>CM035117.1:136079038-136259038 GCA_020205555.1 Panax stipuleanatus | reverse complement strand
AATGATCATGAGATCAATCATCCTCATCCAATAAGCAAGCAACATATGTACCAATCTATCTGGATTTACTAATCCCCTTTTTAGTAATCCCACGATTGAGAACTATTTTAGTTTTAGAGCTTTCTAAGAATTTAGATCACATTAGCATGATCATCTTCATGATTCTAAAAGTATTGCTTAAAACTATGGGTTATTTACATATTATAAAAACAGCACCATGTAGATAATTAAATACCTTTAATAAATAAATATTTTATAATAAATAAATAAGATTATTTACAAAGTATGTGCTTTATCATCATACATGATTGGCTTGTATGCACACTACTATCAGATACATCTTAGTGGCTCCCGAATGAACGGAATATGTCGTGTTGTGTGCCTCGTGCAAAATCTCTTCCCTTAACTCGGTTACCGCTGGTACCCACACTCTTCCTTCGAATCTCAAAATACCGTCTTCATCCATTCAGAATTTCTCGTCCTCATTCTCTGCGATCCTCTTCCTGATTTTCTCGTATTCCTCATCTTTCTCTTGTGCTTCTTTTACTCTATCCAATAATGTCGGATGAGCTTCCATTACAAATAACTTATCTTCAGACCTCTCTGGTCCCTTTACTTCTATTTCCAATTTCTCCATCTCTCTTATTAATTCGTCCTGAGTCGTCAACTGAAACAATTTCTCCCTTCCTTTCCTGCTCAGAGCGTCGACAACCACGTTTGCCTTACCCGGGTGATAAAGAATATCACACTTATAATCTTTTATCAATTTTAACCACCTCCTCTGACGCATATTCAACTCCTTCTGTGTGAAGATATATTTCAGACTTTTGTGGTCTGTGTATATCTCACATTTCTCTCCGTACAAATAATGCCTCCAAATCTTTAAAGCAAAAACTACTGCCGCTAACTCTTTGTCGTGAGTAGGGTATCATTTTTTGTAATCCTTCAATTGTCGTGATGCAGACGCAATGACTTTGCCGTGTTGCATTAGCACACAACCAAGTCCCTTGTGCGATGCATCACTATACACCACAAAATTTCCCGCATCATCTCATAATGATAATACAGGTGCTTCGCTCAATCTCCTTTTTAGCTCTTGAAAACTCTCTTTGCATTTTTCTGTCCATACAAATTTTACCGTCTTCCTCGTCAGATTAGTCAACGGGGTTGCTATCTTAGAAAAATCTTGGATGAATCTTTGATAGTACCCAGCTAACCCTAAAAAGCTTCTCACCTCCGTCGGTGTTCTCGGCTGTTCCCAATTACTTACTGCTTCTACCTTTGTAGGGTCTACTGAGATTCCATTCTTATCCACCACGTGGCCTAAGAATTGAACCTTCTCCATCCAAAATTCGCACTTTGAAAATTTCGCATACATTTTCTCCTTCGTTAGTGCCTCCAAAAAAAATCTTCAGATGTTCGACGTATTCTTCCTCTGTCTTCGAGTATATCAAAATGTCGTCGATAAAAACCACTACAAATTTATCCAAGTATGGCTTGAAAACTCGGTTCATCAAGTCCATAAATGCTGCCGGAGCATTAGTCAATCCAAATGACATTACCAAAAACTCGTAGTGTCCATAACGGGTTCGAAACGCAGTCTTTGGTATGTCCTCATCCCTCACTTTCAGTTGATGATATCCTGTTTGTAGGTCGATTTTTGAGAAACACTTTGCTCCCTTCAGTTGATCAAATAAGTCGTCTATCCTTGGTAGCGGATATCGGTTCTTGACGTTACTCTGTTCAATTCTCGATAATCGATACAGAGCCTCATCGATCCGTCCTTTTTCTTAACGAATAACACTGGTGCTCCCCAATGAGACACACTCGGTCGAATATAACCTTTATCCAACAGCTCTTGTAGTTGTATCATAAATTCCTTTATTTCTACTGGCGCCATACGATATAGAGCTTTCGAAATCGGTGCCGTTCCCGGTGCTAAGTCTATTACGAATTCGATTTCTCTGTCTGGCGAAAGACCAGGCAGATCGTCCGGAAACACATCTTGAAATTCATTAACTACAGATATATCCTTAATTTCTACTCCCTTTTTTCGAGTATCAACGATGTAAGATAAATAACCTACACATCCTTTCCTTAACAATTTCTTGGCCTGCATCATCGTAACGTAACACGATTGCTTAAGCTATGAGCTACCATAAAACACTACCTTAGACTTACTCGGAGTCTGAAGGTTCACACATTTATTTTGATAATCTATTATTGCTACATGGTTATACAACCAATCCATTCCCAGTATTACGTCAAATTATCCCAATCTAATAGGAATCAAGTCTACTTTCAGTTCATGTTCTCTAATGTTTGCGCGACAATTTTGATAAACGTATTCTACAGGGATCAGTTCCTTATTAGCAACTTCTATGATCAAAGGATTTTCTAATAGTTCTCGGGGTGTACTAAGTTTACTAGCACATTCTTCAAATATAAAAGAACAGGTGGCACCCGAATCAAATAATACATAATCATTTATATTATTGATTGGGATTACACCTGACACCACGTCCTTCGCAGTCACGGCGTCCTGGACGGTCATGTTAAAAGTTCTGGCGGTTGGGCGGTTAGATTGTGTTGGCCCGCTATCATAAGCTTGTTTCCTCCCCCTTGTTGGCTACCACTTCTTCCATTTCCCTTCTTCGAGAAATCCTTAATACGATGCTCAGTTGAGCCGCAAGAAAAACACCCTTGGATCTTCTTTAGCTTCGGACAGTTTGGCGATATGTGCCATTCTTGGCCGCAGTTATAACACGTGCCCTTTCCTTTCTAGCACTCCCCTTGGTGACTTTTCCCACACTTATTACAAGCTCCACTCCTTTTCTTAAAATTTCCTTGGTGACTCCCACCTTGATTATTGTTTCTGCTGCTATTGTTGTTGTTGTTGTTGTTGTTGTTGTTGTTGTCCCACTTTCTCTTCCCGGAGTTACTCCCTCTGCCACTGCTTCCTCCACGATTTTCACTACTAGTGTTCTTTCCTTTCTTCTCTCTGTTATACAAGCTCAAAGCTTCACTTCCTCCCTCGGCGATAATAGCCTTCTCCAGCAGTGTTGCAAAAGAATCGATCTGAAGAACTGACACCTTATTGAATAGCCAAGGCTTCAGTCCTTGTTCGAATCGTCTAGCCTTCCTCTCTTCATCTCCTACCTGGTGCTCCGCAAATCAGGCTAGTTCGTTAAACCTATCCGCGTATTGCGCCACCGTCTTCTCCCCTTATTTTAACTCTAGAAATTTCACCTCCATCCTATTCTTCATGCTTTTCGGCAAGTAATTCTCGAAAAATAGCATTTTAAACTTATCCCAAGCTATTATCCCTTCTCCAGCTCTTTGTTGATTATCCTCCCACCAGTAGTTCGCTTCTCCCCTCATTATGTACGTGGCAAACACCGTCTTCTGATCTTCGCCTACGCGAGCTATAGTGAAAGCTTTTTCGATCTCCTTGATCCACGTTTGTGCGACGATTGGGTCGGTAGTTTCCTCGAACTCCGGGGGTCCTACACTCTTAAAGTCTTTAAAGGTTGTTACTGGCACAGCCTGAGGGTTGGGGCGAACGGGGTCATTGTTCCTTCCCCTTAATGCCTCTCCTAACAGGTCTACCAGTTTCTGGATCGGGTTTACTTGTTCACTCTCACTGTTCACTGACTCCTCAGGTGCAGTCAATCTATGTCTGGGCGGCATTATCTACATCACAAATTTTCATTTTTATTATTATTCAAGTATATTACTTAAGTATTTCTTTTAATACTAAAAGAATAAATTTATAACACGTTTCTGAAATAAGCTTCATTTATATTCATATGCCAACCGTTTCATTACATGATTTCCCTAGCATATTTCTATAAATGTTATCACATGTATCCCCTAATATCACAAAAGACGGGGAATATACCAACCTACTACCATACTACCCCTCTAACAAAAGCTTACATGGGGTTTACATCACTATCCCACATCTTACACAAAAGATTGGGATTACAACATAGTATGTACAACGCATAAAGATAAATTCTACTAAACTACCACTAGACCATTTAAGGAAATCTCATCACATCATGCCACAATCCACAGCTCTCTTGTACTCTAACTGTGCTATATAAGCTACCAGCTCTCGACTCATAGTATGTAGAGTCTGTCCCTGTTCTGCCGGGTAGTGGTACACACCATCAAGTACCCTCTCGAATGCTTAACGGAACACGTACCCCATCTTGTTCATTTTCCTCTTCTTACATCTGACCTCATCCTCCAGGTCGTCAGCTCTTTCATGGGCAGCCTCCCACTTCTCCTCGAAGTGTATCCTATCCATCACTTCTAATTCCAACTGAGTATAGAGTGCTTCCTTCTCAGTCTTCTCACTAAGCTCTCTCTGTTCTACCTCTTCTAGCTTCCCTGCCAGATCCATGTTCCTAGCCACGGACTTGTGAAATAGGGTTCCCATCTGAATTCCCGCCTCTTTGCGATAAGCAATTTCTACTTCCAACTCTTTCATAGCCAGCTTCCTCTGGTGGTCTTCGTCCCGCAGTTTCTGGAACTCTGACTCTCTCTCTTTGGCCTCTTCCTCTAACTCCTGGACTCTGCAGTCCAACTCTAGGATCTGCTCCTCATACTCACCTAGTATATGCTCCTCTAAGTTAGGCTCATAGGAGTCCTCCATGGGCTCCTCCTTCGAATGCTCGTCCTCTATCGGCTCGTCCTCTGGAACGGACTCTATCTCAATCTCAATCTCATCCTCGTCATCAGACTCGGATGGTGCCACAGCCTGTACCAGCACAGCCTCTAAGGGTCCCTCGTACACTACATGAATATCCCTGGGCTCATCCTCAGCCACTCTAGTGGGTACTCCCATATCTGCCATCTATAATCACAAACATAGACAAGAAATAGCAACTCCATTAGAATGTTAAATAAAACATAAGTTCATTGTATAAAATGAAGTTACATTTCATAACAGACTAGGTCTCTCAAGGAAAACTCTACATGAGTTTTATCTCCTTCCTAACTTCTAAGTTCGCCTAAGTTATAGTCTAAGAACACTCGTTCATAAGGTTTATAACTACAGCTCTGATACCAACCTGTGACGCCCCCAAATTCAGGACCGCCACTTGGTCTCTCGAATTCGGTTAGTCACGTGCTCACGGTAATACATCACAATAATAATACGACTAAATGTCGCATCGCACAACGAAATAATACACAACTATTACCGAAGAGATTATATTTAAATAATATAATTTATTCACGTCCCAAGGTCTTGTAACTTAAACAGTGATTACATAGTTTAGACATATCTTAATCAATAATAACCTTAACTAATACATAATATCATAAGTTCTTTATTACAATCATAAGTCCTACATCACTAAAGTTACTCAGTAGCCTTTCCCTTGCCCTTATCTGTGCCCGAAGGTCCGCACTGCTCTGCCTTAACTGAAATGTTTTAGGGAAAGCAAGAATGAGCACAAATTGCCCAGCAAGTAATACACAATAAGGGTGAGTAATAAAATTCTCAATTCTCGAAAGGGTATTGTAAGGTTTGATAGTTCAAGGATAACAAGAATATCAACAGTTCTCAATAAAAGTCGCTAAGGACAGAATAATATCAACGTGATTCAATAATAAATCAATTCAAGATTTCAAGACAACTGAATACTGAGCAGTCACTAAGGACTATGAACTTCTACTAGAATTAATAGTATTAAACTGGAAATCCAACAAAAATAGGTACAATAGGTGATCAGCCTAAAGTACCCTACGTTATGCATAACAATCAATCATACTCAAGTGCGCACGTCGGTTCTCCGACAATTATATATTCCCTTCAAAGAAGGTTGTTCTTCTCAGTCAAATACAAGATCTCGCACCAATCAGTTGATTTGGGTCGCTTTTCAATAATATAAGTCTAGCCGAATCAAATGGCATAGACACTTTCACAATATTCATGAACAATACCAAGTTCAACATTAATAATAGCTTTAATGAAATAAGAGTTCAAGTATGCTAATTCAATTCAAACGATTAAGTAAAGAAACTAGTTCGCAATATACAAGGATAGAATACTTGCACCGTAAAAGAGTGTAAGTTAGGAAACTTACCTTAAGCGTAGTTTATCCCCGTAAATTAATCAACACTTTTTGAATCCTATCGTAATATAGTTACGTATATATGATATCCATTAGTCATATAGCTTAACATTATATCTCATCTACTATATACGATTAACACATAAGTTAAGTCTTGACCCAGCGACACAGTTATACTATGTATAGTATCATACAATTTCACAAGTCTCGACTTTTAATATCTTTTATCATTAACGTTCCTCTTCTCAAGTTACTCGTCTTCCTACATCATTACTATCATGTGAGACTATAACAAATAGCAAACATACTCTATTTTAGCAAGTTATAGCATTACTATAAGTTAACCGTCGAAATTGGATTGAAATATATCACATAGTATATATACATGTTAAAGAGTCTTTTTATATTCGTATAACCTTCCCTTGTTCCAAACATATGTGATATAGATTCTAAGTCGACACTTACGGTCATTTAAGGTCATGGAATTTACAAAGCCTATCATGCTCGCTTTTAAAACATATAAGGTATTTATATTAAGCATACTTATAAGTATTCGCATTCTATATATGTGACTATCACAGTTATTAGTTGAAAACATGCTTCGTTTATGCTAAATTTGAATCACGATACCTAATCATGGTATGTATACATGTATGATGCATGGGTGAGTCTAAAAGTACTGTCACATATGTCCATAAATATCAAAATACGAGACTCGCAATAACATGTTAAGATTTACGTTTCAAACTTACACTTTCACTTAGTAAAGTTCGCAAATGAAGTCCACATGCTCATGTCATACTATGAAACATATATAAGCAAGTCAACATGCCTTCCATGCATTTCAAAGTCATCTAAAGATGCTCATAACATCAGAACGTATATATGGCATTTACATGTCCATATCCACTTTCAAAACTTACATATTCGTTAGGAAGGCGCACTAGTTAGGTTCACATGTTCATATTATATCACGGAACCTATATAGATAAGCTAACATGCACTTCATGTGTTTCTAAGTCATACTAGCATGTCTCAAAAGTCAGAATATATTCATGGTCTATATATGTTAAAGTTTGTTTAGGAAACTTGAAATTTATTTCAACGCTATTCGTCATTCCATTAATCTTGCATGACATCATAGCAACACACGTGCACATCATGTTAATATACTCATGTATAGGTAGTACTCATGCTAACATGTTCATCTAAGTTATTCAAGTAAACTATCACGTAGCAGAATTAAGCAAAAAGCAAAATCTGCACCAGGCTGCTGGCGCAGCTGCCCAGTGCAAAACTGGCGTAGCTGTGCCGGCTCGCGGCCAGCGGCAAACTGTTCCAGCCTAGGCAAATTTCTAGCCCATATGACGAAATTACTTCACGAAATCAGTTTCAATCAACCACATAATACTTCTATTATACTTATAAGTCCATATAGCAGCTAAGAAACATATCCCAATCCAAATTGGCATGAATTGCAACAAGAATCAAGAATTTGATTTTGACAGAAAATGAAAATGGAGTTCTTGACAGAAAAATGAGAATGGAGAACAAGAATGTAAAACATGAAAGCTATATTGAAATCCCAATCATGTATGTATGTCCATATAACAACTAAACAAACATTCTTCAACCCAATTAAAATCTAATTTAACATACTCAAGAAATTGGAATTCAAAACTAAAAGTTTTTGACAGAGAACGAAAAGGAATATAAGAAATGCTCATTATACCTCTGTTAATGCAATCTAAGTTTGAATTAAACTGCTCAACTCTTAGAACACTTCACACTGATATATATGCTCTCTCTCAACACTTAAGAATTTTCTTAGCAAATGATATGTGAAGAGAAGGGGCTTAATTTATAGAAAATATATTATCCAGACAATGCTTATACACTCCAATACACACTAACGGATTGTCAAATTGCATGGAGATTATCAAAGGGTAGGTAATTAGTTGTTAGATTCATCATGAATCCCACATCCTTGATCATCATGAGCTATGAAAGCTATGAAATGTTTGCTGAGTTTGTGGGATATAGGCCTCAGACTTCATAATGTTATTAATGTGTACAAGGTTTGTGTCTATCAATATGGGACAAGGAATGGTATCTCAGCATTTGTAACACTCCACACTTAAACTATTATACATACATAACATATACTTATGTTATAATTTGAGTCACAATGCACCTTTAATAGGTAGCAAATATTACAATGTAGCAAGTAGGGATACATATATTTAACATATAATCCATGTACATTTTGTTAATATCCGATATAATTTTATCAGATATTACCACATTACACTATCTCATTTATTATAGGCTCCTACAATTCAACAATTGTTTACTATACTTATGATGTATTATTTTAATGTTCACACACTTACCTTGTTACATACACATTTCATGTAATTCTTATAACTCAATAAACTTTACTATATAGTTTATGTATATAATATAGTCACATTATGCTTCATATAATATATGGTTAGCTACCATAAATTCGCATGCTTGCACATAGAAATTAATAATTCAATTATCTTATCAATTAATTAACAATAATATTAATTAATTCATTCCTCTTAATTATTAATAACACTTAATTAATAATCATAGGATTAATTATCATATTAACAAACATAATTCTCAGCATTTTTATGAACAAGTGTTTTTTATTATTATTATATTTCTTGAATTAATAATAATCACATATTATAACTTAACCAAAATTAAAAATTAATATAAATTAATTATTCACTTAATAATTCTTTCGTCGATTAATATCATTATTAACATTTCTCATCACAGTGCCACACAAGGCTTTCCGAGTTTATGATAACTCCACATTTTTCTCAATTATTATAATTATTCAATTTAATATAATCGAGTTAACTCACAAAATTATTTATATTCAAATAAATATTCATTTCCATTAATATATTTATTTAATAATATATGAAAATTCTCGGGTATTACAATAGTGGCCGGGGTTGAGTTGAAGTCCCGGTATTTAGACTGATAATGTTTTGATGGCCCGATATTATTTTCGAAGTTGACTTGACCTCTCGGGTTGAGACCGGAGCTTGACCTGACTTCCCGGGTTGAGACCGGTGTTGACCTGTACCTCCCGGGTCGACACCGGGGCTGACTTGTACCTCCCAGGTCAAGACCGGTGCTGACTTGTTCCTCCTGGGTTGAGACCGGGCTGACCTGTACCTCCCGGGTTGAGACTGGGGCAAACCTGTACCTCTTGAGACTATATCAGGGCTGACGTGTACCTCCCAGTTTGAGATCAAGGCAGACCTGTACCTCCCAGGTGGAGATCGAGGCTTACCTGTACTTCCCGGGTCGAGACCGGGGATAATCTGTACCTCCCGGGTCGAGACGGGTGCTGACCTGTACCTTTTGGGTTGAGACCGGGACTGACCTTTACCTCCCAGATTTAAACCGAGGCTGACCTATACCTCCCGGGATGAGATCGAAGCTGACCTATACCTCCCGGGTTGAAACCTGGGTAGACCTGTCTCTGGTTAAGATCGGGGCTAACTTGTATCTTCCAGGTTGAGACCGGGGCTGACCTGTATCTCCTGGGTTGAGAACGGAGCTGACCTGTACCTCTCGGGTTGAGACTGGGGCTGACCTGTACCTCCCGGGTTGAGACCGGGGCTGACCTGTACCTCCCGGGTTGAGACTGGGGCTGACCTATATCTTCCGGGTTGAGACTGGTACTGACCTGTACCGGAGTGGAGACCGGGGCTGATCTATACCTCTCGGGTTGATACTGGGGCTGACCTGTACCTCCCGGGTTGATACCGGATCTGACCTGTACCTCCTGGGTTGAGATCGGGGCGGATCTGTACCTCTCGGGTTAAGACCGGGCTAACCTTAACCTTCCGGGTTAAGACCGGGGCTGACCTGTATCTCCCGGGGTGAGATCGATGTTGACTTGTACCTCCCAGGTTGAGACCGGGGCTGACCTATACCTCCCGTGTTGAGACCAGGGCCGACTTGTACATCCCGGGTTGAGACCGGGGTTGATTTGTTGGCCCGATATTGAGACCGGGGTTGATTTGATAGCCGAAATTGAGACCGGGGTTGAGTTGACGTTCCGGTATTGAGATCGGTGTTGATTTGATGGCCAGGTATTATTTTTGAAGTTGACTTGACCTCTCGGGTTGAGACCGGAGCTTTACTTGACTTCCAGGGTTGAGACCGAGGTTGACTTGTACCTCCTAGGTCGAGATCGGGGCTGATCTGCCTCTCCCGGGTCGAGATCGATGCTGACTTGTACCTTTCGGGTCGAGACCGGGGCAGACCTGTACCTTCCGGGTTAAATTTGGGGCTGACCTGTACTTCGCGGGAGGTGATCGGGGCTGACCTGTACCTCTCGGGTCGAGACCGGTTCTGACCTGTACCTTTTGCGTCGAGACCGGTGCCGACCTGTACCTCCTGAGTCGAGATCGGGGCAGACATGTACCTCCCGGATTGAGATCGGGGCTAACCCATACCTCCCGGGTTGAGACCGGAGCTGACCTGTACCTCCCGGGTTGAAACTAGGGCTGACCTTTACCTCTCGGGTTAAGATCGGGGCTAACCTGTACCTCCTGGGTTGAGACCGGGGCTAACTTGTACCTCTTGGGTTGAGACCGTGGCTGACCTATACCTCCCGGGTTGATACCGGGGCTGACCTGTACCTCCCGGGTTGATACCGGGGCTGACCTATACCTCTCGGATTGAGACCGGGGATGCCCTGTACCTCCTGGTTGGAGACCGGGGCTGACCTATACCTCCCAAGTTGAGACCGAGGCTGACCTATACCTCCCGGATTGAGACCAGAGCTGACCTGTACCTCTTGGGTTGAGACTGAGGCTGACCTGTACCTCTCGGGTTAAGACCAGGGCTAACCTGTACCTTCCGGGTTGAGACCGGGGCTGACCTGTATCTCTTGGGTTGAGACCGGGGCTGACATGTACCTTCTGGGTTGAGACCGGGGCTGACCTGTACCTCTCGTGTTGAGACTGAGGCTGATCTGTACCTCCTAGATTGAGACTGGGGTTGATTTGATAGCCCAGTATTGAGATCGGGGTTGATTTGATGGTCCGATATTGAGACCGGGGTCGAGCTGACGTCCCGGTATTTATACCGGTACTGATTTGATGGTCCGATATTGTTTTCGAAGTTGACTTGAACTCTCGGGTTGAGACCGGAGCTTGACCTGACTTCTCGGGTTGAGAACGAGATTAACCTGTACCTCCTAGGTCGAGATCGGGGATGGCCTGTACCTCCCGGGTCGAGACCGGTGCTGACTTGTACCTTCTGGGTCGAGGTCGGGGCTAACTTGTACCTCCTGGGTTGAGACCGGGGCTGATCGGTTCCTTTTGGGTTGAGACCGAGGTAAACCTTTACCTCTCGGGTTCAGACCGGGGCTGACCTGTACCTCCCAGGTTAAGATCAGGGCTAACCTGTACCTTCTGGGTTGAGACAGGGGCTGGCCTGCATTTTTCGGGTTGAGACCCGGGTTGACCTGTACCTCACGGATGGAGACCGGGACTGACCTGTACATTTTGGGTTGAAACTGTGGCTAACCTCTACCTCCCGGGTTAAGATCGGGCCTGACCTGTATCTCCCGGGTTAAGACCGGGGCTGACCTGTACCTCCCGGGTGGAGATCGGGGCTAACCTATACCTCCTAAGTCGATACCAGGGCTGACTTGTACCTCTCGGGTCGAGACCGAGGCTGACTTGTACCTCTCGGTTTGAGATCGGGGCTGACCTGTACCTCCTGGATCAATACCGGTGCTGACCTGTACCTCCCGGGTCGAGACTGGGGCTGACCTGTATCTCCCGGGTGAATATCGGGGCTGACCTGTACCTCCCGGGTTGAGACTGGGGCTGATCTGTGCCTCCCGGGTTGAGATCGGGGCTGACCAGTACCTCCAAGATATAGACCAGGGATGACCTGTACCTCCCGGGTTGAGACCGGGGCTGACCTGTACTTCCCTGGTTGAGATCAGGGTTAACCTGTACCTCCCGGGTTGAGATCGTGGTTGATTTGATGGCCTGGTATTGAGACCGGGGTTGATTTGATGTCCTGATATTGAGACCGGGGTTAAGTTGACATTGATTTTATGGCCCGGTATTGAGACCGAGGTTTATTTGATGTCCCGGTGTAGAAACTCAAAATTTCCTTTCCCTGTTACTAACACTTTACGAGCGTAAAACTACCATCAATTCAACCCCGATCTCAAATCGGGCCGTTAGATCAATCCCGATCTCAATATCGGGCCATCAGATCAACCTCGATCTCAATATCGGGCCGTCAGATCAACCCCTATCTCAATATCGGTCCCTCTGTTCAACCCTAATCTCAAATCGGAGCGTCAGATTAACCCCGATCTCAATATCGGGCCAACGGATCAACTCTGATCTCAAATCTGGCCTGTAGATCAACCCCGATCTCAATATCGGGCCATTAGATCAACCCCGATCTCAATATTAGGCCATCAGTTCAACCCCGATCTCAAATCGGGCAGTCAGATCAAGCTCGATCTCAATATCAGGCTGTCAAATCAACCCCGATCTCAATATCGCGCCTTCAGTTCAACCCCGATCTCAAATCAGGCGGTCAGATCAACCCCGATCTTAATATCAGGCAATCAGTTCAACCCCGATCTCAAATCGGGCCGTCAGATCAACCCCGATCTTAATATCGGGCCATCAAATCAACCCCGATCTCAATATCGGGCCATCAAATCAACCCCGATATCAATATTGGGCCATTAGTTCATCTCAATATCGGGCCATCAGTTCAATCCCGATCTCAAATCGGGCTGTCAGATCAATCCCGATCTCAATATCGGGCCATCAGTTCAACTCCGATCTCAAATCGGGCAGTCAGATCAACCCCCATCTCAATATCGGACCATCAGATCAACCCGATCTCAAATCGGGCTGACAGATCAACCCCAATCTCAATATTGGGCCATCAGTTCAACCCCGATCTCAATATCGGACCATCAATTCAACCTCGATCTCAAATCGGGTCGTCAGATCAACCCCGATCTCAATATCAGGCCATCAGTTCAACCCCGATCTCAAATCGGGTCGTCAGATCAACCCCAATCTCAATATCGGGCCATCAGATCAACCCGATCTCAAATCGGGCCGACAGATCAACCTGATCTCAATATTAGGCCATCAGTTCAACCCCGATCTTAATATCAGACCACCAATTCAACCTCGATCTCAAATCGGGCCGTCAGATCAATCCCGATCTTAGTATCGGGCCATTAGATCAACCCCGATCTCAATATTGGGCCATCAATTCAACTTTGATCTCAATATCGGGCCATCAGTTAAACCCCGATCTCAAATTGGGCTATCAGATCAATCTCGATCTTAATATCGGGCCAATAGTTCAACCCCGATCTCAAATCGGGCCGTCAGATTAACCCTAATCTCAATATTGGGCCATCAGATCAACCTGATCTCAAATCGGCCCTTCGGATCAACCCCTATCTCAAATCAGGCCATCAGTTCAACCCCGATCTCAATATCAGGCCATCAATTCAACCCCGATCTCAAGTTGGGGCATCAGATCAATCTCGATCTCAATATTGGGCCGTCAGATCAACCATGATCTCAAATCGGGACGTCAGATCAACCCTGATCTCAATATCGCACCTTCAGTTCAACCCTGATCTCAAATTCGGCCGTCAAATCAACCCCGATCATAATATCGGGCCATCAGTTCAAACCCCGATCTCAAACCGGGCCGTCAGATCAACCCCGATCTCAATATCGGGCCGTCAGATCAACCCCGATCTCAATATCGGGCCCTCAGTTCAACCCTGATCTCAAATCGGGGTGTCAGCTCAACCCCGATCTCAATATCGGGCCATCAGTTCAACCCCGATCTCAAATTGGGCCGTCAGATCAACCCCAATCTCAATATCGGGCCATCAGATCAACCCGGTCTCAAATCGGGCCGACAGATCAACCCCGACCTCAATATTGGGCCATCAGTTCAACCCCGATCTCAATATCAGACCATCAATTCAACCCCGATCTAAAATTGGGCCGTCAGATCAATCCCAATCTCAATATCGGGTCGTCAGATCAACCCCGATCTAAATATCGGGCCATCAGTTCAACCTCGATCTCAAATCGAGCCGTCAGATCAATCTCGATCTTAATATCTAGCCAATAGTTCATCCCCGATCTCAAATCGGGACGTCAGATCAACCCCGATCTCAATATCGGGCCATCAGATCAACCTGATCTCAAATCGGGCAGTCAGATCAACCCCGATCTCAAATCGGGCCATCTGTTCGACTCTGATCTCAATATCGGGCCATTAATTCAACTCCAATCTCAAATTGGGCCGTTAGATCAATCTCGATCTCAATATCGGGCCGTCAGATCAACCCCGATCTCAATATCGGGCCATAAGTTCAACCCCGATCTCAATATCGGGACATCAGTTCAACCTCGATCTCAAATCGGGACGTCAAAACAATCCCTATCTTAATATCGGGCCAATAGTTCAACCCCGATCTCAATATCGGGCCTACAGGTCAGCCCTTGTCTCAATTCGGGAGGTACAGATCAGTCCCGATCTTAACCCGGGCAGTACAAGTCAGCCTCTATCTTAACCCGGGAGGTACAGGTCAACCCCGGTCTCAACCCCAATCTCAATATCGGACCACCAAATCAACTCGATTTCAAATCGGGCGGACAGATCAACCCCGATCTCAATATTGGGCCATCAGTTCAACCCCGATCTAAAATCGTGCCGTCAGATCAACCCCGATCTTAATATCGAGCCATCAGATCAACCCCGATCTCAATATCGGGCCATTAGATCAACCCCGATCTCAAATCGGGCCATCAGTTCAACCCCGATCTCAATTTTGGGCCATCAGTTTAACCCCGATCTCAAATTGGGCAGTCAGATCAACCCCATTCTTAATATTGGGCCATCAGATCAACCTGATCTCAAATCGGGCTGACAGATCAACCCAGATCTCAATATTGGGCCATCAGTTCAACCCCGATCTCAATATCGGACCATCAATTCAACCCTGATCTCAAATCGGGCCTTCAGATCAATCCCGATCTCAATATTAGGCCGTCAGATCAACCCCGATCTCAATATCGAGCCATCAGTTCAACCCTGATCTCAATATCGGGCCATCAGTTTAACCCCGATCTCAAATCGGGTCGTCAGGTCAATCTTGATCTTAATATTGGGCCAATAGTTCAACCCCGATCTCAAATCGGGCCATCAGATCAACCCTGGTCTCAATATCGGGCTACCAGATCAACCCGATCTCAAATCGGGCCGTCAGATCAACCCCAATCTCAAATCAGGTCTTCTGTTCGACTTCGATCTCAATATCGGGCCATCAATTCAACCCCGATATCAAATTGGGCAGTCAGATCAATCCCGATCTCAATATCGGGGCGTCAGATCAACCCCGATCTCAATATCGGGCCATCAGTTCAACTCCGATCTCAATATCGGGACATCGGTTCAACCTCGATCTCAAATTGTGACGTCAAAATAATCTCGATCTTAATATCGGGCCAATAGTTTAACCCCGATCTCAATATCGGGCCTACAGGTCAGCCCTGGTCTCAACTCGGGAGGTACAGATCAGTCCGGTCTTAACCCGGGCGGTACAGGTCAACCCGGGAGGTACAGGTCAACCTCAGTCTCAACCCAGGAAGTACAGGTCAGCCCCGGTCTCAATCGGGAAGTGGAAGTCATCCACGGTCTCAACCGGGGAAGTTAATTCAACTTCAGGAACAAACCTGAAGCTCTACAACACATCCAGGAGAAAACCTGGAATGACCAAATCAACTTTAAAGACAACACTGAGGACAAACAGACTGGACTGGGATCTAAGTCTTGGAAATAACACCCGAAAGTCAACCGAAGGCCATGCCAACACTAAATGTACACCCGCGAGGGGAAAAGTAGTTATTTTTCCAACCCTAAGCCGATTCAGTCAAACTCAAACTGAATTGGTGCCAACAAGGTCAGAACGAACCATAACGATGATCCCAAGTGCAAACAGCGCAAGACAGCTCAACGGACAAACTGGGGGAATTGAAGACCTGATTATGAACCTATCTTCTTGGACCCAGAAAATGTTTTATCCCATGTCATTGTGACACTCTCGGAGAGGGATTTTTTGAAAGGTATAGCACGCCTCAAACGGACTCTCCTATCAAAAGTTAGAAAGTTTTGACTTCGACCTCGCATTGCTCGGAGTGCACGCACTTCGAGATGACTCAACCCAGCACGTGGGCCCAACTTCAGGGAGCCACACCTCTACATGCGGCAGCATCAGGTAGGGTGGAGGCTCCTTGGCCTATATATATGAGGTGACCCCCCTCATTTTCAAGAATTCCGAAACGCAATGAACCTCTGCCCGTTTGATTTTCTGACTTTTTCACCTCTTCTAAACCTAAAATTTTTCATTCTAACACGTAGATATACCCACATACTACCACATATCAGAAAATAACCGATAGATTCGAACGTTTAGAGCCTACAATTTGGCAAAAAGCCCTTATAGCAGTCCATTGTAAGTATTTTCTCGATCAGAAAGTCAATACTACTTCTTTGCACTTTTATACACTTGCACATTAAGTTTCGTTTTCTAAATATTCCCGGAACTTAGTTCCGTGGTCGTTTTCGTCAAAATTTAGTATATTTTTGTACATAAACTCAATTTTTGGCATTTCTACAACTCGGATTGACGATCCGTCAGCTCTAACAACTTTAGTGCACTAGCACCTTCGTTTTAAGCAACTTCGCCGGACTAGGTTATCTTCCCAGTCCAGGTTTGACTTTTTTTGTGTTTATTTAATTGTATATATACTAACTTTTCCATTCTGTCAAGCCCGGATGTCAAATCTGAGGTAGTTTACAGCTTCTATATATATTAATGCATATATAAGCAGCTTTCACCACCACTGGGTTCTCTTCCCAGTCTTGGTTGACTACGTTTCTGTCTCAATATATATATTTATATATTTCAGTCCGACCTGGATTATTCTGTGGCCTTTATACTATTTTTGCTCCCTTCACCATTACTGGGTTATCTTCCCAGTCCATGGTTGACTATTTTTCTATATATTTATATATTTCAGTTTGGCCTGGATCATTCTGTGGCCTTTATACTATTTTTGCACTCTTCACCATTATTGGGTTATCTTCCCAGTCCCTGGTTAACTACTTTTCTGTACATTTATATTTCAGTTCGGCCTGGATTATTCTGTGGCCTTTTTACTGCTTTTATATATAAATATACATATATAAGCAGCATTCACCACCACTGGGTTCTCTTCCCGGTCTTGGTTGACTACTTTACTGTCAATATATATATATATATATATATATATATATATATACATTTCAATTCCAGTACGGGCACCGGTGTGAAAACCCATCTCCCTTTACAGTTTTCGTATATATAACTGTATATATGTTGCTTTACTCGCTTTTATTAAACTGCTGCTTTAAATATTCATTTTATATGAATTGACACTGACATATCTGCAGGCGGACTAGATTTATTTAAATCTCGCCAACTCTAGCTTTCACACGGTTCAAAACATGTCCAGACTGAACCGAAAAGCTAGAATGGCTGAGATTTCCTTAAATTTAACTTTCTTTCTAGTTTCAATTTTAAAAGCAAACTCGTGGCCCTTAGATCGCTATCTAGTGGGAACGAGACGCTTTGGCCACGCACAACTAGGATTTACTGATGAATCCTTGGTTCCATTGCGACGTGAGGATGTATATATCTGTTTCTGTACAAATTTGAGCTGTGTAGATTTATTGGCTACTCATATGTGTGCCTAGGAATCGTGGGATTCGTGATCAAACTGATCAAAATCTGATTCCCACGATGGACAAAAATCCAGTTTACGAATGTACCCTGCTAGTTTTTTTGTAAAATGTACATGCAAAAGACCTTAAAACGGCTATCCGAATTTAAGGTCTCAACATAGTGAAAATAATGGTTTGCCATGTCAGCGTCCCTCCAATGGTTTTCATACCCATGAGGAGACCGGCACTTGTCTATATTCTTGTTGGGTTTGTACGTAACGCAATCATGCAATCAAATCACATAAATAGGGCAGAAGTGCAAAAACTAGGTTTTCAAAAATTTATACAAACCCATAACCATGATCATGCTTTGTGCTAGTTATCAATAATAGAAAAGAGAGAACATGGAATTATACCTTTGAAGATCCAAGCTTCCTCAGGTACAAGTTCTACTTCTTTGATTCCTCTGTAGTGGCTCCTTCCCTTGATCAATGTCAGCCACCCAATTGTTTGGCCTCTAACGGTGATCCACCAAGGAAGATAAAGAACTCAAGAAGATGGGTTATTGGCTTAACCCTTGTTTCTATCTCTATAGAATATGTGTACTCCCAATTCTTGAAAAAATTCATGTACCTTATTTCTGATATAAGACTCTCATATAGATATTAGGTTAACCCTCCTAATCTAATTAGAATAGGGTTTTATTTAATTAATTAATTAAACACTTTTAATTAATTTATATCCTAATCTTATTAGGATTGAGAGAGAGAGTACTGATATTATATTAATTCCTAAACTCCGTTAGAATTAAAATAATAATAATAATATTAATATTAATAAGACTCCTCTTATTAATTTATATTTAATATTTCTAAAATATTAAATAATAAACATTAAGCTATTTAATTTATTCTATCACCATAGAGTAAATTAATTATAATTAATGCATTATTACTATCATGCCATTTTCTTCTTAAATAATTTTTCTTCCTTTTATGGTGTGACCCTTTAGGTTCTCCATATTAAACCGGTTGTGAATAAATCAATTAGAAAAATTCTAATCTTATTTAAATAAATAAATTAAACTAATAATTTATTTAAATAAATAATATTTATTCTACAATAGGGATAAGCCTCCCTAGCGATCAACGACTTTCTAGATAATATAGATTTCAACATTAATCATAAAAGAACCTGTGAGTTAATAGTTACCGTACAATTCAATCCTTCCACCATACAATGTTCCAATTAAATATAAGACATGGATTTACTGTCAAGTCTTAACTTATTTAATCATATGTATTTCGATTAGAAAATGCACAACTCCAAATAATGCAAATTAGAAACCTCTTTCTAATTTCATTCTACCTTGGCCAAGGATTCCTGGGTTGTCATTTAACGAATCACATAGGACATATCTCCTCTTTTACTAGAGGTGGTAGATTCTTTATTGATAATTCATTATCTCCATATGTAACTCATTATACCCAAGCATACCCTATATATGCCTTAAAAGGCCTTAAGGAATTAGTCAAAGTATAATTTGTTACATACAAGATACTATGATGATCTCAAGTCCAAGGATCACTTGTACTACTATCACATTAGGAATTCCTATTGACAGGCGAGTAAAACTCCATTAGGTATTCCATAGCGAGTCACGTTCAGTGAACTTATTCTCCAATAAGCACCTACATACTTGCTTTAGTGTCTCCACACAAATGACCATGAGATCAGTCATCCTCATCCAATGAGCAAGCAACATATGTACCAATCTATCCGGATTTACTAATCCCCATTTTAGTAATCCCACAATTGGGAACTATTTTAGTTTTTAAGCTTTCTAAGAATTTAGATCTCATTATCATGATCTCATCATGATTCTAAAAGCATTGCTTAAAACTATGGGTTAATTACATATTATAAAAACAGCACCATGTAGATAATTATATGCTTTAAATGAATATTTTATTAATAAATAAATAAGATTGTTTACAAAGTGTGTGCTTTATCATCATACATGATTGGCTTGTATGCACACTACTATCAATCTCCCACTTGCACTAAAGCCAATCGCCATGGTATCTCATACCCATCTTCTCTAAGTGACGATCAAACTGCTGTTGTGTTAGAGCTTTAGTAAATGGATCTGCAATGTTGTCTTGAGAGTCCACACGCTCCAAGGTTACGTCTCCTCTTTCAATGATCTCCCTGATCAAGTGAAATCGCCGCAACACGTGTTTAGATTTCTGATGAGACCTGGGTTCCTTAGCCTGTGCAACCGCTCCGGTGTTGTCACAGTATACGGGAACTGCTTCTCCGATGCTAGGAACCACACCAAGTTCAGTTATGAACTTTTTCATCCAAACAGCTTCCTTTGTAGCTTCACTTGCAGCTATATACTCTGCCTCTGTCACTGAATCAGCAACTGTTTGCTGCTTGGAACTCTTCCAACTCACTGCACCTCCGTTCAAGGTAAAAACATACCCTGAAACAGATTTACTGTCATCTTGGTCTGTTTGAAAACTTGAGTCCGTGAATCCCTCGAGTTTTAATTCAGACCCACCGTAGACAAGAAAAATATCTTTAGTCCTTCTCAAGTACTTTAGGATATTTTTCACTGCCTTCCAGTGCTCTTCTCCTGGATTAGACTGATATCTGCTTGTTACACTAAGTGCGTGACCAACATCCGGTCTAGTACATATCATACCGTACATGATAAATCCTATTGCAGAAGCATAAGGGATCTTATTCATACGGTCTCTTTCCTCAGGTGTATTTGGGGCCTGTTTCTTGGAGAGATTTATTCCATGGCTCATCGGCATGAGACCTCTTTTGGAATCTTCCATGCTAAACCTCTTTAGCATCGTATCAATGTACGTTCCTTGGGATAAGCCGAGCATCCTTTTAGATCTATCTCTATAGATCTTTATCTCCAAAATATAGGATGCTTCACCCAAGTCATTCATGGAGAAGTTTTTAGATAACCAGATTTTAATGGATTGTAACATAGGAATGTCATTCCCTATCAGTAATATATCATCAACATATAATACAAGGAATGATACTGCGCTCCCACTAACCTTCTTGTATACACAAGGTTCATCCTCGTTTTTAATAAAATCAAACTCTTTGATTGTCTCATCAAAACGAATGTTCCATCTACGAGAAGCTTGCTTCAACCCATAAATGGATCGTTGTAGCTTACAGACTTGATTTGTTCCAACTTTTGAGATAAATCCCTCTGGCTGTGTCATATACACATCCTCCTCAAGTTTCCCATTGAGGAAGGCCGTTTTCACGTCCATCTGTCAGATCTCATAGTCATTGTAAGCTGCAATCGCAAGCAAAATCCGAATGGACTTGAGCATGGCTACTGGTGAGAAGGTTTCATCATAGTCAACTCCTTGTCTTTGTTTGAAACCTTTTGCAACCAGTCGGGCCTTATAGGTCTCTACCTTTCCGTCTACTCCAGTCTTTTTCTTAAAAACCCATTTACACCCAATAGGTTTAATACCTTCAGGTGGTGAAACCAAAGTCCATACTTTGTTTTCATATATGGAGTCCATTTCGGATTTCATGGCTTCGAGCCATTTTCCTAAGTCTTTATTACTCATAGCCTGTTCGTAATTCAATGGATCATCATTCATGATGTGTACCTCATCGTCATCCTCTATAACGAATCCATACCTCTCAGGTATGTGCGGTACTCTTCCAGATTTATGAACAGGGTGTGGTACAGTAGGTTCTTCTACTTGGTTAGGTACTTGACTTTGGTCCGTGGTAACTTGTGGTTCTTGAACTTCTTCAAGATATATCTTACTCCCACTGACCCCTTCATGGATAAACTGTTTCTCCAAGAAGGTAGCATGTTTCGCAACAAACACCTATTGATCAGTTGGATGATAGAAATAATACCCTACGGTTTCTTTAGGGTATCCCACAAATCTACACTTATCGGATTTAGTCTGTAGCTTATCATTTTCAAACTTTTTGACATAAGCTGGACAACCCCAAGTCTTAACATGCTTAAGATTTGATTTCCTCCCTTTCCACATCTCATATGGAGTCTTTGGGGCGGATTTGGTAGGTACCTTGTTAAGTAGGTATGCATCCGTTTCTAGGGCATATCCCCAGAAGGAAATTGGAAGGTCGGTAAAACTCATCATGGATCGAACTATGTCCAACAGTGTTCGATTTCTCCTTTCAGATACTCCATTTAACTGTGGTGTACCTGGAGGAGTCCATTGTGAGATTATATCATTTTCTCTGAGACAATTGAGAAACTCACTGCTTAAGTATTCTCCACCTCGATCTGATCGAAGTATCTTAATACTCTTGCCCGTTTGTTTCTCTACTTCACTTCTGAACTCTTTGAACTTTTCAAATGATTCTGATTTGTATTTCATTAAATACACATATCCAAATCTTGAGTGATCATCAGTGAAAGTAATAAAATAAGAATACCCACCCCGTGCACTTGTTGTCATAGGTCCACAAACGTCTATGTGAATCAATGCCAACAACTCTGTAACTCTCTCTCCTTTTCCACTAAAAGGAGATTTAGTCATTTTACCCATAAGACAAGATTCACAAGTTGGATATGATTCATAATCAGATAGCTCGAGGAGCCCATCTTTATACAACTTGGATAATCTTGTTTCATTGATATGACCGAGTCTACAGTGCCACATATAGGTATAATTAATATCATCTCTTTTCCTTTTCTTAATTTGTTCAATTTGAAATATATTTTCTTGTAAGTCAAGTGTATAAAGTCCATTTCGCAAATTTCCAATACCATATAAAACATCGTCTTTATAAATAGAACAACCATTGTTCTTTATAATAACGTCAAAACCTTCCATATCCAATACAGAAATTAAAATAATGTTTTTAATAATATTCGGAACATAATAACAGTTATTAAGATAAATGGATTTGCCCGAAGGCATTGCTAAACAATAAGTTCCTACAGCTAATGCAGCAACTTTTGCTCCATTTCCCACTCATAGGATCACCTCATCTTTGTTCAGCTTTCTACTTCTGACCAGTCCCTGCACAATATTATATATGTGAGAACCACAGCCGGTATCCAATACGCAAGTAGAGTTATGACTTTCAGAAAAATTAATTTCAATCATAAACAAACCTTGATTGGAAGTCGAAGCTTCTCTAAGCTTCTTCTCTGCTAGAAACTTCTTGCAGTTCCTCTTCCAATGTCCCGGCTCATTGCAATGAAAGCACATTCCTTTAGCTGGTTCAGGTTTCTTTTGCTCCTTTTCTTTCCCTTTTCCCTTAGCCTTCTTAGATTTCTTCTTTTTAAGAAGACACCTTGGGCCTCTTCATTTTATTGGAAGAATCCACCATCAAGACATGGTTCTTCTTGGATGAGAAGTGACCTTCTGCAGTTTTCAGCATGTTAAGCAGCTCAGGCAAGCTGACATCTAGCTTATTCATGTGAAAATTAACCACAAACTGCGAGAAGGTCTCAGGGAGTGACTGCAAGACCAAGTCTTGACTTAACTCCCCATCCATGACGAACCCAAACTGTCCAAGGCATTCAATCAAATTGATTACCTTTAGAACATGAGTCTCGACGGTAGTGCCCTCGGTCATCCGAGATCGGAAGAGCTCCTTAGATATCTCATATCTAGCAGTCCTACTCTGTTCACCATACAACTCCTTGAGGTGAAGCAGCATAGTAGGAGCATCCATTTTTTCGTGCGACGCTGAAGCTCGTTATTCATGGATGCGAGCATGATGCATTGAGCCACAGATGCATCATCTTGCCACTTAACAATGGTGGCAATCTCTTCCTCAGAGGCTGTTTCTGAAACAGATTCAGGGATAGTGGAATTTAGGACATAAGAAATCTTTTCAGCAGTGAGAACAATTCTCAGATTTCTTAGCCAGTCCTCATAATTCGGGCCGGTAAGCTTATTTGCATCAAGTATGCTTCGTAGTGAGATTAGTGATTTTGACATTTTTAAAATTCTGCATGTGAAAAGACAACATTTTAGCAAACATTCATTTTATTAACTTTGCACACCAATATAAATTTAGGTCTTTATTTTAAATTGGTATCTCCCACTATTTTCATCAAACTATATTACCCTCACTTATATAGTTTGACAATATCTAATTAAAGATTTGCTAGTGAGATTAAGGATCCCATTTCAAATGTATATCACCTTGTGGATAGCACAACAAGCGATATACAAATAAATAGGTAGACAACTCTTGTCAATTACATCACCATGTAACTCCTTTTATTTTGCCTCTTAAATCATAATGGTCATGTGTGTGCACATCCGAACTAAAATGACTTAAGTTAAGTCCAGCCTAGCACTTTCATAAATTCAAAAAGAAAAATTTTCGTCCTTGTGGATAGCACAACAAGACTAGATCGTTCAATTTTCTTGATAAGCATCAAATGTGATTAATTAACATCTTAAATATTCAATACTCGCCTTGTGGATAGCACAACAAACTCATATTAAATATTTAATACTCTATTAATTAATCATGCTAGAAGGCGACGTTCGATATTTCAAATATCATTTGAACGCTTCAGACTTAATATTATTTCTTTGAGGGGTTTGTTATTATTTGTCTCATCTTGTTTAGCGCGCATGCACACATATACATATATATATATATATATATATATATATATATATATATATATATATAAAATACGCGTCATTTTATTAAACATGCGAAGCATGTTGCATAAAATATAATATATATAATATTTACCAGAATACTATATTCTACCCGGATTGATTATGGACTTTTATTCTAGTTTGGTTCACTAGAGCCACCAAGTGAACCAAAAGGTCAAACCTAGGAGTGCAAGAATTTAAATTTTAAATGTAACTATTACATTTAAACCCGGGCTCCATACAAACGGGTCTTCACGTGCTCCTTGCTCCTTGGTCTTCAATTTTTTCAAAATAATTCTAACTATCTCTATTACATTAACTATTTAAAATTAAATAGAAACCTTGATCAGCAGTCAAGGGAAAGTACATAGAAAGGAGATAGAATTTACATCAAGAATAAAACTAGAGAAGACGAGGTACGCAGACCCCATTTTATAAAACCCATTCATTCAAGCATTCAACCAAAACAAAATCCAATCACATTGGTCATAGTCCATAATCAATCCCTTTTATTACCATACATATCATCATACGTATCAATAAAACTTATTCATCTCATGAAAATAAATTCATTCCATATATGTATTAATATCAGTTACTGGGCAAAAGTTTGCTAAACTTTGTTTTTGGAAAAATAAACTCCTTTATTTCATTCAAAAACAATTCCAAATTAAACTCTTTAATTTTAGCAATTCTGAAATCTCATTTCATATAAAATAAACATCTTTATTTTAAACCTTTATTAATTAAATAAATCATTCATTTAATTAAATAAAACAAAAAAAAAAATTCAGTTCCTGTCTAGTGGCGCAGCTGCGCCAAGAATGTAAAGGGAACCGGCGCAGCTGCGTAGCATGAAAACCAGGAACAGTAACCGGCGCAGCTGCGCAGCAATATTACCTTGTACCGGAGCAGCTGCGCAGAATCTGAAAAATTTTTGTTGCCCAGAACTCGATCCAATCGCATATCATACATGTATGGAATCACATAGACTGATAATTAGCACAAGATTGGCTCTGATACCACTGTTGGGATTGTACGTAACTCAATCATGCAATCAAATCACATAAATAGGGCGGAAGAGCAAAAACTAGGTTTTCAAAAATTTATACAAACCCATAACCATGATCATTCTTGTGCATCAATTATCAGTGAATATAGAAGGAGAAAAATAGAATTATACCTTTGAAGATCCAAGCTTCCTCAGGTACAAGTTCTACTCCTTTGATTCTTTTGATTCCTCTGTAGTGGCTCCTTCCCTTGATCAATGTCAGCCACTCAAATGTTTGGCCTCTAACGGTGATCCACCAAGGAAGATGAAGAACTCAAGAAGATGGGTTATTGGCTTAACCCTTGTTTCTATCTCTATAGAATATGTGTACTCCCAACTCTTGGAAAAATTCACGTCCCTTATTTCTGATATAAGATTCTCTTATATAGATATTAGGTTAACCTTCCTAATCTAATTAGAATAGGGTTTTATTTAATTAATTAATTAAACACTTTTAATTAATTTATATCCTAATCTTATTAGGATTGAGAGAGAGTACTGATATTATATTAATTCCTAAACTCCTTTAGAATTAAAATAATAATAATAATAATAATATTAATAAGACTCCTCTTATTAATTTATATTTAATATTTCTAAAATATTAAATAATAAACATTAAGCTATTTAATTTATTCTATCACCATAGATTAAATTAATTATAATTAATGCATTATTACTATCATGCCATTTTCTTCTTAAATAATTTTTCTTCCTTTTATGGTGTGACCCTTTAGGTTCTCCATATTAAACCGGTTGTGAATAAATCAATTAGAACAATTCTAATCTTATTTAAATAAATAAATTAAACTAATAATTTATTTAAATAAATAATATTTATTCTACAATAGGGATAAGCCTCCCTAGCGATCAACGACTTTCCAAATAATATAAATTTCAACATTAATCATAAAAGAACCTGTGGGTTAATAGTTACCGTACAATTCAATCCTTCCACCATATAATGTCCCAATTAAATATAAGACATGGATTTACTGTCAAGTCTTAATTTATTTAATCATATGTATTTCGATTAGAAAATGCACAACTCCAAATAATGCAAATTAGAAACCTCTTTCTAATTTCATTCTACCTTGGCCAAGGATTCCTGGGTTGTCATTTAACGAATCACATAGGACATATCTCCTCTTTTACTAGAAGTGGTAGATTCTTTATTGATAATTCATTATCTCCATATGTAACTCATTATACCCAAGCATACCCTATATATGCCTTAAAAGGCCTTAAGGAATTAGTCAAAGTATAATTTGTTACATACAAGATACTATGATGATCTCAAGTCCAAGGATCACTTGTACTACTATCACATTAGGAATTCCTATTGACAGGCGAGTAAAACTCCATTAGGTATTCCATAGCAAGTCACGTTCAGTGAACTTATTCTCCAATAAGCACCTACATACTTGCTTTAGTGTCTCCACACAAATGACCATGAGATCAGTCATCCTCATCCAATGAGCAAGCAACATATGTTGGCCTTTTCCTAAAAAACCCTTCAAAACCTTTTTCGTAATAAAAAGAGTAAGGGTAGAGATAACTTAGGAAGAGATAAAAGATCCGGGTTGTGACCCGACCCGTGGATTTTTTCCCGACGTCGACAGGTGGCGACTCTGCTGGGGACAGTAGAGGGCTTAGGCCGCTTTCAAATCTTTTCAAACATTTTCCTTCCAAAACTATGAATGCGTGAATTTTGCATCTCTACATTGAATGAATGCATGATGCTGCATCTCTACATTGAATGAATGCGTGAATGCTGCGTATTTATATTGAATGAATGCATGAATACTGCGTCTCTACATTGAATGAATGTGAATGAATGTTTTCCTCCTTTCCAAAAAAAATCATCATATGCATAACGGTGAGGCACGATGTATGTTGTGTGATTCCTCTCACAAGGAGGCAAAACCCGTCGGTGATAAGTAATGTCTTTGGGGATCGGCTAAGTCTCTGGGGCTCATGAAAATGTACCACCCAGATTCGCTCCAGTTGAAAGATCAGATTAATTTTCCTTTAGTAGATTGCGATGATTTGGGGACCTTCATTCTAAAAAGCCGCGCGAGAGTAACCTAAGATAGGTCAGCCTCTAATTAACCAAATTCGATGGGAAGCTTCTTCATGCCTTCCTCTTTCAATTCAATGTCTAGTTTTCAATTCTAATGTAAAGGAACACAATGTAAATAATATAATGAAAGATTTACATTTCCTGTCAGATACATCTTGTCATCCTGTCATCAAAACAACTAACCTTAATTTTGCAGGATAAGAATAAAAACTACATCATGCATCCTATTCCTATCTACCTCAGGAAATTGACACGCCTACGTTTTGTTGTAGGTGAAAAATTGGTCCTGCCACTAGATCTAAGTCAAAAAAGCACTACGTCCATCCACGAACATGACTTTGAGTGCTCAAATAGAATCCACCCCTGTCTCTAAGGAGGAGTTTGAAGGACTGAGAAATCAGATAGCTGAATTAGCTGAATCAGATAGAGAACAAAGCAAGGCCCTTAAAGGGAAGCAAACTCATATAGAACCAGGAACACCTGGTGGTAGTGATAGCAGTCAAGAGATAGAAAAGGTCGAGACTAAGATTCCTGGACCACAAAACCAGGACACAACCAACAAAACTCCTGAAATCACCCCCTCGTCAAAGAACAGGAAGCTGGTGACATCATGAAGAAAGTACAACAAATGGAGGAAACTCTTCGGTCTATCAAAGGGACTGGGGCATTCGGCAGTGTTAATTACTCTGACCTCTGTATATTTCCCAGGGCTCGTTATACCAAAAAGTTTCAAGTCCCCGATTTTGAGAAATACGATGGATTGGGAGATCCCTATACCCACCTGAAAGTATTCATTGGAGAACTCGGATCCTATGCAGAGGATGAGAAACTTCGAATGCAGTTATTCCAAAAGAGTCTGACTGGAGAGGCCAGAGCCTGGTATGCCCGTCTGGATAACTCTAAGATTCACAGCTGGGAAGAGTTGGCCCATGCCTTCCTCAGTCAGTACAGCTTCCAATCTCTGCTAACTCCAGACAGATACTAAATAACAAAGATCAAGAAAAAGAACACTGAATCATTCAGAGAGTATGCCCAGCGATGGAGACGGGTCGCAGCACAAGTTACCCCAGCCATGACTGAGTTTGAGATAGTCATGACCTTCATCGATATCCAAGTAGCTCCTTATTATGAGAGGGTTCTAGCAGGAATAGGAAAACCATTTTCTGAAATGATCAAGCACGGTGAAATGGCAGAAATGGGGCTCAAATCCGAGAAGATAAAAGATCTAACTGCCCTCGAAGCTGTTGCTGAACATATCCAGTCCGAAAATTATGGGAGTAATCCCCGGAGGGTACATAAGAAGAAAGATGAAGAAGTGTCCTTAGTATTACAAGGACAGAATCCAAGAGGCGAGTAAAACAGTATGCCCATTCAAAAGAGAAATTATACCCCTTTTCAAACTCCAGCACAACCTTCAAACCCTCCATTTTAAAAAAATATGGAGGTCAGGCGTCGAAGAACTTTCACCCCTCTAGAGGATTCACTTGCGAACATATTCAAACTTCTGATAGCTCAGAAGAAGATTGTCCAGCTCCTTCCACTAACCAACACTAGTGGACAGAATTTCGACCCGAGCAAGAAGTGTGCTTACCATTTTGGATCTCCAGGCCAGGACACCCAAGATTGTTGGTCTCTCAAGCACAAAATCCAAGACTTGATCGACAATGGAGAGATTGTGGTAACAAATCCTGAGCAACCCCATGTGCAGGACAATCCTCTACAACAACATAAAGAGGATAATGTCAATATGATCAGCACCATAAGGGGAGAAGGATCCAAGTACCTCCGTTATGTGGGAGAATCAAATCCATCTAGCAATAGCACCCCAGACAGTTAGGAAGTCTCAGAAAGGAGGTTCCTGATAGAGCAGGAAATAAAATATATCAAGGAGCAAATTGAACAATTAGCAGAACTAGTCGTCTACCATCATCAGATCATCTGGAAGATGATAAAACGAGCCAACCAGTCTGACATTGATCGTCCCCCCACACAAGAGATCAATCCGGTGAGGGATCATAGCCGGTCTCATGAGCATGAACCCTGGACTGACAATGGGGTCGAAGAAGCAAGTATCCAAACTGGTACGAAATTCCTATTTCAAAGGATTTTCACCAACCTGAACCAGTATATGGAAGAAATCCTCCAGATGTTAATCAATGAGGGAATGGTTGCAGACTTGTTACCTCCATTGAACCCTTGGGCCAGTAAATTCAAGCCTGACCAAATATGTCAGTACCACTCCAATTCACCCGGCCATGATACTGAGGATTGCTGGGCACTTCGTAACCTGATCAAGACATGATTGAAAGCTGTGAATTGATAAGGGGAAATTAAGTTCTCAACCTTCCAGATAAAGATACTCTCTAGATCCCCACTGTCTGGAACTAGGGTACAGTAGCTGTCATCTCCTGTGATAAGAAGTCAACCCTCAAACCCTTAGTACTGCTATGGAAAGGGGTCCAAGAAATATAAATTTGAAGGTGGCCGCACCCGAGCCTTTGATCTTGCCCTTCAGACCCCAGTATCCAATTATCAGTCTGAAGAGGGTCCCATAAAACTATGGGAACGATGAAGGTTCCACTTCAAACAACATTGCCATTGTGCAGAAGGATAATCCATTGTACCTGCCTCAGCGGGTGATCAAACCAGTCATCAAAGACAAAGAAAAGGTGGCTGAAGAGAAAATCGATGAGTTCCTCAATAAAATGGGACACAATTAAAGTAAAATAGTGCAAAGTCTGGAAGATGAAACCATTCAAATGTCCATCCTCAACTTGGTCTTATCATTGGTGGATCATCGCAACATTCTAGTGAAAGTACTAGAAGAAGCGTCGGAGGGAATCCGGTGACGGAAGCAATATAGTAACCCATCACTAATGATGGAATCTTTTATACACATCCTCAAAAGGGAGCATCAGGAAAGACTGGTGGTTCAATCCCTCTGTTTCCAACTACCAGCGTAAAGTATCATCAAGATAGGCATCAGAAATGCATTCGCCTAACTCGGCGACAACAATGTCATACCGAGGATATCATGAATGACGTCATCCCCAGCAGAAAGTGACAAGAACATTTTGTGATAGCTTAAATTTGATATCCTACCAATAATCGCATAATAATGCTACAACAAGGGTTATCATAGTTGACGCTATCCCCAGCAAAAACTAACATAATCCATTAATGATAACCCCACCTCCTCAAAGGTATCTAATACTCCGGGCATACTATATCCTGCATTGCATCCCCTTTGCCTTTGCATTTCAATTGTCTAGCAATCTTTAACCTGCTCATTCCATTACATTGCATAAGCATGATAAAGAGGAGAATCTATAGACCCTCGAAGTTTCGTTTCCCTGTTACTAACACTGTAGGAGGGTAAAACTACCATCAATTCAACCCTGATCTCAAATTGGGGTGTCAAATCAATCCCGATCTCAATATCGGGCTATCAGATCAACCCCGATCTCAATATAGGGCTGTCAGATTAACCTCGATCTCAAATCAGGCCGTCAGATCAACCCCAATCTCAATATCTAGCCATCAGTTCAACCCCAATCTTAAATCGGGCCGTCAGATCAACCCCGATCTCAATATCGGGCTATCAGATCAATCCCAATCTCAATATCGGGCCATCAGTTCAACCCCGATCTCAAATTGGACCATCAGATCAACCCCGATCTCAAATCGGGCCGTCAGATCAACCCCGATCTCAATATCGCGCCTTCAGTTCAATCCCGATATCAAATCGTTTCGTCAGATCAACCCCGATCTTAATAACGGTCCGTCAGATCAACCCCGATCTCAATAACGGTCCTTCAGATCAACCCTGATCTCAAATCAGGCCGTCAGATCAACCCCGATATCAAATCAGGATGTCAAATGAACCCCGATCTCAATATCGGGCCATCAGTTCAACCCCGATCTCAAATCGGGCTGTCAGATCAACCCCAATTTTAATATCGGGCCATCAGATCAACCCTGATCTCAATATCGGGCTATTAGATCAACCCCGATCTCAATATCGGGCAATCAGTTCAACCCCGATATTAATATCGGGCCATCAGTTCAACCCCGATCTCAAATCGGGCCGTCAGATCAACCCCGATCTCAATATCGGGCAATCAGTTCAACCCCAATCTCAAATCGGGCAATCAGTTCAACCCCAATCTCAAATCGGGCCGTCAGATAGACCTCAATCTCAATATCGGGCCATCAGATCAACTCAATCTCAAATCGGGCTGTCAAATCAACCCCGATCTTAATATCGGGCCATCAGTTCAACCCTGATCTCAATATCGGGCCATCAATTTAACCCTGATCTCTAATCGGGCCGTCAAATCAATCCCGATCTCAATATTGGGTCGTTAGATCATCCCCGATCTCAATATCGGACCATAAGTTCAACCCCGATCTCAATATCGGGCCATCAGTTCAACCCCGATCTCAAATCGGGCCGTCAGATCAATCCCGATCTCAATATCGGGCCATCAGTTCAACCCCGATCTCATATCGGGCCATCAGATCAACACCGATCTCATTATTGGACTGCCAGATCAACCCCGATCTCAATATCGGGCCTACAGGTTAGCCCAGGTCTCAACCCGGGAGGTACATATCAGCCTCAATCTTAATTTGGTAGGTACAGGTCAGCTTCGGTCTCAACTCAGAAGGTACAGGTCAGCCCCGATCTCAACCCGAGAAGTATAGGCCAGCCTCAGTCTCAACCGCGAAGTGTAGGTCATCCCCGATCTCAACCCGGGAAGTCAATTCAACTTCAGGAACAAACATAAAGCTCCACAACACCTCTAGGAGAAAACCTGGAATGACCAAATCAACTTCAGAGACAACACTGAGGACAAACAGACTCGAATGGCATCCAAGTCTTGAAAATAACTCCCGGAAGTTAACCAAAGACCATGCCGACACTAAAGGTTACCTCAAAAGGGGCAAAACGGTTATTTTTCAAACCCTAAGCCGATTCGGTCAAAATCAAGCCGAATTGATGCCAACAAGGTCAGGACGAACCATAACGATGATACTGAGTGCAAATAACGCAAGACAGCTCAGCGGATAAACTGCGGGGAATAGAAGACCTGGTTATGAACATGTCTTCTTGGAACCAAAAAATATTTTATCTCATGTCATTGTGATACTCTCGGAGAGGGCTTTCCAAAAAGGTATAGCACGCCTCAAACAGACGCTCCGATCAAAAGTTAGAAAGTTTCGACTTTGACCTTGCGTTGCTCGGAGTGCACGTACTTCAAGACAAATCAACCCGGCACGTGGGCCCCACTCAGGGGAATTGTACCTCTACCTGTGGTAGCAGAAGGTAGGGGAGGCTCCCTAGATTATATATATGAGGTGACTACCCCTCATTTTCAAGAATTCTGAAACGCAACGAACCTCTGCCCGTTTGATTTTTTGACTTTTTCACCTCTTCTGAACCCAACTTTTTTTACTCTAACACGTAGATACACCCACATACTACCACATATCAGAAAATAACCGATAGATTCGGACGTTTAGAGCCTATGATTTGGCAAAAATCTCGTGTAGCAATCCATTGTAAGTATTTTCAAGATCAGAAAGTCAATACTACTTCTTTGCACTTTCATACACTTGCACGTTAAGTTTTGTTTTCTAAATATGCCCGGAACTTTGTTCTGTGGCTGTTTTCATCAAAATATGGTACATTTTTATACATAAACTCAATTTCTGGCATTTCTAAAACTCGAATTGACGATCTGTCAGCTCTAACAGCTTCAGTGCACTAGCACCTTCGTTTTAACCAACTTCGCCGGGGAGACTGGGTTATCTTCCCTGTCCGAGTTTGGCTTTTTTTTTTAATGTTTATTTAACTGTATATATACTAACTTTTCAATTCTATCAAGCCCGGATGTCAAATCTGAGGTATTTACATCTTTTATATATATATTTATGCATATATAAGCAGCTTTCACCACCACTAGGTTCTCTTCCCAGTCTTGGTTGACTACGTTTCTGTCTCTCTACATATATTTTTATATTTCAGTCCGGTCTGGATCATTCTGTGGCCATTATACTATTTTTTCACCCTTCACCATTACTGGGTTATCTTCCCAGTCCCTGGTTGACTATTTTTCTATATATTTATATATTTCAGTCCGACCTGAATCGTTCTGTGGCCTTTATACTATTTTTGCACTCTTCACCATTACTGGGTTATCTTCCTTGTGACGCCCCCAAAATAGGTCCAATACACAACCCATTCTGAGTCGCCAAAAGCATAGTACATAATCCAAATACAAATCTTATTACATTAAAATGTCGTGCAAAATACGACCACACAGACTGTGAGCTTTAATACAGATCGTATATAATACGAAATTTAAACTCTCAAATTCAGTCCTCAACAATTACAATTATTATCCCACTATTTTACAAAATAGTGTGGACTTCTAAAGTTCTATCTCGGATCATCACTGTATCCCCTAACTAGTCCCCACGATATTCTCATTTCCTGAAGAGAATAATGGAAGAAAAGGGTGACCTCAACTAGCCCAGTAAAGAATATTATGACTACGATAATGAAGAATAAATTATCGTTAGCCTTCAATAAGTCAGATAAAATATTATGGACAACAAGTTTTAGATCAACAACTGCAGCGAAAATAACAATCCATTAGAAGAGTTAAGTAGAGAATGTTGTCTACTATCTTCTATGAAATAAAAGTCCATCATCAATATTTTATCCCTGTAACACCAATCAATAATATTTTTAATCAACGAATTATCCATGCACTACGGGCATGTTCATTTGTATCACCAGTGGTCATGATCATACCAAACACCTGTCCATCTTTGCACTACAGGCCAAAGATATTCATAAATCAACAACTCATCTTTGCACTACGGCCCAAAGATATTCATAAATCAACATCTCATCTTTGCACTACAGGCCAAAGATATTCACCACAATTTAAGACTGAGAATGATGAAAAATAATATAAAGAACGAATCTAGTGAGATAAAGGACAAATATTAGGAATTCGTAATTTAATTTATCCAAGTTCAAGTATATTCCATAATGATCAATTGTGGATCAATATTCAAGAATGAAGATCAAAACATGGATCTAATCAAAGATAAGAACCATAATAGATAACTTGGACAAAGAAAATAAAATTTATTTTTTTTGTGAATAGTGCCATACGTATGAATAGTACAGTATGGATGAATAGTAACCCCGACATAAAAAGGTAAAAATTTCATAAGAAAGTTCATACCAACATTTCGGTGAAATGATATTAGATGAAACGCAAAACTCAAGGAATTCCTGATCATTTCAGGAATTATAGAAGCAATACTTACCGTAGTAAGTTTAAATTTGAGAAGATGAAATGAAATATTATCACTTTTATAATATGGAATATGAAAGAAAATAATATTCTTTCGAATATTGAAAGAAAGTAACATCATTTACGAGAAAAATAATATCCCTTACATCAGTATAATACTAGATCTGTCTGGATTATCGATTATTATACTGAAGAAATCTTGCACTATTATCAACACTCAAAATATCCTTATACTCACAAGAAATACGCTCAATATTATAGAGAGAAAATTTTCTGATTCTTGTGTGATTTTCATTTCTTAACTAAGCACCCTATTTATTGGAAAGGTGTGGCACACAAATATTGACAAACTCACCCATTGATGAATTTTTCCAAGCACCCATCTTTTGAAAAAATTGGCAGCACACCAAAGAAGAAATCATTCTAGTTGTCCACATGTTTATATATATATATATATATATATATATATTTATATATTAAAACATTTATAATTATTAAAAGAATTCCAATTCTATTTTTTTTCTTCCACCTCATTTTATTTTTATACCATGAATTTATTATAATAATGTTACCATTTAAATTATAAAATTATACTATTATATTATCACATTATACTATTATAATATAATATTATAATAATATATTTGAATGAATAATTTTATCGGAGAAGATAAAATGTCAACTTTCAACAAGTGTCTTATACCAAAAATTCCTCCATTTATATCAAAATTGGACAAATATTTACTTATCATATTTATCAACAAATTTTTATTTTGTTCATCAATTATTATTCACAATTAATATTATAGAATCACAATATTGACAACCAGGTCGTTGTTAAGTTGGTTTTATACCATCGAATTGATATCCGTTATCGCTTGATTCTTGCTTACTTTAAGTTATTTTAGTATCATTTTACCTGGTTTTGTGTTATTATGTGCAGGATAGGAATTGATGAGAAACCAGGGTAAAAAGGAGCAAATTACAGATTTTTGTAGAAGGTGGACCCCCACTGGAGCGGCCCTCTCCAAGCTAAAACACCCGTTGGGGCGGGTGCACAGGAAATTCAGCTTTCAAAGTGGCTTGCCGTCGTGGCAGGCATACCAAAGGTAAATGTGCCACTGGGGCGGGTATACGACAGGTTTTATGACAGTTTTCCTACCTGGAATAGGATTGGAGAGGAATTAAGGGCTACTTTGTGTTGCGGCTGGGAGGATATAAAAGGGAAAATATAAGGCAGATTTGTACACACTTACATAGATCTAGAAGCCCCAATTCAAGTATTGATTTAGCACAGAGAATTGAAGCATCAATTGGACACGAAGAACGCAAGATCGGAGTGGAGAGCGGTGATACAACTCTAGTGTCTATTTTCTCTCTATCTTTTTATCTTGTAATCAGAATGTTTTCTATGATGTGGATTATTGGATTTTGTTTATCTATGATGAACTAATTTCCTTTTTAAGCCTACGACGGATCTTTTATGTAATGGATGATTAAATATTCTTGAATTCAGTTTATGGATATTCTAGATTATTTGCTACGTGTTGTGCTTAATTATATAATTGCCTGATCAACAATTATCTGTTATCCCATATGAATTCGAGAGATGACATATGGGATTGGAACTTGTCATAGTGACATATATTTGTGATTTTTGCAGAGATCGAATTCATGATTCGTGTTTAGGATAGAGATATACCTTTACGCCATATGTAATATGATGAGAACTTGATTTTTAAATCTTATTTAATTGTAATTCACATAGAGATATAGTGAATTAGTTATTTAGGGTGTGTTGCATAATTCTATCATTTGCGGATGCGAGTGAGTATGGGTATAATGCATCGAGAGGTGGTTATATCTGCTTTAGTGTTTGTTGCTCCGTTTCGGTGTTAACAAAACGGACACAAAAGCGTGCAAGTATACACGATTGACAAGTAATATATGATAAATCAAGATCGTTCCCACAGAGAAAAACAATTATGTTTAAACTATCATGCAACAATTCTATAGCTATTTTTGGCTGCTCAAATGAGTATCAAAGTGTGAATTAATATCTAAAATGATTGTAAACTAAAATTAACTAATTAATAGACGATGGATTCAAATTGGAGAAATATGTGATCCTAAATTCACCTATTGCATCATCCAGATTACACACCTCATGTCTATCATAATTAGTTACTTAGGATTGCTAGTCAAGAGCACGAATACGAGAAATGGCTATTTTTCAATAAACCAAATCCATATCATATAAAATCCACAAAAGAGATAGAAATCACATGAACATCAATAAAACCTAAATCACTATATGTCTATGTGATTTACAAGCAATATCGATTTAAGAGCAAACTCCCAATTGGCTACATATGGTAAGCCTGTATATGTCTATCAGGATTACGAATCACAAAATTCATCGAATGCAAATTTCATGAACATATGCTAACATGGCAAAATCTGGGTTTATACTTTCTCTTTCAATTCCATATAAACTATTAAGGTAAATGGTGATCAAGCATCTATTCAATACACACTACCATGGTAGGCAATCCATACATAATCAATCATACATATCAATGAGGCATACAATTCTGAACTAAGCAATAAGATTCATTAGAATCCCATAATGGTGGTTAGTTCATCTCTGAACCAATAACCATTATTGGATTTGATCTAAACATTGAAAGTAAATATGAAAGTAAAGAGATTAAGAGAGATGGAAGTGCAAATTTGGTGATCCTCCTTTCAAATGAAGCTTTCAAACTCAATTTCAGACCACAATCAAACCCAAAATGAAAACCTAGAAATGAAAAAAAATACTAGAACTAGATGAGAGAAGAAGTTAATCTCCCAATCCTCTCTAGCTCTCTTAACCCTAGAATAGGAAAAAAAAACTTAATTATGAAAACTGAATATCTCGTCCTTTGCAAAATACACCCATATATGGAATACACGCTCAGCAAAAATGATTAAATGAAAAGTCAACATTTTCCTCAGTATTGACCGGCGCGGCTGCGTCGCCCCGTAGTACTTTTGGCGTGCGGGCGCGTGCTTCTTCAGAAATCCGGGAAAACTGTACATCAGCCCGGGCGCGCGTCTTTTCTTTATCAAACCGGCCCGGCCGTGTGGTATTGTATTTTCTGCTGGTGTTTCCTGGTGCAATGCTGATCTTCTCTGCTTTCTTGCTGCTTCCTTTTGCCTTCACTCCCTACTGAATGAGGCCCCTTTCACAAGCCATAACTTGCTTTCTCTTGCCAAGTCCATCATCATACCATCAAGAGCTCTCCACCTTGCCTTTTTGGCAATTCCATGCCAAACCATGCCATTTCGTGCCATTTCTTTGCCCAATGAGTTTCCTTACTAAAATCTATAAAACAAAGATAAAACACATTAAAAGACACTAAAATACTGAGATTAAGCCATAATCCTAGCAAGTTAATAGACAATAAGTAGGTATAAAACCTACTTATCAAATACCACCAAACTTGAATTATTGCTTGCCCTCAAGCAACAAACACAAATGCAAACTACATGCTATGCAACTATACTAAAATGAAGATGAATCCCAAAATATCAGCCATGCTATGAATTCCAATAGGATGTGCCTTAGAGAAATATCAAGAACTATGAACAAAGTATCAACTCAAGCTACAGTCATAAAGACATACAATCCGAACATCACAACATGTTGCTAAGATGTAGTGTGTGTGCGCTATATCATAAATAAGCTTGAGAGAGGCGAAGATTCCACATGCTATACTTCTAAGGAAGGAAAACTGAGGTTTTAAGCCAAGATTTTTTCATACATACAAAACAATGACCAATCCAACACATAGATACAAGATAAGGTTCAACAAGGGTTTATTATGCTTTTATTCACACACGAGGGTGATATTCGCACTTTCCCATGGTTACACCCGACTGTGCAATGCTAAGCCCTTTTAGGCTATTCAATGATACCCATTTATCGAGCTTTCGACCAACGACTCCCAAACCGTAAAGGCCTTAGGGCGCTGGGTGTAGAGACAATCCCCTAGGGCTTACTTGCTCGAGTATCAAAGGCCACTAGACTTAGCTAGCCAAGGCGTTTATTCTATTTTTTTCTTTTTCTTAATTTTCTTTTTCTTTTTTTTCTTTTTAGCATGCATACCCTATGTTTTCCCCCAAACTTGCATTTCTGTGTCATTAAAGCCATTATTCATTTTCTTACACAATTCTATCATTAAAAATAATTTTTTCCCCTCAGAAGATAAGCATGTGCTAATCTAACCAACAAGCAGATAATAACAATACCGTGCTATCCGGTAACATCAAAGCAACAGGTCTAGATTACATCATGTATAACATTATAACTAAGCTTAAACTATCCACTGAGTTCAAAAATCTATCATATTTTAATGTCATCATCGGCTATACTGGAATTCAACAGGCTAAAAATATGGGATTATGCTATGCAATGCAACTAAACACATACTAACTAAACAAAACAGAAATTTTTTTATGCAAAATTTAACTAACAAATACTAAAATACAAAACAAATACTAAAATGCAACTACTATGCAATTAACTATATGCAACTACAACTAACTAACCCTATACCCCCAAACTTAAAATTTTTAATGTCCGCATTGGAAGTAAAGGGTAAGGAAACTCCCCTATGTATCGGCATGGCCACCCTCCTCGGGTGTTGAATCTGGTGGTGGGTACGGCATAGCAGAGCTGAAGACGGGCCACTCCATAAGAGTTCCTTGCTGAGCAAACGCCTCAGCCAGCGCACGGGACATTCCATCTGTGAAAGTTGTGAAGTTCCCATGAAGCGCATCTATCCTCCTCTCTAGTCGCCTCACCTGGCGATCCTGCTGCCCTGAACTGGCAATGGAAGGACCGGCTACTGCTGCTGGCTGCGGTGGGGGAACTGTTGGAGGAGTCGGTAGGATGAACCTTTTTCCTTGCGGATGTGCCGTGCCACTAACCCAATCTTCAAACTTCTTAAATATGGCATGATTTATGTCCCCACTCGACATCTCGATCTGCTCATCCTCCCAGTCAAGGCCTGCCTCAGAACAGAGATGAGCCACCACTGACGCGTGTGGAATTAATCCGGTGGTACTGCCTCGCATGAAGCACAATATGTTCTGATGGAGCAAATGTTCGACATCTATATTCTTCCCAGTGATGATCCCCATAAAATAATAGCCCTCTCTGTCGTAATTTCATTCTGGTGAGTGGACGACATCAGATTGGCACATAAGAATAGGTTCTATGCCTTGGCGTATTTATTCAGAGTAGAGGAGGGGAAAGTGGTGTGCTCATCGGTGCCCTGCCTATACTTCCACTTCGTACCTGGCGTGCACAAATCAATGAGTAACTGATCCAGGTCAGTTTCAAACCGTTCTGCCTTAACCCAATTCACTTGATCAGCCGGGATTGAAGGCACGCTTAACACCTCACAGATCACCGCCGGACAATAATCGACGTTTCTACCCCGAATAAAAGAGAAACCACTCTGTATCTCCTTGGAATTGGCATAGAATTCATGAACAATGGCCAACGACACAGGCGGCGGTGTTGCACAGACCCCTTGCCAACCCATCTCTCTAATCATGGCAAGTAATTGACCATCCTCCCTCGTCGGTTTCAGAACCCTCTCCTTTATAATTATTTGGTCGCAATCAGATAATACTCCAGTTGGGCATCAAGGCTAATGAACCTAGTTAAATCCACGGTGTCCTCGCCCTGGCTATTATGAGTGGGCGATGCGGGGGTGGCAGAACGTGCTCTCTTTGGCCCCATTAATACTTTCAGACAAATTTGTTATGCAAACCCTAGATGATGGATGGATGAAAATAAACCCCCAAACTTATATCTCTGTATTCTGCTGCACAACCCTAACCCTTGAAGATTGATTTTTAAAATCTCCTTTGTAATCCCCTGAGCAAACCATAAATTATGAAGCACATAATTTTCCAAAGTTTGAATATCTAAAACTCTGTATCAGCAATTCCACTATGAAGGAATGGAATGGAAATATGGTATGTAAATGAAGGCTTGGGTAGCGTATGTGTATAAGATTAGGGTAGGTGTGAGAGAGAGATGAAAGTTAAATAGGAGAGGAATTTTGAAGGATATGATCTGAGAAGAGTGGTGTGCGTGTGTTTTGAGAGAATGGGTAAGTTGAATGGATATAGAGTTAGGGCTTGAAATTAGATTTTTAAAATTAAAAATCGTCAGGTTGCTGGGGTTGGGCACGGGCGAGCTGCTGTTAGCTTTGAGTGGGGCGCGACCATTCCAGTTCTCAGAATGGTTCTCTGGCCTGCATATTATCGCAGCCGCCCTGTATTTAGCCTTGCTGATGGCGCGGCCGCGCTGCCCTGAGCCCAGCCAAAAATTCTACAGCAATGATGTAGATGAGCAGTAAACCAGCTTGCAATTCTTTCCTGCACAGATAACATTCGAAAATGAGATGTAACTTGATCTCATATTCACAATTTGCTTATATAAAATGTATGTATGCTTAAATCCTTAGCAATGCTATATAAGTGAATCATATGTATAGGAACCCTCAAAAATACTATATGTGCGTATATGCAATATGCTCATAGTCCAAGAATATGTTCAATGAGCTCCTAACTCCAAAAATATATGCAATGAGCTCCTAAAACCAAAAATTGTTCAAAAAATTTCCAAAATTTTCATAATGCATAGAATTAAACAGGGGGAGGAAAATATAGAGACATGTAACCAGAATTAAATAAGAGGGGGAAATAGAAATATGAGACAAGAATTGTATATGAGGGAGAAGAGAGATGATGGGGTGCCTCCCATCGAGCTTTTGTTTACAGTCCATTAGCTCGACTCTATTTGAATTGGTTAAGTGGTGGAAAGAATTGAGGCGACTTTCTCTCGATTGACCTCGCCGCCATAATAATGCTTTAACCTTTGTCCATTTACTTTAAAACGCTTGTCTGGGTATTGGTTGAAAATCTCCACTTCGCCATGTGGCAACACAGTTTTCACTGTGAAGGGGCCCGACCACCGTGATTTGAGCTTTCCAGGAAAGAGTCTGAGGCGAGAGTTATATAGCAACACTACTTGCCCCGGCTCAAATGTCCTTTCTATAATACTCCGGTCATGCCACCTTTTAACATTCTCTTTATACAGCTTGTAGTTTTCATAAGCTTGCAGTCTGAATTCGTCGAGCTCATTAAGTTGGAGAAGCCTCTTCTCCCCTACAGCCTTCAAGTCAAAATTCAGCTTCTTTATGGCCAAGTAGGCCTTGTGTTCAAGTTCCATGGGAAGGTGACATGACTTCCCATACACTAGTTGATATGGTGACATACTCAGTGGTGTCTTGTAGGCAGTCCTATATGCCCACACTGCATCGTCAAGCTTTAGGGACCAATCCTTCCTCGTGGGATTCACAATTTTCTCTAATATCCGCTTCACCTCACGATTAGACACCTCAGCCTGGCCGTTTGTTTGGGGATGGTACGCCGTAGCAACATGGTGATTCACCCCATATTTGGCCAAAAGTGCAGTAAACTGACGATTGCAGAAGTGGGTTCCTTCATCACTTATGATGGCTCTAGGGGTCCCGAAGCGTGTGAATATACTTTTCTAAAGAAAACACAAGACCACCCTAGCATCATTAGTCGGTAAAGATGCTACTTCTACCCACTTGGACACGTAATCAACTGCCAGCAAGATGTATAAATTTCCACATGATGAGATAAAAGGCCCCATGAAGTCTATCCCCCAGACGTCAAAGATCTCGACCTCTAGGATCATATTTAAAGACATCTCGTTCCGCTTGGATATATTGCCCACTCGCTGACAAATGTCACATTTCTGGACGAAGTTATAAGCATCTTTAAACATTGTTGGCCAATAAAAGCCTGCTTGAAGTACTTTGGCGGCTGTCCTCTCACCCCCATAGTGTCCTCCATAAACTGATGAGTGGCAATCCTGAAGTATGCTATCCATCTCACTTTCTGGGATGCACCGTCTGATCATCCTATCAGCACACTACTTAAACAAATACGGCTCATCCTAACTATGCCATCTAACATCATGTAGAAACTTCTTTTTATGGGCTCTAGTGAAGTCAGAAGGGATAATATTGCTCACTAGGAAGTTTGCAAAGTCCGCAAACTAGGCTATTTTGCCTTGCACCACGAATAACTATTCGTTCGGGAAGGACTCATTAATTATCAATTTATCATTTTTGTCCATCCCCGGGTTCTCCAGTCGAGATAAGTGGTCAGCCACTTGGTTTTCGGTCCCCTTTTTATCTTTAATTTCTAAATCGAATTCCTGTAGAAGAAGTATCCACCGAATGAGACGAGGCTTAGCATCTTTCTTTGAAATCAGGTATCGAATTGTAGCATGATCTGTGTATACAACTACCCTTGTCCTAATCAGATAAGACCCGAATTTATCAAATGCGTATACCACAGCTAACAGCTCCTTCTATGTGGTGGTGTAGTTCAGTTGGGCATCCGTCAGGATTTTGCTTGCATAGTATATCACATGAAAAACCTTATCCTTGCGTTGTCCCAAGACAACTCCCACAGCGAAGTCACTTGCATCGCACATCAATTCAAATGGAAGAGACCAATCAGGAGCTGTAATGATGGGTGCCGTAGTCAATTTTTTCTTTAAATGCTCAAAGGCAACTAGGCATTCTTTGTCGAATCTGAATGGGACATCCTTCTCAAGCAAACTGCACAGAGGCTTAGTAATCTTCGAGAACTCTTTTATGAAACGCCAATAGAAACCTGCATGCCTGAGGAAACTATGAACCCCCTTTACTGAGGTTGGTGGTGGTAAACTTTCAATGGTCTCCAATTTCGCTCTGTCCACCTCTAAACCTTTCCAAGAAACTTTATGGCCCAAATAAATGCCTTCCTGTACCATAAGATGGCACTTTTCCCAGTTCAATACTAAGTTGGTCTCAACACACCTCTTGAAGACCAATACCAGATTCTCCAAGAAGATATCGAAAGAGTCTCCAAAGATGGAGAAATCGTCCATGAAAACTTCTACATTGTGGTTGACCATGTCAGAGAATATTGCCATCATACATCTCTGGAAAGTGGCTGGAGCATTGCATAGTCCGAAAGACATCCTTTTAAATGCAAAAGTACCATATGAGCACGTGAAGGTAGTCTTCTGTTGGTCCTCTGGGCTATAACAATCTGGTTATACCCTGAATAATCGTCCAGGAGGCAATAGTAGTCGTGTCCCGCTAGCCTATCCAGCATCTGGTCAATGAACGGGAGAGGGAAATGGTCCTTCCTTGTAGCTTTATTGAGTCTGCGATAGTCCATACAGACCCTCCACCCCGTAACTGTCCTAGTAGGTATAATTTTATTCTTCTCATTTGACATGACTGTCATGCCTCCCTTCTTCGGGATGCACTGCACCAGGCTCACCCAAGAGCTGTCTGAGATCAGATAAATTATTCCAGCATTTAACCACTTAAGGATCTCCTTTTTGACAACCTCTTTCATAATCGGGTTTAATCTTCTTTGTTGCTCTACTGATGGCTTACTGTCATCCTCCAAGAGTATTTTATGCATGCGGTATGAGGGGCTGATCCCCTTGATGTCAGCTATGGTCCACCCAATAGCTAATTTGAACTCTCTTAGTACCCGCATCAACTTGCTTTCCTGACAGAATGATAGAGCAGAAGCGATGATAACTGACAACTTGGAAGATTCTCCTAGATAAGAATATCTCAAATGATCACTGTTGACTCCCCGGTATGTCTGAGTGGTTCGATGGGAATCTTAAACTTTCTCATCTGAGGCACCGTGTTCAAAATTTGGATGTACTCCACCACATCTGTCTCCTCCATGTCGAAGTCTCCCAGTAGAGCACTTTCTAATGGATCCATACTCATCAAGTGTTCAGTCTCTTCATGCAGTACCCTGTCGACAATATCAACTCTGAAGCATTCTTCTTCATCTGTGGGAAACTTCATAGCCTTGAAGACATTGTACGTGACCTCTTGGTCCTGAACCCTCATACTCAGTTCTCCCTTCTATACATCTATGAGTGTTCGCCAAGTAGCTAGAAACGGTCTCCCAAGAATGAATGGTATGTTCTTATCTCCTTCGAAATTCAGAATGATAAAGTCAGCAGGGAAAATGAACTTATCTACTTTTACCAACACATCTTCTACGATACCTCTTGGGTAGGTGATGGATATATCGGCTAGCTGCAATGATATGCTTGTCGTCTTAGGAGCCGGCAATCCCAATTGAGTGAATACCGATAGAGGCATCAAATTTATACTCGCCCCTAAGTCGCATAGGCACTGATTGAAGGCAACTTCCCAATAGAACATGGTATCGTAAAACTCCCTGAATCTTTGAGCTTTGGAGGTAATTTTCTTCGTAAGACTGCACTGCATTCCTCTGTCAAGGCCACTGTTTCATAGTCCTCTAGCTTTTTCTTCCTCGACAGTATTCCTTTTATAAACTTGTGTAGCTTGGCATTTGTTCCAAAGCTTCAGCGAAAGGAATATTAATCTACAGTTTCTTGAACACCTCCAAAAACTTTACGAATTGTTTGTCTAGTCTCTGCTTCTGAAGCCTCTGTGGATATGGTGCAAGAGGATAGATCACTTGTGGTGTAGCATTGATTTTCTCAACAGATACCTCCTTTTCTGACTCAATTGCCTTGTCCCAATCTTTTCCATCTTTCAAAAGTTCTTCAGAATTTTCTACACATGGGCGCGCCCGCGCCAGGCTTTATTTTTCCTGGGGCGCGGCCGCGTCAGTCTGCAGATTTTCCAGATGCTTCCCTGATCTCAATGTAATAGCTTGGCATTGTTCCTTGTTGTCCCGCCTTCCTGGATTTGCTTCAGTACTGTTTGGAAGAGTCCCTTGCTGTTTGTTAAGGACAACATTAGCAATCTGGCCTATTTGAGTCTCCAATGCTTTTAGAGACACCGCTAAGCTCTTAACCATTAACTTGAGTTCTTCTATCTTAGCTTTCTCCTCTGATTGTGGACTAGGAGCTGGATTGTGTTGATGTTGTTGTTGATGAAATCCGGGTGGGTGTGACTGTCTAGGGGTATACTATTGTTGAGATTGCTGTGGTTGAGCTTTTTGTTGTTAGTATGGTTGGTATTGCGATTGTTGAGCACTTTGGTATGATTGTTGTTGAGGAGGTTGGTATTGAGATTGTTTAGACTGCTGAGCATTTTGATTGTTACTCCAGCTGAAATTAAGATGGTTTCTATTGTTTGGATGGTAGGAGTTCGAAAATTAATTCTGCGGCTTTTGATAGTTGCTGACAAACTGAACCGACTCTGTAGTGATGGCACATTGTTCTGTCGGGTGTGATCCTGCACACACCTCACATACAAAAGTAACTTGTTGAACTTTATTTTCAGCTATAGAGTCAATTTTCTTTGACATTGTCGCCATTTGAGCTGAAAGTGCTGTGACGGCATCCACATCCAATACCCCCGCCACTTTTGGTTGTGGCATTCGAGATGTCAGATTCTGGTATTCATTAGTCTTCATAGTCTTAATTAAGTGATAAGTTGTCGCATATCTCTTGGCCCATAGAACTCCTCCTGATGCGGCATCAATAATCGACCTTGACTGCCATCCCAAACCATTGTAGAATGAGCTGATTACCATCCAGGCTGGCATTCCGTGATTCGGGGATTTTTTAAGCGTTTCCTTATAACGTTCCCAGGCCTCATATAAAGATTCCCCCTTTTGTTGTGCAAACTTGGACAGGGCACTCCTCATCTGAGTAGTTTTATCCATGGGAAAGAATTTGGCGAGAAACTTATGTGCTAAGTCCTCCCATGTAGTAATTGAGGCTGATGGTAGTGAATGCAACCAACTCTTCGCTTTGTCCCTCAAAGTAAATGGGAAGAGTCGAAGCTTCACTGCATCATCCGACACATTATTGAATTTAAATGTGTCGCATATTTCAATAAATTCACGATATGCTCATTAGGATCTTCTGTAGCTGTACCCCTAAACTGGACTGTGTTCTGAACCATTTGAAGTGTCCCTGGTTTGATTTCGAAAGTGTTTGTAGCTATCGCTGGCCTGACTATGCTGGATTGTAAGTCATTTATCTTTGGCATTGAGTATTCCCTCAATGCTCTCTGTTCCTCTCTTTGTTCTTTGGCTGCCATTTGAGCCGGCTGTTCAGGATCCTCTTGTGTGTTAGTATTTCGTGTGTTCGCTCTCCATGCTCTATCCTTGATGTTTTCTTGTAGAGGCACCAACTCAGAATTTGAGGATCGTGTGTGCATATACTAACCATAAGTACCTGAAACACAAATAACAATAAAATAGAAATGAGATAAGAAGTGAATTGTTCAAGTCAGACAAATTTAACAAAAATTAATGTCAATAGTACTAAAAATAACAACTTATCCCCAACAACGGCGCCCAAAACTTGTTGCGCCATTTCGGTGTTTACAAAACGGACACAAAAGCGTGCAAGTATACACGATCGACAAGTAATATATGATAAATAAAGATCGTTCCCACGGAGAAAAGCAATTATGTTTAATCTATCATGCAACAATTCTATAGCTATTTTCAGCTGCTCAAACGAGTATCAAAGTGTGAATTAATATCTAAAATGATTGTAAACTAAAATTAACTAATTAATAGACGATGGATTCAAATTGGAGAAATATGGGATCCTAACTTCACCTATTGCATCATCCAGATTACACACCTCATGTCTAGCATAATTAGTTACTTAGGATTGCTAGTCGAGAGCACGAATATGAGAAATGGTTATTTTTCAATAAACCAAGTCCATATCATATAAAATTCACAAAAGAGATAGAAATCACATGAACACAAATAAAACCTAAATCACTAGATGTCTATGTTGTGACGCCCCCAAAATAGGTTCAATACTTAACCCATTCTGAGTCGCAAAATACATGGTACAGAATCCAAATACAATCTTTTATAATATACGGTCGTGCAAAATACGACCGCACAAACTGTGAGTTTCAATACAAATTGTATATAATACGAAATATAAACACTCAAATTCAGTCTTCAATAATTACAATTATTATCACACTGTTTTACAAAAATAGCGAGGATAACTACTACTCTACTCTGACCATCGCACTGTTCCCCGACTAGTTCTCGCAACATTCTCATTCCTTGAAGAGGACAATAAATGAAAAGGGTGAGCTCAACTAGCCCGGTAAATAATATTATGACTAAGATAAAGAAAAATAATTTATCGTTAGTCTTCAACAAATCAGATAAAATATTATGGACAAAAAGTTTTAGATCAACAAATGCAGCGGAAATAACAATTCATTAGAAGAGTTAAGTAGAGAATGATGTCTACTATCTTCTATGATTTAAAAGTCCTTCATCAATATTTTATCCCTGTAACATCAATCAATATATATCTCGAATAAAATATTCATCTTTGCACTACGGGCCAAAGATATTCATTTGTATCACCAGTGGTCATGTTCCTCTCAACACCTGTCCATCTTTGCACTACGGGCCAAAGATATTCATCAAGTAATCATCTTTGCACTACAAGCCAAAAATATTTATCAAATAATCGTTCATCTTTGCACTACAGGCCAAAGATATTCATCAAATAATCATTCATCTTTGCACTACAGGCCAAAGATATTCAATAATATCACCATTTAGGACTGAGGATGATGAAAAATAATATAAATAATGAATCTAGTGAGATAAAAGACAAACTTAGGGATGCGTAATTTAGTTTATCCAAGTTCAAGAATAATCCATAATAATCAATTGTGGAGCAAAATTCAAAAATGAAGTTCAAAACTTAGATTCAATCAAAGATAATTTGGATAAAAAAATAATAATATTTTTTTTACCGTAAATAGTAACTCGTCATGAAAAGATGACAATTTCATAAAAAGTTCAGACCAATATTCTAGTGAAATGATATTAGATGAAGCGCAAAACTCAAAGAATTTCTGATCATTTCAGGAATTATAGAAGCAATACTTACCGTTGTAAGTTTAAACTTAGAAATATGAAATGAAATATTATCACTTTCATAATATGGAATATGAAAGAAAATAATATTCATTATGAATATTGAAAGGAAATAACATCATTTACGAAAAAAATAACATCCTTTACCATAGTAAAATACTAGATCTGACTGGAATATTGGATATTTTATTGCAAAAAATCTTGCACTGTAATCGACACTCAAACTATCCTAATACTCACAAGAAATGCGCTCGATATTATAGAGAGAAAATTTTCTGATTCTGGTGTGATTTTCATTTCTAACTAAGCACCCTATTTATAGGAAAATTCTTAGCACACCAAAGCTGACAAAATATTTATTTTAAATTTATACGTATGCTTTCAAATCCACAATATTTGAAAACCAAACTTCAACATTTTACAACAAACAAAAGACAAGAGTGGGGCCCGCACATTCTAGAAAAGTCTCCACCAAAAATAAATTGAGACCCAATATTTCAGAACTTTAATAATTCATAATAAATAAACCTTTTATCAGAAAAATATGAACCGTATGTCCATTCCATATTAAATTTAATTCTCTACAACTTTGTAGAAGAAAGTTTTTTCAAATTCCGAACGAAAAATGACCCAAATTTACATACTTATGATTTTTCTAAGCATGCTAACTTTGAAAAACTATGCAGCACACCAACAAGGAATTTCAAAAGCCTCCACCAAAATCCCATATGTTTATATATATATATATATATATATATATATATTAAAATATTTATAATTATTAAAAAAATTCCAAATTCAATTTTTCTTTCTTCCATCTCATTTTATTCATATATCGTGAATTTGTTTTAAAAAATATCATCACTATTATATTATTATATTATCACATTATACACTTATAATGTAATATTATAATAATATATTTGAATGAATTATTTTATCGAAAAAAAAATATTCATTCTCAATAATTGTCACTTTTGCTAAAAATTCCTCCGTTTAATTTCACATTGAATAAATATTTATTTATCATTTTTATCAATAATTATTATTCACAAATAATATTATAGAACCACAATAATGACAACCGGATCATTTCCAGGAAAGAGGGGGTCTTCCGATAAGGATTTCTCCTTACTGGCGCGTAATTAAATAACCCCTTTTCTAGACAGAACTTCCTCAAACATTGCCAATAATGCTATCTAATAATATTATTCAAATAATATGAATTATTGATTTGATAATTTGAAATATTGTGCAATGACAATTATTGAATCAATAATATGAAATATTAACGTAGCAATTATGCAATTATGAATGTAGCAATTATTGAATCAATAAAATAAAATATTGAACAATAATTACTGTAACAATTATTGAGTAGTGACTTCTTACGTAAGAATCAATAATTAGAATTACTGTGCAATACCGTGTGCTACTATGCAACAACGCATAGTACTGTATTTTAACCACCGGGTATTTCAACAGTTCTAACGGTAAAAGTTTTGCCGTTTATTTTTAGAAAACTTATTCTTGTCATTTTTTCATCCGACAGTTTTTCGTTATGGGGCCACAAATGGCTGCGCCGTTGTACGAATATTCCCCGACAACAAGAATATTCCACGACCAAACGAATATTCTCCAACACAATGAATATTTTATTATCACTTGGTAACTTTGAAAAATTTGCACACATCTCCCATAACTTATCACATTTATCAAATTAATACCTTACTATTTCAAAGTAATATATAAAGAAAATTAAATCTTTATTCATAAAATTTGGGGTCTTACAACCTCCCTTCCTTATGAAATTTCGTCCTCGAAATTGACGTACGTACCTGGTATGTCGAAAAGGTGAGGATACCTCGCTTTCATTTTCGAGGTCATTTCCTCGATATCATGGTTCATCCACAAAACATTAATTTGATGTATAATCTTAGAGCGTAAGATATGTTTCTTTTTATCCAAGATCTTGACAGGTATCTCCTCGTACGTTAAATCTTCGGCTATCTCGTCTAGTTCTAACTCAATAATGTGGTTTGGGTCTTTCACATATTTACGAAGCATGGATATGTGAAAAACGTTATGAACACGAGACATGCTTGGAGGTAAGGCGAGTCTATAGGCCACAATTTCTACTCGATCGAGGATTTCAAATGGACCAATAAATCGTAAATCGGTGCCTATAGCTTTCTGCAAGCTGACCCTTTGGCACTTGATGCTCCGCCTTGACACGTTTACACGTTAAACACCTCGAGATAAACTCCGCGATCTCTCTCTTTATATTGCTCCACCAAAATGTATGTCGAAGATCACGATACATTTTGGTACTTCCAGAATGGATTGCAAACGGTGTGTTATGTGCCTCCATTACGATTTTGTACTTCAAATCAGAGTCTTTAGGAACAGAAAGTCTGGAGTTAACTTGAAGTATTCATTTTTCATTGATTCTTGCTTCTGGAATAGCACCTTCTTGCACTTTCTTCTTCATCTTCATCAGCTCCGGGTCTGTAGCTTGAGCAGCTTTAACTCTATTAGTTAAAGTTGGTTTTGCGCGTATACTTGCCATCTTAACGTGGGTCCCTTGAGTCTTTAACTCTATCTCCATCATTTGTACGTCATACAAAATGGGCCTTTGTGTTGACAGCATCGCACTCGTTCCCACATACGATCTTCTACTCAACGCGTCAGCTACCACATTCGCTTTTTGTAATCTTTCAACAGCCCCAACCAACGTCGTTGTCGCATATTGAGTTCGTTCTGGGTGAAGAAATATTTAAGGCTTTTGGAGTATATTAGGATGTCATCAATAATGACAACCACGAAATGATCCAAATATTTTTTAAATAGTTGGTTCATCATATCCATGAATGTAGCATGGACATTGGTCAATCCGAAAGATATAACTAGAAATTTATAATGTGCGTATCGAGTTCTGAAGGCAGTCTTTGGAATATCCTCAGTTTTAATCTTTAACTGATGATATCCAGAACGAAGATTGATCTTTGAAAAGAATTACGCACCTTGCAACTGATCGATCAGGTCATCAATGCGAGGTAACGAATACCTATTCTTTATGGTGACATGGTTCCACTCTCAATAGTCAATACATAGTCGTATACTATCGTCTTTCTTCTTTACGAATAAAACAGGAGCATCCCAAGGCGATGTACTAGGACGTATAAAGCCGATGTCTAACAATTCCTGTAGTTGGACCTTTAACTCCTGAAGTTCAATAGGAGCCATACGATATGGGATTTTGGAAATAGATTTTGTACCGGGTTCAATGTCAATAAAGAATTCAACTTCACGTTCTGGGGGTAGACCAGGAAGTTCTTCGGGAAATACATCAGGAAACTCATTAACAATAGAAATGTCATTCAAATCTGACGTATTCTGGTTTAAATCAGTGACATGGGCTAAGAAAGCTTGACATGCGTTTTTCAATTAACGAATAGCTTTATGAATTGAAATGACATTGATTGACTTTAGTGGTCTGGTTGTTTGAATGAAAGCTAACAACCTTACGAAACAATCAATTTTGGCATGATGAGTGGTTAACCAGTCGATTCCTAAAATCACATCAAATGCAAGTATTTTCAAAGATATAAGATCAATAGGTAATGTGAAGGTACCAATTTGAATCAAACAAGATTTGTAAACTGTGGATGTAACGAAGGTTTCTCCTAATGTAGTTTTAACAGATAAGTCAAAGTCTAATTTCTCAAGAGTCAAGTTCAAACGTTGAGCACAAGCAGTTGAAATAAAAGAACGGGTAGTACTGATATCTAATACGGTATAAACTTTGCAAGAGTTTATGATTAGCTTACCCATGATAATATCGTTCGGGTTCCTCGCATTTTGGGCAGTCACGACAAACGCTCTTCCAGGAACCACCGACTTTGACTTGTCCGGGACAGCCTTTGGAGTCACCATCCCCGCTGGACTTGTTTTCGCTACCGGACATTCTCTAGCTATGTGTCCTTCCTTTCCATAGTTATAACACACCTTGGATTGTTGTGTGCAGTTGGGACTGATGTGTCCCTCTTCTCCGCATTTATAACATACGACTGGTGGTCGTTCTCCTCCCCTAGAAACGGTTGTTGACGTTGGTGCCGATGTCTTCACGTTGTCATTGTTGTACATTCTCTTCTTAAAATTTCCAGCTGACTCACTTCTTCTATTATCTTGGCCCTGATTACCACCGAACTGGTTACCATTTCTAGCCTGATAATTTCCTCCACGGCTGTTATCATTATTCCGATGACTGTTGCCATCAGTACGATTATGGTTGTTATCCTTAGGTTGAACATAATCATTACCTCGTTCTAACAATTAAGCCCTGTTCACCACATCTGAATATAAAGAAAGTTTGTGAGAAATGAGGTACTGACGAATTTCGGGTTTCAAACCTCTCAGAAACATCCGCGTCATACGTTCCTCATTATCAACCAAATGAGATGCGAACCGGGATAACTCCGTGAACTTAGCCTCATACTGGGACACAGTTATGTTGTTCTGTTCTAGTTTGATAAACTCTACCTCCTTCATATGATGAATACTTTCTGGAAAGTACTTGTCATCGAATAGTTTCTAGAACTCCTCCCAAGACATCTTAAGTGCGGTAGGCTGGGTACGCTTCACAGATTCCCACCAGTAATCTGCCTCTCCACGGAATATAAAGGTGGTGAATGAAACCTTTTGCTCCTCCGTGCATCCCAAGACATCAAATATTTTGGTAATTTGCTTAACCCACGTTTCCGCCTTGATTGGATCTGGTTTTCCCAAAAACTCTGGTGGTCCCAACTCTTTGAACTGCTTGGAAGTGACAAGCCATGAGTTGTTATTATTTCCACCTGTATTATAAACACGAGTCTCTCTCGTCTGGTTTTGCATAAAATGGAAAAAGCTTCTAAAGATCCCATCATTCATCGTCTGATCGGTGGTGTTGTTTACAGGAAGAATATTGTCATCCTGTTGTACGTTCTCCTGGTTGGTGATTAGTGGTGCCTCAATGGTCTCAAATGCTCCATTGTTTAAATTTTCAGCTGCCATTCTTAAATACTTCCATAAAACAAAGGTTAATTAAACAAATTAACATATCACATATTAACCCTATGTTCCGACCGACCAATTAAATACCAAATAAGCTTAGGTAGGACACACTAGTAAAGGTTTTACTCGTCTCTCCCCTCCTTGTTCTATTCCCAGATCTCCGCCAGAGATCATATCCCTAAGCTCTGATACCAACTGTGACGCCTCCAAAATAGGTTCAATATTCAACCCATTCTGAGTCGCCAAATACATGGTACATAATCAAAATACAATCTTTTATAACATACGGTCGTGCAAAATACGACCGCACAAACTGTGAGTTTCAATACAAATCGTATATAATACAAAATATAAACACTCAAATTCAATCCTCAATAATTATAATTATTATCACACTATTTTACAAAAATAGTGAGGACTACTACTGCTCTACTCTGGCTATCACATTGTTCCCCGACTAGTTCCCGCAATATTTTCATTCCTTGAAGTGGACAATAAATGAAAAGGGTGAGCTCAACTAGCCTAGTAAACAATATTATGACTAAGATAATGAAAAATAATTTATCATTAGTCTTCAACAAATCAGATAAAAAATTATGGACAAAAAGTTTTAGATCAAAAACTGCAGCGGAAATAAAAATTCAATAAAAGAGTTAAGTAGAGAATGATGTCTACTATCTTCTATGATTTAAAAGTTCATCATCAATATTTTATCTCTGTAACATCAATCAATATATATCTCGAATCAAATATTCATCTTTGCACTACGGGGCAAAGATATTCATTTGTATCACCAGTGGTCATGTTCATCTCAACACCTGTCCATCTTTGCACTACGGGCCAAAGATATTATCAGGTAATCATCTTTGCACTACATTCCAAAGATATTCATCAAATAATCATTCATCTTTGCACTACAAACCAAAGATATTCATCAAGTAATCATTCATCTTTGCACTACATGCCAAAGATATTCAGTTATATCATTATTTAGGACCGAGGATGATGAAAAATAATATAAATAACGAATCTAGTGAGATTAAGGACAAAGCTTAGGAATTCGTAATTTAATTTATCCAAGTTCAAGAATACTCCATACTAATCAATTGTGGAGCAAAATTTAAGAATGAAGTTCAAAACTTAGATTCAATCAAAGATAATTTGGATAAAAAAATAATAATATTTTTTTACCATAAATAGTAACTCATGAATAGTAACTCGTCATGAAAAGATGAAAATTTCATAAAAAGTTCAGACCAATATTCCAGTGAAATGATATTAGATGAAGCGAAAAACTCAAAGAATTTCTGATCATTTCAGGAATTATAGAAGCAATACTTACCATAGTAAGTTTAAATTTAGAGATATGAAATGAAATATTATCACTTTCATAATATGGAATATGAAAGAAAATAATATTCATTATGAATATTGAAAGGAAATAACATCATATACGAGAAAAATAATATCCTTTACCTTAGTAAAATACTAGATCTGACTAGAATATCGGATATTTTATTGTGAAAAATCTTGCACCGTAATCCACACTCAAACTATCCTAATACTCACAAGAAATGCGCTCGATATTATAGAGAGAAAATGTTTTGATTCTGGTGTGATTTTCATTTCTAACTAAGCACCCTCTTTATAGGAAAATTCTTAGCACATCGAAGCAGACAAAAACATTTATTTTATTTTTATACGTATGATTTCAAATCCACCATATTTGAAAACCAAACTTCAACATTTTACAACAAACAAAAGACAAGAGTGGGGCCCGCACATTCAAGAAAATCCTCCAACAAAAATAAATTCAGACCCAATATTCCGAAACTTTAATAATTCATAATAAATAGACTTTTTATCAGAAAAATACGAACCTTATGTCCATTCCATATGAAATTTAATTCTCTACAACTTTGTAGAAGAAAGTTTTTTCAAATTCCGAACGAAGAAATGACCCAAATTTACATACGGATGATTTTTCTAAGCATGCTAACTTTGAAAAACTATGCAGCACACCAACAAGGAATTTCAAAAGCTTCCACCAAAATCCCACATGTTTATATATTTATATATATATATATATATATATATATATATTAAAACATTTATAATTATTAAAAAAATCCAAATTCAATTTTTCGTTCATCCATCTCATTTTATTCATATATTGTGAATTTGTTGTAAAAAATATCATCACTATTATATTATTAGATTATCACATTATACACTTATAATGTAATATTATAATAATATATTTGAATGAATTATTTTATCAGAACAGATAAAATATCCATTCTTAATAATTGTCACTTTTGCTAAAAATTTCTCTGTTTAAATTCACATTGAAAAAATAATTACTTATCATTTTTATCAATAATTATTATTCACAAATAATATTATAGAACCACAATAATGACAACCAGGTCGTTCTCAGGAAAGAGGGGGCCTTCCGATAAGGATTTCTCCTTACTGGCGTGCAATTAAATAACCCTTTTCCTAGACAGAACTTCCTTAGACATTGTCAATAATGCTATCTAATAATATTATTCAAATAATTTGAATTATTGATTTGATAATTTGAAATACTATGCAATGATAATTATTGAATCAATAATATGAAATATCAACGTAGCAATTATGCAATTATCAATGTAGCAATTATTGAATCAATAAAATAAAATATTGAACAGTAATTACTGTAATAATTATTGAGTAGTGACTTCTTACGTAAGAATCAATAATTAGAATTACTGTACAATACCGTGTGCTACTGTGCAACAACGCGTATTACTGTATTTTAACCACCGGGTATTTCAACAGTTCTAACGTTAAAAGTTTTGCCGTTTATTTTTAGAAAACTTATTCTTGTCGTTTTCTTCATCCGACAGTTTTTCGTTATGGGGCCCATAAATGGCTGCGCCGTCGTACGAATATTCTCCGACAACAAGAATATTCCACGACCAAACGAATATTCCCCGACACAATGGATATTTTATTACCACTTGCTAACTTTGAAAAATTTGCACATATCTCCCATAACTTATCACATTTATCAAATTAACACCTTACTATTTCAAAGTAATATATAAAAAAAATTAAATCTTTATTCATAAAATTTGGGGTCTTACATATGTGATTTACAAGCAATATCGATTTAAGAGCAAGCTCCCAATTGGCTACATATGGTAAGCCGGTATATGTCCATCCGGATTACGAATCACAAAATTCATCGAATGCAAATTTCATGAACATATACTAACATGGAAAAATCTGAGTTTATATTTCCTCTTTAAATTCCATATAAACTATTAAGGTAGATGGTGATCAAGCATCTATTCAATACACACAACCATGCTAGGCAATCCATACATAATCAATCATACATATCAATGAGGCATACAATTCTGAACTAAGCAATAAGTTTCATTAGAATCCCATAATGGTGGTTAGTTCATCTCTGAACCAATAACCATTATGGGATTTGATCTAAACATTGAAAGCAAATATGAAAGTAAAGAGATTAAGAGAGCTGGAAGTACAAATCTGATGATCCTCCTTTCAAATGAAGCTTTCAAGCTCAATTTCAGACCACAATCAAACCCAAAATGAAAACCTAGAAATGAAAAAATACTAGAACTAGATGAGAGAAGAAGTTAATCTCCCAATCCTCTCTAGCTCTCTTAACCCTAGAATAGGAAAATAAAACTGAATTATGAAAACTGAATATTTCATCCTTTGCAAAATACACCTATATATGGAATACACGCTCAGCAGAAATGATTAAATGAAAAGTCAGCAATTTCCTCAATATTGACCGGCGCGGCAGCGCGGCCCCGTAGTTCATTTGGGGCGCTGACGCGAGCTTGTTCAGAAATCCGGGACAACTGCATATCAGCGTGGGCGCGTGTCTTTTCTTCATCAAACTGCGCGGCCGAGCGGTACTGTATTTTTTGCTGGTGTTTCCTGGTGCAATGCTGATCTTCTCTACTTTCTTGCTGCTTCCTTTTGCCTTCACTCCCTACTGAATCATAACCATGCCATTTCACAAGCCATAACCTGCTTTCTCAAGCCATAACCTGCTTTCTCTTGCCAAGTCCAGCATCATACCATCAAGAGCTCTCCACCTTGCCTTTTTGCCAATTCCATGCCAAACCATGCCATTTCATGCCATTTCTTTGCCCAATGAGTTTCCTTACTAAAATCTATAAAACAAAGATAAAACACATTAAAAGACACTAAAATACATGAGATTAAGCCATAATCCTAGCAAGTTAATAGACAATAAGTAGGTATAAAACTTACTTATCAGTGTTCTTGATTAATAGTCTGGAGTAATTATTATAAACTGGAGAAAAGGATATTGTCTGAAGTGAAATAATAAGTGGATTTGTAGGCTTAATTCTTTAAAACTTGTGAAAATCTTGATTAGTGTTGAATTTGGGTAAGTAGTGATTTAGTTATAAAAACATCTTTTAATTGTTAGTTTGATAAAATTGAAATAGTATAAAATTGGTACTTGTTCGATTAAATAGGAATTATTGTCTCTATGGGAACGATATCTGATTTATCATTATATTACTTGTGGATCACGTACACTTGTGTGTAGTGCGTATAGAAAATACCCAACAAGTTTTTGGTGCTGTTGTCGGGGACAGTAATTGCGTTTATAACTTACAATATCAGTTTAAGTAGATCAGTTTTAATTAAACATATATATATATATATATATATATATTCTTATTTGTGTTTGTCTGGTTATCTCTGGTACATTTGGGTAGTGCATGCAAACTAGATCGAAGAAGCCAGATTTGTTACCCTATGAGGACGACATCGACAAACGATTTCAGAGGTTAACTAAGTGGATTGCAAAGAATCGAGTATAGTTTGAAACACCTAGAACAAACATGGCTGAACAGGAAGACAAACCAATGATGGATTATGCTATACCAAAGATCTCAAAAATTCACTCGAGTATAGCCAGACTGGCAATCAATGCGAACAATTTTGAGATCAAGCCTGGAACAATACAGATGGTGCAGAATAATTGCCAGCTTGGGGCTCTTCCAAACGACGACCCAAACTAACACATCTTCAGATTTATAGAAATCTGTGACACCTTATAGTGCAACGGAGTGTCAGATGATGCGATCAGATTGAGGTTATTCCCGTTCACACTCCGAGATAAGGCGAAGGGTTGGCTCCATTCCCAACCACTGGGGTCAATCACTACATGGAATGATCTGGCGCGGAAATTTTTGGCCAAGTTCTTCCCGCCATCGAAGATACATAAGATGAGAACGGAGATATCTGCATTCGCACAGATGCAAGGGGAGCCACTATATGAAGCATGGGAACGGTACAAGGAACTGCTGAGAAAGTGCCCACATCACGGACTCCCGCACTGGATGCAGCTTAGTAATTTTTACAATGGGGTATCAAGTTAGATACGGACTAGCATCGATGCAGTCTCAGGTGGAGCTTTTATGACGAAGAAATTTGAGGAGGCATGGGCATTGATAGACACAATGGCTTCAAATGGCTATCAGTGGCCGACTAAAAGAATGACTCAGCCCACAGCAGCAGGTGTTCTGCAAGTGGATAATATGACAGCTGTATCAACTCAACTAGCAGCATTACATAAGAGGCTGGATACCATGTCGATAGGAGACGTGCAGCAGGTAGTAGTCATATGTGAACTTTGTGTAGGGGAACATCCAACAGAACAATGTGCAATTAACCCAGCTTCAGTTCAGTATGTGGCTAACTACAACAGGCCAGCCAACACATACCAGAATACATACAATCAGGGGAATAGGAACCATCCGAACTTTTCATGGAACAACAACTAGAATCAAAACCAGCAGCAGGCTCCACGATAAGCATACCCACTTAGTTTTTAGAATCACCAAAAATAGGCAGTTCCACAGCAAGAGCAGAAGCTAGGTTGGGAAGAGGCTTTGGCAAAACTCATAACAGAAACAGGCGCGACGAGGAGAACTCAAGAAGCGGAGATGAAGTCTCAAGCAGCGACGATTAAGAATCGAGAAATTCAAATGGGACAGATGGCGAATGAACTAAATAGTCGGCCCCAAGGAGCTTTGCCAAGTGACACAGAAAAGAATCTGAAGGGAGGATATGCGCAATGTCAAGCTGTTACACTCTAGAATGGGAAACAATTAGCTGAGCAGGATTCGGATAAGCCGACAACCGAAGAGCAAGTTGAGACTAATAGGGAACAGACAGTGGAAAGGAAAGCAGGTGAGAAATCTGTCGAAAAGGAACAAGTGGTTGCACTAGTAGTTTACCCCCCACTGCCATTTCATTAAAGAATCCATAAACAAAAATTACGGCAACAATTCATAAAGTTTCTAGAAGTGTTCAAGAAGCTACATATAAACATACCTTTTGTAGAGGCATTAGAGCAGATGCCTAGTTATGCTAAGTTTATGAAGGATATTCTGTCAAACAAAAAGAAATTAGAGGACTTCGAAACTGTGGCACTAACAGAGGAATGTAGTGCGATTCTACAAAAGAAGCATCCACCGAAGTTGAAGGTTCCAGGGAGTTTCACCATTCCATGCACTATAGGGATTTTGGCCTTCAACAAATGCCTATGTGACTTAGGTGCCATTATAAACCTCATGCCATTACCGGTCTATACTCAGTTAGGGTTACCAGCACCTAAACCTACCAACATCTCCCCACAGTTAGCAAACAGATCAATAACTTATCCACGGGGGATTGTCGAGGATGTTTTGGTAAAAGTGGATAAATTCATCTTCCTAGCGGACTTCATCATCCTCGACTATGAAGAAGATAAGGATATTCCAATAATCCTTGGGCGACCATTCTTGGCTACTGGCAGGACTCTCATTGACGTTCAGAAAGGGGAGTTGACCATGAGGGTGCAAGATCAAGAAGTCACCTTCAACGTATTCAAGGCCATGAAGTTTCCCAAGGAAGATGAGGAGTGTTACCAGGTGGATATGATTGACATAATGGTGGATGATGAGCAACTTCGGATACTTAATATCGACCCACTAGAATTAGCATTGATGGAAGATTGTGATGAAGGGGAGTCAGAAATAATAGAATATCTGCAACTGTTAGAGGCTCATCCGAGAGTGAATAGGTTCAAACTACCATTTGAGCCTTTGGAAACAGCAGGAGCTTCATCAAAAAAGATGAAGCCATCTTTTCAGGAACCACCTAAACTTGAACTAAAACCCTTACCTAATCACCTCAGGTATTCGTATTTAGGTAATTCATCTACTTTACCTATTATTATTGTATCTGCACTTAACGAACTGCAGGAAAGTAAGCTGTTAAAGGTTCTGAGAGAGTATAAATCTGCTATTGGCTGGACAATCACCGACATTAAAGGAATCAACCCATCATTTTGTATGCACATGATTCTGATGGAAGAGGATAGCAAGCCAACGGTGGAACAACAGAGGAGGCTTAACTCCATTATAAAAGAGGTAGTGAAAAAGGAGATACTGAAATGGCTAGATGCTAGGATTATCTACATGATTTCAGATAGTGCATGGGTGAACCCGGTCCAATGTGTACCGAAAATGGGTGGTATGATAGTAGTGAAGAACGAGAATAACGAATTGATACCAACAAGAATAGTGACCGGCTGGAGGGTCTGCATGGATTATAAAAGATTGAATAAGGCAACTAGAAAGGACCATTTCCCTTGCCTTTTATTGATCAGATGTTGGACAGATTAGCCGGACATGAGTACTACTGCTTCTTGGATGGGTATTTCGGGTGCAACCAGATCTTCATCGCACCAGAGGACAAGAGAAGACGACGTTCACATGTCCCTATGGCACCTTTGCCTTCAAAAGGATGTCATTAGGCCTGTGTAACGCACCGACAACTTTTCAGCGTTGCTGATGGTGATCTTCTCAGACATGGTGGAGCGTAGTGTTGAGGTTTTTATGGATGATTTCTCAGTATTTGGGGAATCGTTTGATAGGTGCCTCGAGAATCTAGTATTGGTGTTGAAAAGGTGCGTGGAAATGAACCTAGTGCTCAATTGGGAGAAGTGCCACTTTATGGTCCAAGAGGGGATAATATTGGCCACAAAGTTTCTGGAAAAAAGATTAGAAGTCGATCGAGCAATACTGGAAACAATTGAAAATCTACCACCGCCGACTTCAGTAAAGGGTATTTGGAGTTTTCTCGGGCACGTCGGATTCTACAGACGGTTTATTAAGGACTTTTCAAAAATTACTAAGCCACTCTGCAGTTTATTAGAAAAGGATGTCCCATTCAAGTTTGATGAAGACTGTCGAGTGGCATTTAAGCAATTAAAGAAGAAGTTAACCACTGTCCCAGTAATCATAGCACTAGATTGGACCAAGCCATTTGAACTCATGTGTGATGCCAGTGATTATGCGATAGGAGTAGTGCTTGGGCAAAGACAGGATAACATCTTCCACGCCATCTACTATGCTAGTAAGACACTGACAGATGCACAATTGAACTACACAACAACTGAAAAAGTGCTACTTGCAGTTGTGTATGCATTTGATAAATTTTGTTCGTACTTGGTGGGAACAAAGGTGGTGGTTTACACAGATCACTCAGCCATCCGGTATCTAGTAGAGAAGAAGGACTCAAAGCCAAGACTTATTCACTGGGTTCTTCTCCTTCAAGAATTTGATTTAGAGATTAAGGATCGAAAGGGGACAGAAAATCAGGTGGCTGATCATCTCTCACGACTGGAAAACCCGAATCAGGATGAGGCAAATAAAGTAGTGATCAATGATTCGTTTCTAGATGAACAGTTATTTTTGATCCAAGATGAGTTTCCATGGTACACAGATTTTGCTAATTATCTGGTCAGTAACAGCCTTCCACCAGACTTAACTCGCCACCAAAAGAGGAAATTTCTGTATGATGTAAAGTGGTATATGTGGGACGAACCATATTTGTTCAGCCAATGTGCTGATAAAATGATCCGGCGATGTATACTAGGAAGTGAAGTGGAGAGCATCCTACAGGAATGTCACGCTTCAGTATACGGGGGACACTATGGGAGTGAGCGAACAGCCGCAAAAGTCCTTCAAGTAGGGTTCTTCTGGCCTACTTTGTTCAGAGATGCACATAAGTGCGTGAAAAACTGCGATCGATGTTAAAGAGTGGAAAATATCTCAAAACAGAACGAGATGCCCCTAAACATGATACTGGAAGTTGAAATTTTTGATGTATGGGGAATCGATTTCATGGGACCCTTTCCATCCTCATTCAGTAACTTGTACATCTTATTGGTCGTGGACTACGTCTCAAAATGGGTGGAGGCAGTCGCATTACCGACAAATGATGCGAAGTGGTTTTGAAGTTTTTGCAAAAGAATATTTTTACTCAATTCGGCACCCCAAGGGCAATAATAAGTGATGAAGGGAGCCATTTCTATAACAAATACTTCACCGCTCTCTTGACGAAAAATGAGGTCAAACACCGAATTGCCATAACCTATCACCCTCAGAAGAGTGGACAAGCCGAAGTGTCTAATCGGGAGGTAAAAAGAATTATGGAAAAGGTCGTCAACCCAAATAGGAAGGATTGGTCATTGAAGCTAGACGATGCTTTGTGGGCATATCGGACCGCTTACAAGACTCCGATAGGCATGTCTCCCTATTAGTTAGTTTACGGGAAGGCGTGTCACCTTCTAGTAAAACTTGAGCATAAAGCTTATTGGGTTATAAGGAAATTGAACTTTGATTTATCAGCAGTAGGGGAGAAAAGGTTGTTGCAAATTAACGAATTAGACGAATTCCACCTTCAGGCATACAAAAATTCGAAGTTGTACAATGAGAAGGTCAAGAAGTGGCACGATCAGAAGATATTGGATAGAAAATTCGAACCAAGGAAATCGTTATTGTTATTCAACTCAAGGTTGAAACTTTTTCCCTGAAAACTGAAATCTAGATGGTCGGGGCCGTTTACGATAAAGACTATATTTCCACATGGCGTCGTTGAACTCTATGGACAAGATCCAACAAAACCATTTAAAGTGAACGGCCAACACCTCAAGCACTATTGGGGCGGAGACATCGATCGCCAGGCAACCGCGGTCGACCTGGCCAAACCAAACTAAAACAGGGAGAAGTCAGGCTGAAAGACTCAAAATCAAGCCCTCGATGGGAGGCAACCCATCCTTTACGTGTATTTGTATTATATTAGTTATAGTAGTCGTAAGTTCAGTATAAATCAAGTCTTAATAATACATGTACTAACTATTTCCAAGTTGTTGGTACAAGGATAGGCCAAGTGCAAGACAAAGCTAGGCGAAAACCATTCAGAACACAAGGGTAGGGGACTCAAGTATTGCAACAGAAATAAAAATGAAGAAATTTCAAAGTCAATTCCCTGCATACCCCACGCCCCGGCGGGTCTTCCAGGCCAAACCATGCCGCCCCAGCAGGCTCCCCATCTGAAGTCCCTGCATACCCCCCGCCCCGACAGGTATTTCAAGCTATTTACTGCCGCCCCCGCCGGCCCCCCTCCAGAACTCCCTGCATACCCTGCACCCCAGCCCCCGCGGAACTATCAGGTTAAACATGCTCGCCCCGGCGGGCCCTCGGCATATATGATTTTAAAAAACTCCTTTTTAACAAAGGACTTACCCCATTCCAACAAAAGTTTAACCCCTTGGCTGCCGAGAAATACCCCCCACTACATTCCGATCATCTCCAAGCCTCAATCTGGAAGAATTCAACCAACCAATTGGATCCTACACTTTGGCAAAGCAACAAACCTCCATCAAATTCTCATAAACCACCAACTAATCCAGGAATCCATTGCAAATTATCATTTTGGGTCGAAGTTTGGGGGTTTTTCTTGGGAATCTGTTTGGGCTTCTAAAATTCTTTGATACTTTGGGTTATATATCCACTGCTTGTATTGGTTGATTGAGATCAATTTGGGAGAAATTGAAGAGCAAAGCATCACCATCCAAACCCTAGATTTTCCTTGCCCACCAATTGTTTGACAGAAAACCTCGACCACCAATTCTTCAGAAAATTCTTGCTGTTATGCACTTAACCATCAGACCTTCAAGAGCTCCTAAGCGAAAAAAGGGTGAATCTTCTTCCGCACCAACGCGGTCTTATGACTGACCAAAATTTAGAAGTGAGACTGTCGCCGATCGCTTCGACTACTTGGCATCCAATAATCTCACTCCCGAGCGTGGGCTTAAGCCCGATGCAACTGATGGGGAGATGGCGTTACAAATTGAAGAGCAGGGCTGGGAAACTTTCACCGATCAGCCTAAAGCGGCTGTGGTGGCGGTCGTGAAAGAATTTTATGCAAACGCCGAGGATACACAACCATTCCAGGCGTTCGTCCGAGGTAAAATGATGGACTCCAGTCCCACGGCCATCACGGACTACTACAATCTGCATCGCCCGAACATATGTAAATATCAATAGCTAATCGATCGAAAGCCGGACTATGATGCCATTATAGCTAAGATATGCAAGCCGAGTACTGCTTGGTTCTGAGGAAAGAAAGGGGGAAATACTAATTATGAGCTCTATCCAAAACCAACATGGAAAAGTTTGGTATTCCTTTTTGTGTGCTAAACTCCTACCATCGATGCATACAAGTGAGATCACCAAGGAGAAGATTACTCTCTTGTATGCCATCCTCAAGGATTATGACATCGACATAGGTCTAATCATCAATTTATAAATCCGTCGATGTTTGAGAGGATTGTTCTTGAGTGGACTGCCACATCCATCGCTGATCACAGGATTGTACCGCCATGCGGGTGTAAGGTGGACGGATAAGGAACTGACACAGCAACCTCTCCAGCTGCTCGATACGAGAATGATTGTCGGGTTTGACAAATGGCCGGTAGCACCACCACACCCCCGCGGGCTAGGTTTTATATTCCCATCCATCGAGGAGGCACAAAGAGCAGTGGCCATGGCTAGAGAGGAGCCGACTGAGGACGCTGCAGAAGGTGAACCGACAATGCCGACAGACCAGTCTCCATCTGTGCAGCAGCAACTGGATGAGCATCGCCGATTGGCTGACACGTTAGCGGCGCGGCAAAATCATATGTTTGACACGCAGAATCAGTTCAATGATGCAGTTGCTGAAGCGTTGGGGAAACTTAATACTTCGATCGAGCCATTCCAGTTTTTGACTCCACAGTCGTTGCCCGCTTATCCACCGCCATCCTACTCTGATCTGGATGAGGACATTTGATATCTCAGGGAAGTTCTCGGAGCTTTAATTACTTTATATTTTAATCAATGAGGACATTGCTCTATTTAAGTTTGGGGGTGTATTTTATATTTCATAATATTGTTAAGACTTGCCTTTAGTTATTAGTATTAGTATAGTATAGTTAGTATAGTTAGAGTTTTTATGCTTATAAAATATTAAAAAAAATGAAAAATTAGAAAAGATAAAAAAAAGAGTCAGTATGTCAGTGGTAAGAAGTAACCTTAGCCAGTAATGAGACTGGACTTGCATAAGAACATAAACAATGATGATAACTAGAACATGGATGTACATTCAGACCTTTACATGAGTCATTTCCTGTCTAACACTTTTGCACCGGTTAGCACAATAGACAACACGTTAGTCAACTTGGTTCAAATAGTCACATAATTATCGTCTTGAACAGAAATTGGGCTTTAATGACGAAAATTCAGTAAACTGGTATTAGTGACTAAGATTAGGCTGAAACCTAAGTTTGGGGGAAGACATGGGAGCTATCTGAAAGAAAAAAATGAGAAAAAAAAAGAATTTTTTTTGCAAAATATGAAAAAGAAAAAGAAAAAAAAATAGAAACTTTTGAATAAACACCGTGTCTAGTCTAGTTTCATGGCCTTTTATATTCGAGTAAGTACGCCCTAGAGGATGTTTTTACACCCAGCGCCCTAAAGCCATTCAGTTTGGGAGTCGTTGGTCGAAAGCTCGCTACATGGGTATCATTGAAGAGCCTCAGGGAATTAAATATTGCACAGTCATGAGGAAAATAGAGATACGGGAAAACGAGCAAAATGCCTTCGTAAATAAAGAAAGATAGAAAATCTCCCATATTGACTTCCAACTTGGTTGACGTTGAGTTGAATTCACTTTACCTGGTTTACGCGATTTCTTGAGTAAAAATGTGATTTCATTCTGAGATGTGTAGTATGTGATATATTTGAGCTGTATTTAATTATTTTGTTGTTGAGCACACACACAGTAGTGGTGTTAATAGGTATAGATTCATAGACTAGTTTGATGTGCAGATATGTCTCTGGTTGGATTTATTGTTTATATCTGTTGTGAATTCTCTGAGGAAGTATTGCTTATCTTCTTGCTATATGACAGTTGCATTAGTAGGAATTGTATTAATATTGCATTTTCATTGTTTTGCTTAAGGACAAGCAAAGTCTCAAGTTTAGGGGTATTTGATAAGTTGGTTTTATACCAATGAATTGATATCTGTTATCACTTGATTCTTGCTTACTTTAAGTTATTTTAGTATCATTTTACCTGGTTTTGTGTTATAATGTGCAGGATAGGAATTGATGAGAAACCAGGGTAAAAAGGAGCAAATTGCAGATTTTTGTAGAAGGTGGACCCCCGTTGGGGCGGGCCTCTCCAAGCTAAAACACCCGTTGGGGCGGGTGTATGGGAAATTCAGCTTTCAAAGTGGCTTGCCGCCAGAGCGGGCATACCAAAGGTAAATGTACCGCCGGGGCAGGCATACGGCGGGTTTTATGACAATTTTCCTACCTGGAATAGGATTGGAGAGGAATTAAGGGCTACTTTGTGTTGCGGCTGGGAGGATATAAAAGGGAAAATATAAGGCTGCTATGCACATACTTACATAGATCTAGAAGCCTTAATTCAAGTATTGATCTAGCACGGAGAATTAAAGCATCAATTGGACACGAAGAACGCAAGATCGGAGTGGAGAGCGGTGATACAACTCTAGTGTCTATTTTCGCTCTATCTTTTTATCTTGTAATCATAATGTTTTCTATGTTGTGGATTGTTGGATTTTATTTATCTATGATGAACTAATTTCTATTTTAAGCCTACGACGGATCTTTTATGTAATGGATGATTAAATATTCTTGAATTCAGTTTATGGATATTATTTCTAGATTATTTGCTATGTGTCGTACTTAATTATATAACTGCCTGATCAACAATTATTTGTTATTCCATATGAATTCGAGAGATGACATATGGGATTGGAACTTGCCATAGTGACATATGTTTGTGATTTTTGCGGAGATCGAATTCATGATTCGTGTTTAGGATAGAGATATACCTTTACGCCATGCGTAATATGATGAGAAGTTGGTTTTTAAACCTTATTTAATTGTAATTCACATAGAGATATAGTGAATTAGTTATTTAGGGTGTCTTGCTTAATTCTATCATTCGTGGATGCGAGTGAGTATGGGTATAATGCATCGTGAGGTGATTATATCTGCTTTAGTGTTCTTGATTAATAATCTGGAGTAATTGAACTAAACTGGAGAAAAGGATGTTATCTGAAGTGAAATAATAAGTGAAGTTATAGGCTTAATTCTCTAAAACTTGTGAAAATCTTGAGTTAGTGTTGAATTTGGGTAAGTAGTGATTTAGTTATAAAAACATCTTTTAATTATTAGTTTGATAATACTGAAATAGTATAAAATTGGTACTTGTTCGATTAAATAGGAATTATTGTCTCTGTGGGAACGATATCTGATTTATCATTATATTACTTGTGGATCACATACACTTACGTGTAGTGCGTATAGAAAATACCCAACAGTCGTTCCTAGGAAAAAAGGGGATTTTCGATAAGAATTTCTCCTTATTAGCGCGCAATTGGATGAGCTAACTCCTTTTCTAGACAGAACTTCCTAGACATCGTCAATAATGCTATCTAATAATATTACTCAAATAATATGAATTATTGATTTGATAATGTGAAATACTGTTTAGAGGTTACTATGACAATTATTGAATCAATAATATAAAATATCAACGGTAGCAATTATTGAATCAATAATATAAAATATTAAACAGTAATTATAGTAACAATTATTGAGTTAGTGACTTCTTACGTAAGAATTAATAATTAAAAATAATGTGCAATACCGTGTGATACTGTGCAACAACGCGTATTACTGTTCTTTTATCACCGGGTATTTCAACAGTTTTAACGGTAAAAGATTTACCGTTATTTTTATAAAAAGGTTATTTTTGTCGCTTTCTATATTCGACAGTTATTCTATTGTGGGGTCCACCAATGACTGAACCATCGTACGACAAAAAGAATATTCCCTGACAAAACGAATATTTTTCGACACAAGGAATATTTTATAACCACTTGCTTACATTGTAAAATTTGCACATCTCACCCATAACTTATCACATTTATCAAATCAACACCTAACTATTTCAAAGTAATATATAAAGAAAATTAAATCTCTATTCATAAAAGTTAGGGTCTTACAACCTCCCCTCCTTATAAAATTTCATCCTCAAAATTGACGTACGTACCTGGTATGTCGAAGAGGTGAGGATACCTTGCTTTAATTTTTGATTCTAACTCCAAGGTCATTTCCTTAATATCATGGTTTTTTCATAAAACTTTGACTTGAGGTATAACGTTTGAGCGAAGAATATGTTCCTTCTTATCCAAGATCTTGACAGCTATCTCCTCATACGTTAAATCTTCGGCTATCTCGTCTGGTTCTAATTCAATAATATGGTTTGGGTCTTTCACATATTTACGTAGCATGGATATGTGAAAAACGTTATGAACACGAGACATGCTAGGCGGTAAAGCGAGTCTATAAGCCACAGTTCCTACTTGGTCAAGGATTTCAAATGGACCAATAAGTCGTGGGTTGAGCTTTCCTCTCTTTTTGAATCTCGTAACTCTTTTCCATGGAGCAACACGTAACAATACATGATCTCCGACATTAAATTCTACGTCTCTTCGATGAAGATCAGCATAATTCTTTTGTTGATCTTGTGCCGTTTGTATACGTTGTCGAATCATTTGAATCTTTTTCGTAGTTATACGTACTAACTCCGGTCCCAACAATGTTGCTTCACCCACCTTGTCCCAGCATACTGGAGAACGACACTTTCGTCCATACAACGCCTTGAATGGAGCCACACCTATACTTGCCTGATAACTTTTATTATAGGAGAATTCCACCAATGGTAAGTACTTATCCCAACTCCCTTTGAAGTCTAGAACACAGAGTCTCAATAGATCTTCAAGGGTTTGAATAGTCCTTTCTGATTGCCCGTTCGTTTGAGGATGATATGCAGAACTAAATCGTAAATCGGTGCCCACAGCTTTCTGCAAGCTAACCCAAAATCGTGAAGTGAATCTTGGGTCACGATCCAAAACTATGGATACTGGCATACCATGCAATCTAATAATCTCATTTATGTACATACGAGCAAGATGTTCAAGTGAATAAGTTTCTCGTATAGGCAAGAAATGAGCAGACTTGGTTAATCTATCGACAATAACCTAAATTGCATCTATGCCTTGAGAAACCTTAGGAAGACCCGTAATGAAATTCATGTTAATGTGTTCCCACTTCCATTTTGGAATCTCAAATGGTTGCAATAGACCCTTTGGCACTTCATGCTCTGCCTTGACACGTTGACAAGTTAGACACCTTGAGATAAACTCCGCGATCTCTCTCTTCATGTTGCTCCACCAAAATATATGTCGAAGATCACGATACATTTTGGTACTTCCAGGATGGATTGCGAACGATGTGTTGTGCGCCTCCATCATAATTTTATAGTTCAAGTCAAAAGTCTTTAGGAACACAAAGTTTGGAGTTGACTCAAAGTATTCCTTCTTCATCGATTCTTTCTTGTGAAATAGCACCTTCTTGCATCTTTTTCTTCATATTCATCAGCTCTGGATCTATAGCTTGAGCAGCTTTAACTCTATCAATTAAATCTTGTTCTACGCGTATATTTGCCATCTTCACGCGAGTCCTTGGAGTTTTTAACTCTATCTCCATCGTTTGTAAGTCATACAAAATGGGCATTTGTGTTGACATCATTGCACTCGTTCCCGCATATGATCTTCTACTCAATGCGTCCGCTACCACGTTCACTTTTCCAGGATGGTATTGGATGGTATAGTTGTAATATTTCAAAAGCTCGAGCCAACATCGTTGCCGCATGTTGAGTTTCTTTTGAGTGAAGAAATATTTGAGGCTCTTATGATCCGTATAGATCTCCACTTTCTCCCCATACAGGTAGTGTCTCCAGATCTTCAATGCGAGAACGACAACAGCCAACTCTAGAGCATGAGTAAGATAATTCCTCTCATATTCTTTGAGTTATTGTGAGGCATAGGCTATGACTTTCCCATGTTGCATGAGAACACATCCTAACCCTTTGCCCTAAGCATTGCTGTAGATGAAAAATCCATCCGAACTAGATGGTATTGTCAGAACAGGTGCTGAAATGAGTCTCCGCTTGAGCTCTTGTAAGCTCTTCTCGCATTGCTCGTTCCATCTAAATTTTGTATCTTTTTGAGTCAGCTGAGTTAATGGAGTAGTGATTCGAGAAAATCCTTTCACGAATCTCAGATAATAACTAGCTAAGCCCAAAAAGCTACGTACTTCGGTTACCGACTTAGGTTGCTCCCAAATTTGTATTGCTTCAATCTTTGCCGGGTCAACTGATATTCCATGTTTCGATACCACGTGCCCAAGGAATACTACTTCCTCAAGCCAGAACTCGCATTTCTTCAACTTGGTATATAGCTTGTTTTCATGAAGCTTTTGAAGTATCAGCTTCAAGTGTTGTTCATGATCTTCACGACTTTTGGAATAAATGAGGATGCCATCAATAAAGACAACCACAAAATGATCCAATTTTTTCTTGAATACATGGTTCATCATATCCATGAAAGCAGAAGGAGCATTAGTCAATCCAAAAGACATGACTAAGGATTCATAATGCCCGTATCGAGTCCTGAAGCCAGTCTTTGGAATGTCATCAGTTTTAATCTTTAACTGATGGTATCCAGAACGAAGATCGATCTTTGAGAAGAATTTAGCACCTTGCAATTGGTCAAACAAGTCATCAATGCGAGGTAATGGATATCTATTCTTGATGGTGACATGGTTCAACTCCCGATATTCAATACAAAGTCGCATACTCTCGTTTTTCTTCTTTACGAATAAAACAGGAGCACCCCAAGGAGATATACTAGGACAAATGAAACCAATGTCTAACAACTCTTGTAGTTGAACCTTTAACTCCTGAAGTTCAATAGGAGCAATTCGATATGGGGTTTTAGAAATGGGTTTTGTATCGGGTTCAAGGTCAATAAAGAATTCAACTTCACGTTCTGGGGGTAGACTAGGAGGTTCTTTGAGAAATACATCAGGAAACTTCTTAACAACAGAAATATCATTCAAATTTGACGTATTCTGGTTTAAATCAGTGATATGGGCTAAGAAAGCTTGACATCCGTTTTTCAATAAACGAATAGCTTTATGACTTGAAATGACATTGATTAATTTTAGTGGTTTGGCTGTTTGAATTCACACAATAGGTTGGTTAGGAATATGAAAACTAACAACCTTACAAAAACAATCATATTTGGCATGATAAGTGGTTAACCAGTTGATTCCTAAAATCACATCAAATGCAAGTATTTTCAAAGAGATAAGATCAATAGGTAATGTGAGGGTGCCAATTTAAATCAAACAAGATTTGTAAATTATGGATGTAACGAAAGTTTCTCCTAATCGAGTTTCAACAGATAAGTCAAAGTCTAATTTGTCTGGGTCAAGTTCAAACGTTGAGCACAAGTAGTTGAAATAAAAGAATGGGTAGAACCGTTATCTAATAAGGTATAGACTTCGCAAGAGTTTATGATTAGCTTACCCGTGACAACCTCGTTCGGGTTCCTCGCTTGATGGGTAGTCATGACAAACGCTCTTCTTGGAACCACCGACTTTGACTTGTCTGGGACAGCCTTTGGTGCCACCATTCCAGCTGGACTTGGTTTCGCTACTAAGAACATTCCAACCTCAAATGCTTCATCGCACTCCTGATCCATGATCTGAATCATTACTCTTCGATCCATATCGAATTGGGGTTGACCGATCTACACAGGGTAATTCCAAACTCGATGTTGGATTCTCCCAATTGGTGTCCAAAAAGTAAAATCCATATCTTCTATTTTGGCCTTCTTGGATCGGACGTCTCTTTCTAAAATATCAACGCGTCGTGCGGCTTTTACCCATGCATCTTTAATTCTCACTCATTCAGTTGCTTCTTCTTTCAGCTGATTGTTGACATTTGCATTTTCAGATTCCAGCTCTAATATCATATGATCTACCAGAGAGAGCTCATGTTCAAGCCTCGCATATCGAGTAGCAAAATCTTGAATTACTGTATCCTTTTGTTCCACGGCCTTCTGTCGTTCTTCACCCTGCTCTTCTAACTCATGAACATGATTCTGCAGTTCTACATTTCGATCATAAAATTCTCCTAATAAATCTTCCTCAGGCTCCTCTTCTTCCTCACTCTCAGCTGCTACCTCTGCGATTAGATTGGGTGCAACTATTAATTCTTCACTCACCACGTGGATATCTCTAATTTCTTCTTCGCCCGACATCCTACAATCAAGTTCAATAACTTAATTAGCACTCCCCAATAAACACCTTTGTTATAACAAGATATTATACTCCAATATTTATTCTTTAAATAAATCTCCTCAATTCACCACTTAAAACTCTATATGAGTTCATCTCTTGATTTTCAAATGTCATTCTTAAATACTGCCATAAAACAAGGGTTAATTAAACAAATTAACATATCACATATTAACCCTATTTTCCGACTGACCAATTAAATATCAAATAAGATTAGGTAGGACACAGTAGCGAAGGATTTACTCGTCTCTCCCCTCCTAGTTCTATTATCAGATCTCCACCAGAGATCATATCCCTAAGATATGATTCCAACTGTGACGCCACCAAAATAGGTCCAATCCACCCAACCCATTCTGAGTCGCCAAATACATGGTATTTAATCCAAATACAATCTTTTATATTATAAGGTCGTGCAACATACGACCACACAACTGTGAGTGTCAGTATAAATCGTATATAATACGAAATATAAACACTAAAATCCAGTCCTCAATAGTTACAATTATTATCAGACTATTATACAAAAATAGTGAGGACTACTACTGCTCTAACTCTGCCCCATAACTCTGTTCCCCGACTAGTCCCTGCAATATTCTCATTTTCTGAAGAGGACAATAAAAGAAAAGGGTGAGCTTAACTAGCCCAGTAAAGAATATTATGACTAAGATAATGAAAAATAAATTATTGTTAGTCTTCAACAAATCAGATAATATATTATAGACAACAAGTTTTAGATCAACAACTGCAGCGAAAATAATAATTCATCAGAAGAGTTAAGTAGAAAATGATGTCTACTATCTTCTATAATTTAAAAGTCCATCATCAATATTTTATCCCTATAACATCAATCAATATATATCTTGAATCAAATATTCATCTTTGCACTACGGGCCAAAGATATTCATTTGTATCACTAGTGGTCATGTTCATCTCAACACATGTCCATCTTTGCACTACGGGCCAAAGATATTCATCATGTAATCATTCATCTTTACACTACAGACCAAAGATATTCATCAAGTAATCATTTATCTTTGCACTACAGGCCAAAGATATTCAGCTATATCACCATTTAGGACTGAGGACGATGAAAAATAATATAAATAACGAATCCAGTGAGATAAAGGACAAAGATTAGGGATTCGTAATTTAGTGTATCCAAGTTCCAAAATACTCCATAATAATCAATTGTGAAGCAAAAGTCAATAATGAAGTTCAAAACTTGGATCCAATCAAAGATAGGAACCATAACAGACAACTTGGACAAAGAAAAGAAAATTTAATTTTTTTATGAATAGTACCGTATTCGTGAATAGTGTCGTATACGTGAATAGTGCCATATACGTGAATAGTAACCTCGACACGAAAAGTTAAAAATTTCATAATAAAATTCATACCAATATTTCAGTGAAATGATATTGAAAGCAATAACATCATTAACGAGAAAAATAACATCCCTTACCTCAACAGAAAATTACTTCTGACTGGAATATCGGATATTTTCCTGAAGAAAACTTGCACTGTTTAACAACACTCAAAGTATCTAAATACTCACGAAACTACGCTCGATATTATAGAGAAAGAAACTTCTGATTCTGGTGTGATTTTCAATTCTAACTAAGCACCCTATTTATAGAAAAATACTTAGCACACAAAAGCTGACTAAATTTTATACATAGCATTTCATTTTTGAAAAACCTTTCATCAGCACTCCACCATTGGAAATTAAATTCTCAGCACATTTCACAAGCCAAAAGGACAAGTGGGGCCCACCATATGTTTTAATTGAAAAAACATTTATTCTGAAACTTCAATAATTCATAATAAATAGCCCTTTTATCAGAAAAATACGAACCTTATCTCCATTCAATATGAAATTTATTTCTCTACAACTTTGTAGAAGAAAGTTTTTCCAAATTTCGAACGAAAAATGACTCAAAATTACATACGGATGATTTTTCCACACCTCCATTCTGATAATTCTTTTTCTGATAAAAATTTCTTCCGCATCAATTTGAAAAACCAACTTCAGCATTCTTCACACACAAAAGGACAAGAGTGGGGCCCACCATTTAGATAAATTTTCAAAATAAGTTCAAAACACGTTTTTTGTTACAAAAACAATTCTGACCCCAATTTGCTCTCTTCCATCTCATTTTATTCATATATCGTGAATTTATTATAAAAATATCACCGTTATTATATTATTATATTATCAAATTATACACTTCTAATGTAATATAATAATATAATTGAATGAATTATTTTATCAGAAAAGATAAAATATCAATTCTCAATAATTGTCGCTTTTGCTAAAAATTCTTCCGTTTATATCCACATTAAATAAACAGTTCCTTATCATTTCTATAAATAATTAATTATTCACAAATGATATTACAGAACCACAATATTGACAACCAGGTCGTTCCCAAGAAAGAGGGGACCTTCCGATAAGGATTTCTCCTTACTGGCGCGCAATTACCTAACCCCTTTTCTAGACAGAACTTCCTTAGACATTGCCAGTAATGCTATCTAATAATATTATTCAAATAATATGAATTATTGATTTGATAATGTGAAATACTGTGCAATGACAATTATTGAAATATAACATACTGTGCAATACCGTGTGCTACTGTGCAACTACGCGTATTACTTTACTTTAACCATCGAGTATTTCTACAGTTTTAACGGTAACGGTTACGCCGTTATTTTTATAAAAAATTTTCTTATCGTTTTCTTCATCCGATAATTTTTCGTTATGGGGCTCACAAATGGTTGTGCCGTCTTACGAATATTCTCCGACAACAAAAATATTCCACGACCAAATGAATATTCCCCGACAACAATGAATATTTTATAACCATTTGCTTATTTTGAAAATTTTACCCATAACTTACCATATTAATCAAATCAACCCTTACTATTACAAAATAATATATAGAAGAAATTTAATTTTATTCATAAAAAGTTAGGGTCTTACAGCCGGCGCCGCGGCGCCGCCCAACCCTTGTTTCCCAGTGCCGCAGCGCTAGTCCGGGAGGAATTCCCTGCAGGTATGGCAGCGTTGCTCCAAAGGTTAATCCTAGCGCCGCAGCGCCCTTAAAGAAAATTTTTCTAACATGGACATTTGTGAATCCAACTTTGTACATAGTATTTATGGGACATGTGTATAATTAATATACATATATAGAAAACCCTTGAATAACATGTTTAAGATCGGTTTAAAGAATTAAACGTTGAATAAACGTATTTAAATTTAAAACTCAAGATACGAAAAACGTAAAACGTGAATCGTAGTCGAGTTTAACGCACGTCTTGCAGTTATATGGTATGAAGTAGATGTGAGTAATAGGAAAATGATAAGAAATGAAGGTAAAACTCATGTAATTTCTATACGGAATTCGATATAGGTAATTCTGGGGAAGGTTGTCCGAATTATCGACTCAATTAGGGTTTCATCTATCATTATTCTTAACGATGATCGATGAGAGTCCACTTATAACATATGTATGTTAATAAGCCACAACGAATGTTAAATAACTTAAATGAATGTTATTAGTTTAATAATTCGGATAAGATATACAAGAAGGAGAAGATAGTTTATACAATGTGTATCAATTGTGGTAATCTCATTGGTATACTATGTGTTTATGTCTTGTAGAAGTTATAAAGACCCAAGTAAAGTAGACTTAACTGATTAAAGACGCAAAGGAAAGTTTCCTAAACTCTTGTCTACACGTTATGTTGGACAATTTGTCAATATGCAGGTTTCCTATGCATAAACTGTTATTGAATAGTCGATGCCATTTGATTCGGCTAGACTAAGACTTAAAGTATTTTGGTTGGTTTTCCCCAAATCTTTCTAAAATATTCCTAATGTTGCTATCCTATGCCAATTGCTTTAGTACGGATTCAAAGGTAAGCTTGAGTATGAATACACAAAGGTTTTTACGTCGTTAAATCGATGGGCACCTGAAGTTGCCAAAACTTAAACATAAATACGTTTAATGAATGAGTGTTGATCAATATAGAGTACTATATGCTGATCACCTGGATGTGCTCATAAGCTATATCAAACTTGCGGTCTCAGTGCCGGGTTGTTCTTTTCATGAATGAAAACTAAATGGAATGTTCATGTTCTTTGACCATCTCAGATTCTTAAGAGACTATAAGTCCTTGGGAATGGTTTTAAAGGAAATCAAAACGCTATTTTGATTATTCATAATACTTCATAACTATTGTATAGTTATTGAAGATGAAGTCATATGATTCTTGATTTTGTGGTTGCAAATTATAATGATAAACTTGCTGAGCTAGTTATGCTCATTCTTGCTTTAAATTATATTATTTCAGCTAAGAGTGAATAGACCGAAGGATCTGGTAAGGATAAGGGAAAGTCCAAGATGGATAAATAGTTATCCTTGTAATAGCATAGTATTATTTTTGTAATGAATGATATTATGATACAGAACGAATGCAAGGTTATAAAGAACTTGGGAATGGATTATTGTAATGTAATATTTAGTAAACTTATGCATGTTATTAAAGTCTTCAATTAAATGTATGAGTAGATAGTAGCACTGTGTAGCACCATATCCAGGGTTTGAAGGTGCCCAGATTTGGGGGCGTTACAGGTTGGTATCAGAGCTGTAAGTTATAAAACTTAAGGGGGAAAAACCTTAAGCTATAACCTTGAGAAGAGAAGTAGAAGTTAGAAGTAAATAAATTCTGGTAGAGTTTTAAAGAAGAAAGTAACCTTAAATATATTAAATTTGATATATGTTTATACTATTTTGATTGTGTACTAATCAAGCTATTGTGTCTTATTGTAGATGCAAGGAAATATGGCCATGTATAGGGAAGTACATGAAGTCAGTGAGGAATCTGTTAATTTTGTAGAGATAGTAACGATGCCTGTAGAGGAGGTACTTATTGTGAACCTGGAGGAGACTGATCCATAGGAGGAGGACCCGTCTGAACATTTTGATAACTTTGATTTTTCATCATTGTTTGACGGTATGTCTGAGGAGGAGGTGAAGACGGTATCTATTAATCCGGTACTGCCTACTGAGGAGGATGAGTTGACACCGACAGAGTCCATGAAGGTATTGTTCATGGCGGTGTTAAACCGGAATGTCCAGTTGAGTAAGGATGTGCGTGAGCTTAGGGAGGAAGTTCACGACATCCAGGAAGATAAGGGGGATATGGAGGTCTTCTAGGAGGTCGAGCACGATGAGAAAGTACTAGCTAAAGATATGGTCCGGGATCTGAAACTTGAGGTCCAAGAACTTAAGGAAGAGATTTTGAACAAGAAGTAGAAGATAAGTTGAATATCCTATATTTATAGGAGTTCGCATCAGGATTACCAGCATCAGATTGCTGAGTATCCTGTGGAGGAAGGGCAGACTCGAAATACTATTAACCGGGATGTGGTGGCCAGTATGGCCGATACGGATTACGCAAATGCTGTTAGGCAGATGTAGTCCAGTTATTATACCTATATAATTATTGTGTAGCTAGTAGTGACGTAAAACCATCTTTTGTATAAACAACGGGTAGTCTTTTGTAAATCCTAATTTTTTTGGAATTCAATTGCGGGATAGTTTTGTAAATGGATAAAGCCATGTAATGACTAACGTTGTAGTGTTATACTACAAGCAGAAGCATATTAATATAAGAAGTTAATTGAAATGCTTGTCAATGTGTTTGAGTTATTATTTATTGTGAATAATAACCAACTGAAGAAATAAATAATAATATAAGAAATTAATTGAAATGCTTGTCAATGCTTGTCAATTGCGGGATAGTTTTGAAATGCTTCTTAGAACTGAAGCATGGAGACATGACGGTTCCCCAATACACAGCCAGATTCAATGAACTGGTGAGATTTACTCCACATCAGGTGGACACGGAGTAAAGGAAGGCTAGGAGGTTTGAGTAGGAATTAAAGCCCTGGCTCTTTAGCCGAATATCGGTATTAGAAGGCAATAATAGTTGAGGGTGGTAGTGAGGCTTTGAGCCAATACCACAAGGAGAAAAAGAACAAGAATAAGATTGATGTGTTGGTCAAAATAGAGGGAGCCTGTGGAAGTGGTCAGAAGAGGAAGGGTTTTAACTCTGGGCATACCGGAGTAAAGCAAGGGGATCCTAAGAGGAGGGGCGAGGTGTGAAAGAATTGTGGAAAGACTCATCTGGGAGTCTGTCTTAAGGGTAAAGCTGTATGCTATAACTATGGGCAGGAAGGGCACATTTCGCCTAACTGTCCCAACCCTAAGAAGAATCATGGGTGCTTTGCATGTAGATCCACGGACCATATGGCAAGGAACTGTCCAAGGGGTTGGATACTGGTAAAGGAGCTAGTGGTGGTAAACTTGTTGGCTTGTTTAGGTGTTAATCAAAACAATCACATACACGCAAGTGCACGCGGTCCACAAGTAATATAATGTAAGTAGATTATCGATCCCACAAAGAATAATAAGTGTCTCTAATCTAACATGCAACAGTTTTGTAACTATTTCGGTCTACTTCAACAGGTGATCAAATTGTGATTTATCTTATAATATTGACTATCAAAAGAAAACTAACTAACATGAAAATAAATCAGATAAGGGAGATATAGGATTCTAACTTCACTTAATGCATTACTAAAGTTGGTACACCTCCTGTTAAGTCCAATTGAGTACTTCAGATTGTTAGTCGAGAATACGAATGCAAAATATAGCCATCTCTCAATAAACTATGTGCAAATCACATACAATCCATAAATGATAGAATGAATGTGAACACACAAATTACATAACCCACTATATTTCTATGTGACTTAACATTAATATGGGTTTAAGAGCAAGTTCTCAAATGACTACAAGCGGTGCTTCGGTATATGTCTATCCGAAGCATAAATTATGGAGTTTAACACCATGTAGAATCATAAACACATGCTAATATGGTCAAATCTGAACTCGTAATTCATTTCTCAATTTTATATGAGTTATTCCGGTAATTGGTGATCAAGCAACTAGGCAATCAAAGAAAACCATACTAGACAATCCATATATAATCAATTAGAACTTAACAAGGAAGCATACAAATCTGAATTAAACAATAAGATCCATTAAAGTCCCATAATAGAGATTAGTTCATAACTGAATCAATATCTGAAAGTCCAATAATAATGTAGAAGGGGGTTGAATAGATTATTACAGTTTATAGATTATCTTTGGCCTTTTTAAATTTTCGTGGATTAATTTTATCAAATTAATAAACAGTTTTAAAATTCAATCACACAATGCACAGATATTTATCTGGTTCACAACATACAACCCGGGTATGTTGCTACGTCCAGTCTCAAGCTCCTCTCCAGGACTTGAGATCCTATTACTTCCCTGTAATAAATACTCCTTCAATAGGCGGAGAGCCTGTACAAAGTTTTAAAGATAAACTTACAACTATACTCAACTAACTTTCTCGGACAACGAACTTCCAGCTCCTTTCACAAGCTTAGTTGAATCTTCTTTTGAACTTAGTACTATTTTATACTTTGATCTTGAAACAACAATCTCTTCCTCACCTCACAAGTACACTAGAGACCCAACTCGCAGTTGACCTCTCTAAGACTCTGGTCTTGGTCAAAGAATTCTTGTTTTTCTCACAAATATAAAATAAACTATCTCAACCCTTTTTCCTTTTACAAAAAGTTTGTTTGAATATTTGCTTCTAACAATAAGCAGATACAATTGTAGCACAGATATTTCTTAGATAAGCAGATATAGAATTTCAAGTGTATGATAAAAGTTCAAAGACTGTTATGTGATATGCTTCTGTGAAAGCTGATAAAATATTTAAGCACTTGTAATAAAGATTTTCTTTTTCTTTAAAGAATATTTTTCAATGAATTAAGAAAAAGATTTTTCTTTAAAGAGTGTGTTTCTTTGGTGTTGAATAATTATAACTTTGAATTAAACAACGACACACACAATTATATAATGCAACAATAATTTATGAGCAGTATATTTGATGATAGTTTATCAAGTATGACTATATGATTTACTTTAGATAATACTTGAACAAACTCGTTCTACCCACTTATATATATTATATTATACTTGATCTACGTTGCGAATACTTTGGCCACTTGGGATTTTAAAGACCGTCCAGAGTATTTCAAGTGAAATATTCGAATTGCATATCGCGTATCGGTATCCAAGTACTGACTAAATTTTTTGATTCACAACTTGATAATCAGATATAGAATATTAAAGAATATTTATATCAATTATTTATATCAGTAAAGGGCCACTTGGGATTCTAAAGACCGTTCAGAGTATTTCAAAGAAATATCATCCGAATTTGCATATTGCGTTTCGGTGTTCAAGTACCGACTCTTTACTAGATATGATAGATTATATATAAGATATATATAAATGTTTATCGCAGGTTATATCTGATTATATAAATCTATATATTGATTATACTACTAAAGGGCCACTTGGGATTTTAAAGACCGTTCAGAGTATTTCAAAGAAATATTATCTGAATTTGCATATCACGTTTCGGTGTCCAAGTACTGACTCTTTACTAATATGGATATATAGATATATGAATATGTATGACAATTTATCACACACACACACACACACACACACACACACATATATATATATATATATATATATATATATATGAATGAGCAAGTATGAGATGATATGAACAATTATAATTTTGACAACTTATCTCAAATACTTGGACCAAATTTTTCTCTTCTAAAAGAAATTATAACTTTAATTGAGCGAAGAGAGTAAAAGCTTGTTTGTATAATCTGTAGGCAAGGAGAGTAAGCTTTTTGGTTTATAGAAATTGGTTAAATGAAATGAATAGAAAAGCTTCCTATTTATAGAAATTTTGAGGTTCAGGCAAAACCGTAATTTTTGAAAAATATTTTTGAATTGGAAGGTCCGGATTGCATGATGGAGAATAAAGGGCACGGACTGCTTGATATATAGCCGGTTATGCAATTCAAAATTGCCCAACACACATGAGTCACGGCATAAGGCATAAGCCTTTGTTTTTATTTGGTGCCCAACAAAAGGCATAAGCCTTTGTTTATTTTTAGAAGTTTGTTCCTTGCAGTAAAGTTGGACTTGTCGCACAAACACCCATACAAGCACACTTAATCTTTAAGCCTATACATGCCAGCAAACAAACATTCTCGGTATACACCCATATGCCCACACAATTTAGTTAGGCACACACAAATGCAGACACCTCTATGCATACACAGTTTTATACCATACACACACACGGCACACACCATGCACACACACACGGATATATATATATATATAATATATTTTGAAATACTTTAGTATATATATTTGAAAATAATTTTTGCCAATAAAAGAATTTGAAAATTATTTTGAAAAAAAATAGAAATCTCCTTGCCTTAGGAAATGTTACTATATGAACTCATTTTAATAACACTTGATATTAAATTATCAAGGTAATAAAATAAATTCAAATAAAGTAAGAAAATAAATATTTTTGGTCAAAATATAAGACGTAATTAATAAATCAATTTTAACACTTAATCCTATGGAGAGGATTCTACCATTTTGACCTTTACTCCTAATTTGTTATCATCAAAATTAAATACTCAGATTTGGAGACCTATCAATCTCCCCATTTTTAATGATGACAACAAGTAAAAATATTTATTTTTCAGAACTCCCCCTTAATTCATGAAGCTCCCCCTGAGATCATGAATCGGGTTTTTAAAAGAATTTTAAAATTTTAAAAATCTGAAAAACTATCAGACGGACATACACAGTTTATAACCATCCAGGCAGTTTGTATAATAATTGTATCTAATCATGCAAACCATCCATCCTGTCAGTTTTACAGTTATAACAGTTAATATATGTTCCTGTAAATCTCATGCACCATTCAGACCATAGCAGGGTTATAGCAGTTTTTCTAGCAGATCCATGTCTGCTCTAATATCAGATTATTACTTAATAATAATATGATATTTTTCTTTTTCTGATAATTTTCTTTTCATATCAAATTTTTAACAGTTCAGATCCATGTTTGCTAAAATATCAGAATTATCTGATATTTTTCTTTTTCTGATATTTTTCTTCTCCCCCTTTGTCATTAACAAAAATGGAGGGGTAGGAGGAAAATACCAAAAACCTGCAGAAATTGTTAGTTTCAGAAGTTTCCTGCAAGTTAGTAAAATAGTTAAACATATAGTAATCATCCTAGTTATCAATAAGTATTAAGTGTTATTACAGTAATCCAAAATAGTTAGTAGGTTAGTTTACATTCTTCTTCAGATTTCATCAAAATTGAGTGGAGCAAAATTCATACCCAAGTTTGAGATAGGCAGATCATGAGGGGTCTGACCAGAAAAGTCTGGCTGGACAGAGCTTGTGATGGCAGTGAAGTTGTATGGGAGGATTGACACCTTATGGTGTTCCATCAGCATATTCACCATATCATGCAAGTGTTGTACAGAGGTTTGTAAAGCCTCTAATTATTTCAAAATCTCAGACTGGTTCTTTAATGATAAATGACTCATGCTGTTCAAGGAATCAATTTGTGACAGCAGGTTTAAGTGTGTTTCTAAATGGTCAGTTTCATGTGGTTGGAAAATAATTAAGGGCTTAGCAGGAAGGTTCAAGTGTGACATAATATTGCTATTGTCAATCATTTGAGCCTTGTGAAGTTGAACAGGTATACCCAAATGCACAAAAAGTTTAGTCAACAAAAGTCCAAATCCCATGCAATTATTACAATGACAAAATTCAAAGGATGCCAAGAGAAAGAAAGGTAGATTATAAGGCATGCATTCAGTCAGTACGCACTTCATAAGTTCCAAATCAAAGGGACTAAACATTTTATCATTTCTGACAGGCATGAAGTTATGCATCAGAATCTTTCCTAAAAATTAGCACTCAGCAGTCAAGTTGTCCTTATGCACTTTACATGGATAATCAAACACATTAGCAGGCACAATTTGGCTAGTTGTAAGTGCTAGATTGTGTTTAAAGGTAAGACATTCAATGGTGGTGATTCCTATGGGATATGTGTATTCATTTATCTTGGGATAATCCAAGAACTCTTTTCTGAGATTTAAAGCATGCAAAAGCAGTATTTCATCTATCACATAATCTTGACCTTGAATGTAGGTCTTAATACAAGATAGAAAGCCAGTTGAATCATGCACAAAAGTCATATGAGCATAGAATTCAGCAATTAAACTAGGATATATCTCTCTGTGTATGAAGGATATGAGACAGTCCCATCCTATACTTGATATTTTATCTAATAGGTCTGGGAAACTATTGAAAGAAGTTATTGCTCCAAGTATCAAGTTGTGTTTTATGTGTTCATACTTTGCTTTGGCAGTAGGTGTGACTAAGAAAAGAGTGTATAAGTTAGGGTGTGGGTCAGTGAAGATCTCAGACCTTTTTCTTTTTGAAGGCTGGACAGGTTTCATGTTTTTGAAAGAAAATGAATGCACAAAACAACAGACAGGTAGTAGAAGAGGTTTGAAAGTAAAAAATGAAGTTGCAGGCATAATAGAATATGTTTGAAAGACTGTCTTTTTATAGAAAAAGTTTAATAAAAAATTGGTTTAATTAAGATGGCATGTCCTATATGTCAAAAAGTAAACAGTTCAGTGTGAATAATAAAGGACATGCAAGTTTTGTACTATTTGGCAGATTTAAATCTTTTGCCAGACTTTTCTTTTTGAAAAATTTGTCCAGAAATTCAATTAGAGGGCATAGTCAAATATCAAAAATATGCAGGTTATTGACATAACAGGTGTGATCTAATATCAAACAAATATGTATGCTATTATGACTTATTGGCCCATATCAAACTGTAGTAAATCAACATAGATAAGTTATCACAAATAGCATAGATATGCCCACATCAAACTGTTACAAATTTAAGACAGAGATACAACCAATCAATGTTATAAAGCTGATATAGCACATGATCTATGTTAAACATGTTAGCAGATAACAGTAATAGCATATAATTACATAACATGGTAATTATTTTCATCACCTAATGTCTATTTTTCAAAGTTGCAGATTTCAGACATGACAATTAACTTTTATTCAATATTTATATCCTCATAGATAGTCTCATATAAAACCAGTGGCTTTCAAGTAGCCACACATGCAGAAATAAACAAGAAACACATTTATATCACAGTTATCCAATTTCACATAGACAAATAGACAGAAACCAGACATGGAAATTATCCAGCCTATATTCACATAAGCAGAAATATATATATAGATATATATATATATATATATATATATATATATATATATATATATATATATATATATATATCTAGTGGCTCTCAGATAGCCACACAGTTCAATATATAATATCAGTTAAACAGAGAGGGTGAAGCGATTACCCTAGCATAGCTATTCACAAATTGAAGCAGCTTTCAATTTGTTCCACATTATAGCACAGGTGTATCAGTAAAAGAAGAACCACATTCACACATATACCAGAAATCTCAGACTCACACTACTCAGGTATATATATAAATATACTACAAATTAGTCATCACACACATGTATATTCTGATAGGTAAGCATACGAAAATATATATATATAATATTTTTGAAATATTTTTAAAATTTTAGGGTTTCAAAAATTCTATATATATATATATTATATATGAAGAAAATTTCAGAAAATAAGCAAACTTGTGCTGGAGCATGCGGGAGGCAAGAAATGACTGCTGCATCCAGAGGGGAGTACGTTCAATGGAATAATAAAGTCAGAAAACAACAACGTGTTCCTGCCGCTCATCTCCCTGTCACTTATATTTTTGTTTTGAATGTATTCATACAAAAAGCTGACAAGGTAAGAAGGGGTAGAGAAAATGCCTCATCTTTGTAAGGATCTTCCTTATGAATCTGGTCTTCTCCCCAGAGGGGCTGCTCAGTCGACTGGTAGAACAAGCTACACTTAAGACCGGGGGTTTCACCCCCCTTCCCCCAGCTCATTGTTGTGTGTCTGACAGAAACATTTTTGGGGAAAAATTAGGGCTTTTTAAAAAAAAATTGTAGACATACATTTTGAAAGAAAATTTTCGAGAGAGAAAGTTAGGGTTTAAACAGAAAAGATTTAGTTTTTCAAACACAAGTATAGTTTTTTTTAAAAAAATAAAATAAAATGTATACACCTTTTTTTTAAAAAAAAATTCTATAACATATATATATATATTCATATATATATATATATATATGAACTTTTAGGGCTTAAAAAAAATAATAAACATAAACAGAAGGGAAAGAAGAAGACAGAGAGACAAAAAAAATAAATATTAAGGGTTTTGAAAATAAACACAAAGAATATCCTCTTTTTTTTATATATATATAAAAGATTTTATATTTTTTAATACATAGATGAAGAAGGCGAAAAAAAATCCAGTCAATTTTTTTTAAAGATCTAGGGTTTTTATGAAAAATTTACCAAAGAAGACGAACAGAAGAAGAAGAGTAAGACAAAAAAAAACTTTAAGAACACACACAGCAACAAAAATCAGTAGAAATGTTACCAAGACAAAGAAACTTGATTTTAATGAAGGAAGGGAACTGAAAACTCACTTGGATCGCTCGTTTTTGGCTTGTAAGAGTTAGGGTTTGAGGGATAGAGATAGAGAGGGTTGAGAGCGTTTGAGAGTAGAGAGAGAGAGTCGGCATATGAGAGATTGAGAGAGAGTGTAAAATGAATAAAAAATCAGATTTTTATTTTTATAATTAGGTTAATAAGGGTGATCGTGAGGCTGAAAACAAATCTGAGATTTGATCAACTGTCAGAATTGATCGCGTGTTTGACCCGGATTGACTGACCCATTTGACGTTGATCAGACGACTACGATTGGTTTGTGCTTTTGTTTCTTGATCGAGCGGCTAAGAAGCTTAATCCGTGTGCTTGGGAAGGCTGACTTCTGATTGGTTGGAATCAAGGGACACGAATTAAGCCGTTGGATGAGTTCTTTGATTAGCGGCTCAGATCAAATCAGATATATATTTATATAATAAATGTTATAAAATGTAATTTTTGATATAATTAATAACAAAAATGCTAAAAAAAATTTATATTAAAATCTAGAAATTAATCTTTTTAATTTTTATGAAAATTTTTAATAAAAATTTATAATAGTATAATTTTCAGATAATTAAGAGAGAGTATAAATATGAAATTTTAATATATAAAATGCATTTTTTATAAATATATATAATTATAAGTTTATATATATAAAATAGAAGAAAATTATAAACTAAAAAATTATATTAATATAATTTTGATATATATAATGTGAAATTTGAGAAAGATTATAAATATAAAATCTTTTATATAAAAATATATACTTAATTACATAATATAAGTGTATTGACCTATAAGAGAAACAAATATGTATAATTATAAGTATATGTATATATGTATATAAATTAATAGAAAATTATGAATATTTAAAAATATAGATTTCAAACAACTTAATATATTATGAAATAATATCTAACATTTCCAAATCTAAACGTAGTTTGCAAAATCTATCAGAACTTAGTGGTTTAGTGAATATGTAAGTAATATTTAATTCTGTATCAATGTGTTCTAATTTAATAATGTCATTGTTGACATGATCTCGTAAGAAATGGTGTCTAACATCAATGTGTTTTGATCTAGCATGTAATACGGTATTTTTACTTAAATTGATAGTGCTTGTATTATCACATAATATTGACACACAGTTAAATTTTATATTGAAATCGATAAGGGTCTGTTTCATCCACAATATCTTTGCACAACATCGTGCAGCAGCTATATATTCGGCTTCGGTGGTTCAAATAGATACCTAGTTTTGTTTCTTAGAAAACCATAAAACTAAACATCCACCTAAGAACTGACAAGTGCCACTTGTGCTTTTTCGATCAACATGATGACTGGCATAGTCAGAGTCAGAGAAACACACAAGGTCAAATAGTTGACCTTTAGGATACCATAGACCTAAGTCTGTAGTTCCTTTAAGGTATCAAAATATTCTTTTTACTGTAACCAACTGAGATTCTTTAGGATTTGCTTGGAATCTGGCACATTTACAGACATTGAACATAATGTCAGGTCTACTAGCTGTGATGTAGAGGAGACTGCCAAACATTCCTCGATATTTCTTTGTGTCAACACTTTTTCCATTTTCATCAGCAATTAGTTTATCAATAGTTGACATAGGAGTATTAAGAGGTTTTACAGACTCTAAATCAAATTTCTTAATCATTTCTTTGCAATATTTGGATTGAGAAACGTGAATACCTTTTTCTCCTTGCTTGATTTGTAGTACTAGAAAGAAATTCAATTCTCCCATCATGCTCATTTCGAATTCCTTACTCATGCTTTCAGAAAACTCATTGCACATATTTATGTTAGTAGATCCAAAAATGATGTCATCAACATATATTTGTTAAATAAGAATATCATCATTTTCATATTTTGTAAAACTAATGGTATCTATTGTGCCCCTTTTATAACCATTTTCTAATAAAAATTTACTGAGTCTTTCATACCATGCCCTGAGAGCTTGTTTTAGTCCGTATAAAGCTTTGTGTAGTTTGTACACATAATCAGGATGTTCAAAGTCTTCAAAGCCAGGGGGTTGTTTAACATAGACTTCTTCTTCAATAACACCATTTAGAAAAGAAGATTGCACATCCATTTGAAATAATTTAAAATCTTTATGGCATGCAAAAGCTAATAACATACATATAGACTCAATTCTAGCAACAGGAGCATATGTTTCATCATAGTCAATTCTTTCAAGTTGATTATACCCTTGTGCGACTAATCGTGCCTTATTACGTATAACAGTTTCATTTTCATCTAATTTGTTACGAAACACCCATCGAGTACCAATAATGGAGGTCTCTTCGGGAGTTGGGACTAATTCCCAGACTTTGTTTCTTGTGAACTGTTCAAGTTCTTCTTGCATAGCTATTATCTAGTCTTCATCAATCAAAGCATCTTTTTTATTTTTAAGCTCAATTTGTGATAAAAAGGATAGATGACTGGCCATATTTTGTGCTTCTGATCTTGTAAGAATCCCTTTATCAATATCACCAATAACATTTTCTATTGGATGATTTCTTATAATATGTGATTCCTTGGGCAAGTCATTTAGCTGGGGATTAGGATTTTCAAGAGGATTAATATTAAAAGAAGGAGAAATATCATCAATTTTCAGCTCTTCCATATTTTTGAGAATATCTTCAATAACTGTATCATTTTCTGCCAGTTCTTTATATTTTGGAGGAGGTTTAGATTCATCAAAAGTTACATTCATTGACTCTTCCACGACTAGAGTTCTTTTATTAAAGACTCTATATGCTTTACTATTTAGTGAATATCCCAGAAATATTCCTTCATCGGATTTGGGATCGAATTTCACTAGATATTATTTAGTATTAAGAATAAAGCATTTACTCCCAAAGACACGAAAGTAATTTATTTTCGGAGTTCTTTGATAAAAGAGTTCATAGGGAGTTTTGAGAAGAATTGGTCTCAACAAGACACGATTCAAGATATAACAAGAAGTTGCAATTTCTTCGGCCCAAAAATATTTAGGAAGACGATATTCATTAAGTATAGTATTGGCCATTTCTTGTAGAGTACGATTTTTTCTTTCAACAACACCGTTTGACTGAGGTGTGTAAGGTGCAGAAAAGTTATGACTTATACCGTGCTCATCACAAAAAATTATGAAATCAGAATTGTCAAATTCTCTTCCGTGATTAGACCGAATATAAACAATAGAGCTTCCTTGTTGATTCTGAATTTTCTTACAAAGTGCAGAAAAGGAGTTTATCACTTCATTTTTGAATTTTAGAAAGTCAACCCAAGTGAATCTTGAATAATCGTCAACTAAGACTAAAATATAGACAGCACCACCCATACTATGTTTAGGGATAGGTCCAACTAAGTCCATATGTAAGAGTTCAAGTGGTCGAGAGGTTGAAACTGTGAGTTTAGGTTTATAAGATGCATGAATTTGTTTTCCTAATTCACAGGCTTTACAGATATGGTCTTTAAGAAATTTAAGTTTAGGAAGACCCCAAACATGTTCTTTAGAAGATATGTTATCAATCAACTTCATGTTAATGTGTCCTAATCTACGATGCCAAAGCCAAGGGTCGTCATTTGCAGACACAAAACTCACATTGTCCATGTGTGAGTATGTGTCTAAATCACACGTGTACACATTTTGACTTCTAGGACAGTTTAGAATTAATTTTCCAATTTGGTCGTATATTGAACAGTTGTGAGGACTGAATGTTATTTTAAAACCACTATCACATAGTTGACTGATGGATAGAAGATTATACCTGAGTCCTGTGACCAAATGAACGTTAGAGATTGTTATGTGTTTATTGTACACATTTCTAATTCCAATAACTTTACCTTTGTTGCTATCTCCAAAAGTTACCTCGTTACAGTCTGTAGCTTGTAGAGTGCTCAATTTAGCTTTGTCGCCTGTGATATGTCTTGAGCAACTGCTATCAAGGTACCATTTATTTTTACTAGAATCAGTTGTGAGACATACCTGCAACATATATTAAATTCACAAATTGGTACCCTTCAATGAGAAGGGTCCTTTGGGTAAGTTTTCCAATTTGTATAAGGATTAGTCGTGCTTTCCTTTACAAAGTTTGGTACGGGATAATAATCATTCGGAGGCACATATGTTCTATGAGTAGCAGATTTATAATATACATGACTAACTCTTTTAAATGAAGGATTTTGATGAGAGTTTTTATATGGTCTTTCATAATAAAGAAATTCTCTTTTTGTGATAATAGGTGCAGTGAAACTTCCTTTTGGTACCCAAATTATTTTTCCTGAATAGTTTCCATTCTTGGCATTACATGAGTAAATTGAATGACCATTTCTATTACAATAAGAGCATTTATCAAAAGGAGATGCATGATCTTTTTCTTTACTTTTAACATGATAGAGTTTCTTATGTTTTATCTTACTGGATTCTCTGGTATACCCTAATCCTTCTTTATTAAAACTACATCTTTGTTGTCCTAGCATAACGTCAAGATTTTCTTTTTCTTTTGTAAATTTAATAGCTGTAGAGTTTAAGTCATCCCGTTCTAGAGTCAACATTTTAATTTGATTCATTAGAGTAGATTCTTCATTTTGTTTTTCTAATGAATTTTCCTTTTTACTTACTTCTTGTTTTTGAGAATCTTTTACAATTACAGTGAGATCTAAATATTCAGTTTTAAGATTTTCAATAGAAGTAATAAGTGTAGATTTTTTCTTTTTAAGATTTTCATTTGTTTTTCTTAACTTTTCTAGTTCTTTTTTTACTACAAGATTTTCTGAAGAGTTATTTTCTAATTTCTCTTTTTCATGTTTTAAGACTTCATTATCTATGATTAAATTAAAATTTTCTATTTGCTTCAATTAATTTTTTAAATGATGCTTTTAATTTAATAAAATCTTCTTTAATAATTTCATTATTATTATAGGCTTGATGTTCCGAATTTACCTCAGATTTTGGTGATGAGTCATTGTCCCCCATAAAATATAGATTTGCTGTTTCTTCAGTTGGCTCAGTAGGTTCTTCTTCTTCACTTAGATCCCAGCCTTCTTCAGCTACTAGAACTTTGTTGTTGGCTAGTTTTGGACAATCATTCTTGAAGTGTCCTGGCTGGTTGCATTCAAAACAATTATTTGAATTTTCATTAGAGCCAACATTTCTGAAGTTGCTGTTGGTAGCCTTAAAATTCCCTTTTGAAACTTTTGGCTTGAAGGCTTGCTTGTTTCGGAAGTTGTTGAAGTTGTTATTTGTTTTCATAAAGCCTTTGCCATATCTCTTTGCTTTGCTTTGAATTACTCTTCTAAGTTGTCTTGATAATAATGCAACTTCGTTATTCTCTAGACTCAATAGTTCTTCATTTAATTCATCATCATCGCTTTCTTGATCAACAAGTAAGGCTTTAAAAGCGATTCCTTTCTTTTTGAGGTCTGTGTCTGATCCTGCTTTTTTCGACCAGCATGTCGACTTCATGGGCACGAAGATTTCCATTGAGGCTGTCAAGAGGATAAGCAGTTAGATCCTGCATTTCCTTGATGGCTATAACTTTTATTTTCCACACAGATGGAAGAGCTTTGAGAATCCTTCTGTTCTTCTCATTTGTTGTGTAAGCTTTTCCCAGTTGTTCTAGCTCATCAATGATTCTGGAAAAACGAGTTTCCATATCAATGATCTTTTCACCTTCTTCCAGTTTGAAGCTTTCATACTCTTGAATTATAGCATATTTTTTGGTTTCTTTGATATGACTGGTTCCTTCATAGGTTACAAATAATTTTTCCCAAATTTCTTTTGCATTCTTGCAGTTGCTAACTCTTTTGTATTCTTTTTCTATAAGAGCACTTGTTAGCACTTGTTCAGCTTTGGAGGCGATATTCATAATCTCCTCATCCCCGGTGGTGAATTCCCCAGCATCTTTTTCAACGAGCTTTTCATTTTTGGCTTTTGTGGAAATCTTTACACCACGTTCAATTGCTAGCCAAAGTTTGATTCCTCGTGACTTGGCATAGATTTTGAACCTATTTTTCCAGGAGGCAAAGTTTGTGCCATCAAATAGTGGAGGTTTGGACATTGATAGTCCTTTTCCTCAACCGATAGCATTTGTGTAGGTCATAGATGGATATACTCTTAGATATGCCTGTAATCACTTAACAAACAAGTTAAAGAGCACCGCTTTGATACCAATTGAAAGTCCAATAATAATCTAGAAGGGGGGGGGGGGGTTGAATAGATTATTACCATTTATAGATTATCTTTAGCCTTTTTGAACTTTAGTGGATTAATTTTATCAAATTAATAAATAGTTTTAAAATTCAATCACACAATACATAGATATTTATCTGGTTCACAACATACAACTCGGGTATGTTGCTACGTCCAGTCTCAAGCTCTTCTCCAGGACTTGAGATCCTATTACTTCCTTGTAATAAATACTCCTTCAATAGGCGGAGAAGCCTGTACAAAGTTTTAAAGATAAACTTACAACTATCCTCAACTAACTTTCTTGGACAACGAACTCCCAGCTTCTTCCTCAAGCTTAGTTGAATCTTCTTTTGAGCTTAGTACTATTTTATACTTTGGTCTTGAAACAACAATCTCTTCCTCAACTCACAAGTACACTAGAGACCCAACTCCCAGCTGACCTCTCTAAGACTATGGTCTTGGTCAAAGAATTCTTTTCTTTCTCACAAATATAAAATAAACTATCTCAACCCTTTTTCCTTTTACAAAAAGTTTGTTTGAATATTTGCTTCTAAGAATAAGCATATACAATTGTAGCACAGATACTTCTTAGATAAGCAGATATAGAATTTCAAGTGTATGATAAAAGTTCAAAGACTTTTATGTGATATGCTTCTGTGAAAGCAGATAAAATATTTAAGCACTTGTAATAAATATTTTTTTTAAAGAATATTTTTCGATGGATTAAGAAAAAGATTTTTCTTTAAAGAGTGTGTTTCTTTGGTGTTGAATAAATATAACTTTGAATTAAATAACCACACACACACACACACACACTTATACAATGCAACAATAATTTATGAGCAATTATATGAGCAGTATATTTGATGATAGTTTATCAAGTATGACTATATGATTCACTTTAGATAATACTTGAACAAACTCGTTCTACCCACTTATATATATATTATATTATACTTGATCTACGTTGCGAATAATTTGGCCACTTGGGATTTTAAAGACCGTCCAGAGTATTTCAAGTGAAATATCTGAATTGCATATCGCGTATCGGTATCCAAGTACTGACTAAATTTTTCGATTCACAACTTGATAATCAGATATAGAATATTAAAGAATATTTATATCAGTAAAGGGCCACTTGGGATTCTAAAGACCGTTCAGAGTATTTCAAAGAAATATCATCCGAATTTGCATATCGCGTTTCGGTGTCCAAATACTGACTCTTTACTAGATATGATAGATCATATATAAGATATATATAAATGTTTATCGCAGGTTATATCTGATTATATAAATCTATATATTGATTATACCAGTAAAGGGCCACTTGGGATTTTAAAGACCGTTCAGAGTATTTCAAAGAAATATCATCCGAATTTGCATATAGCGTTTCGGTATCCAAGTACTGACTCTTTACTAATATGGATATATAGATATATGAATATGTATGACAATTTATCACAGATATATATATATATATATATATATATATATATATGAATGAGAAAGTATGAGATGATATGAACAATTATAATTTTGACAACTTATCTCAAATACTTAGACCAAATTTTTCTCTTCTAAAAGAAATTATAACTTTGATTGAGCGAAGAGAGTAAAAGCTTGTTTGTATAATCTGTAGGCAAGGAGAGTAAGCTTTTTGGTTTATAGAAATTGGTTAAATGAAATGAATAGAAAAGCTTCGTATTTATAGAAATTTTGAGGTTCGGGAAAAATCGTAATTTTTGAAAAATATTTTTAAATTGGAAGGTCCGGATTGCATGATGGAGAATAAAGGGCTCGGATTGCTTGATATATAGCTGGTTATGCAATTCGAAATTGCCCAACACACATGAGTCACGGCATAAGGCATAAGCCTTTGTTTTTAGTTGGTGCCCAATAAAAGGCATAAGCCTTTGTTTATTTTTAGAAGTTTGTTCCTTGAAGCAAAGTTGGACTTGTAATACCCGAGAATTTCCATATATTATTAAATAAATATATTAATGGAAATGAGAATTTATTTGAATATAAATAATTTTGTGTTATGAGATGAATTAATTCAATTATATATAATTGAATAATTATAATAATTGAGAAATTGGTGGAGTTTGTGATAAACTCATTGATTGCCTTGTGTGGCACAGTGACGTAATATAAGAATGATTATATTAATTTAAGCGAACAATTAATCTATATTAATTGTTAATCGAAGAATATTAATTAACTGTTATAAAATACTAATGAGGATTGATTAATAATATGTGATTATTATTATTGTAAGAAACATAATAATAATGAGCAACGTGTTTATAAATATAATAAGATTTATATCAAAGTGATAATTAATCATATAAGGGTTAATTAAATTGTTATGGAGGTTAACAATTATATTGATTGATGTAGGATATGTGTATATTATTAATTAATATTCAATTTATAAGATGAGAAATTATATGTGCAAGCATGCGAATTAAATGTGTAGCATATATTAGCTGACTATGTATTATGTGAAGTGTAATATGACACTATTATATGGTAAGGCTTATTAAACCATGTGAGCTACTTGATTAATAAGTTGTGTGACAATAAATATGTGGGTATACATTGTATAATATATCATGAACATATTGTAAACAATTAGTTTTAATAAAGGAGACAGTGTAATGTGTTAACATCTGATTAGATTATACGTGTCAATTTACACTTACTACAGTATATGAATTATTGTGACATTTCAATTAAAGACCTAAGTGTCTAAATATGTGTGTGTATATAACCTAAGTATTAACACTAGTTTGTTTACAAATTGGAAATGCTGAGATTTTTATGCCTTGTCCCATATTAATAAGACACAAACCTTGTACACGTAAAACACTCATGAAGCTAGCCTACTCCTACCTTCTCAAACTCAGCATTCTAGCAAATCATGATACGGGGAGTGGGCACAACAGTGTTCTTCAACCACTCTACCAACTCTTCCTTAGCTGATATACAAAGCTTCAATCTAGTGGTTCAATTTAATGGACAATTGCATTGTCTGTGTAAGGATTCTTCTATAAATAGCAGACATGTTTCTTCGTTTTCAATTTGCTGAGAGTTTGCATAAGTGGTGAGTGAAAGCAATATACATATATCAGTAGGAGAAGTTGGATTAGCAGCAAACTATATTTGAATCCTAGCAGAGGTATAATCCCTCTTCCTTTGTTCTTCATTTTCGTTTTCTGTTTCCGAAGTTTCCTTCAAATTATTGATTATGCCAAATTGGTTCATGATTGGTTTGTAGAACCCTTATATTGTTGTTATATGAACATACATACGTGATGGAACCACTATATAGCTTTCTTGACTTTCATTTCCATTGTTGCTCTGTAATTTCTGTAAAGCATCGAATTTGTGAAATTAGTTGGAGTTCATGAAATTGGGAATCGTTTGGGCGATTGACTGTTATATAAGCATATATATGTGTTAGTAAGTTAAAAAGGTTAGTCTAATAGCATATGGGTATGTCGAGATCGATAAAATGGGAGGTTTTAGGTCGGTTTCGCTGCAGTCTGAACTGAGGAACTGTCCCCACGCCGCAGCGCCGCAGCCAGCGCCGCAGTGCCGCAAACCGCGCCGCAGCCCGCGCCGTAGCCCCACCCACGCCGCAGCCCGTATCGCAGCGCCACCCGCGCCACAGCGCTAGAATATGGCTGCTGTTGCCGCGCCGCAGCGCCGGCCTCTGTGTGCAGTTTTCTGCATTCTGCAACAAAACTGTTATATACCAATTGTTTGATTTTTGTTTAAACAAGCATGGGAGCATGATTAATACATATATATAAACCTAATGAGGCAATGTAAGCATGTTTTAGTATATTAGCATGCATGGTTAACCAAACGACATATAGTTTGAAAACAAACTTAAAGTTTCATAAACGAACGTTAACATATATAAAGCATGTTAATATTCTGATTTTTCAAGGCATGTCGGTATGAGGTAGAGATGTATGAAAGACATATTAAGTTATGTATATATGGTTCATAGTATAACAAGAGCCTGTTAGACCTCACTATTGAACATATCTAACAAAAATACAAGTTTTGAAGGTTGATATTGACATGTAAAGATCATGTATACGTTCTAACTTTTTGAGCATGTTTATAGGGCCTTGAAATGCATGAAAAGCATGTTAACTTGTGTATATGGGTTTCATAAGGAAGCATGAACATGATAGACCTTATTAATGAACTATACTAACAAAGTATAAGCTTTGAACGTGAACGTTGGTATGTTATGACGAGAATTAGAATCTGACATTTATGGACACATGTGATAGTACTCTTAGACTCATTCATGTGTCATGCATGTATATATACCATGATTAGTTGCCGTGATTAAAGTTTAGCATAAACAAAGCATGTTTTCAAGATAATAACAATGCTAGCTACATATATGCAATACGAGTACTCATGAGCATGACTAATACAAGTTATATGAATATCTTATGTGTTTAAAAGTGACCATGTTAGACCATATGAGTTCATGTCCTTGAATGGCTTTAAGTATTAACTTAAGAACCTATACCATGTACGATTGGATTTGGAAAAGTTATACAAGCATGAAAGTATCCTTTAAATATGAATACATGCTACGTGATATTATATGATGTTACTTGAACCCGATTTTGACGGTTAACTTAAGGAGATGCCGTAACTTGCTAAAATGAAATATATTTAGTATTGATTGTAGTCTGATGTGATATTAATAATATGCAAGCATGTTTGCTAATTGTTGAGATCTTATATAATATGAGAATGCGTTTAAACTCTAAAGAAGGAACGTTAAGGATAGAAATTATATTCTATATAACTGTGTAGCTAGGTAAAACTTACCTTATGTGTTGATCGTATATTCAAAGAGAAAATGTGAAGTTAAATTATATGACTAATGAATATCATATATATACGTAACTGTATTACGATAGGAATTCGAAAGTGTTGATTGCTTTTCGTGGATAAACTACGCTAAAGGCAAGTTCTCTTACTTACACTCTTTTAAAGTGCAAGTATCCTAACCGACGCATTTACTTTATGCAAGGAAATCTATGATTGTGAAAGTTTCCTAACTTATACTCTTTTACTATGCAAGTATCCTATCTTGTGTATTGCGAACTAGTTTCCTATTTAATCGGTTGAATTGAATTAGCATACTTGAACTCTTATTTCATTAAAGCTATTATTCATGTTGAACTTAGTATTGTTCTTGAATATTGTGAAAGTGTCTATGCCATTTGATTCGGCGGGACTTATGTTATTGAAAAGCAACCCAAACTAATTGATTGGTGAGGGATCTTGTATTTGACTGAGAAGAACAACCTTCTTTGAAGGGAATATATAAATTGTCGGAGAACCGACGTGCACACTTGAGTATGATTGATTGTTATGCATAACAAGGGTACTTTAGGCTGATCACCTGTTGTACCTGTTTTTGTTGGATTTTCAGTTTATTACTGTCAATTCTAGTAGAAGTTCATAGTCCGTAGTGACTACTCAGTATTCAATTATTTGAAATCTTGAATTGACTTATTATTGAATCATATTGATATTATCCTGTCCTTAGCGACTGTTATTGAGAACTGTTGATATTCTTGTTATTCTTGAACTATCAAATCTTGCTATACCCTTTCGAGAATTGAGAATCTTATTATTCACCCTTATTGTATATTACTTGCTGGGCAATTTGTGCTCATTCTTGCTTTCCCTAAAACATTTCAGTTAAGGCAGAGCATGGCGAACCTTCGGGCATTGATAAGGGCAAGGGCAAGGCTACCAACTAGCTTATGTCTGTTATGTTTCAAATATATTAATATTGTGTGAAGATGATGTAGTAAGACTGGATTTGTTTATGTTTAAGCTTAAGTTAGATTATGTAACAAGTTGTTAATTGATCTTGCTATGTAATCTATTAAGTACTGTAGGTTGCGAGACTTGGGGGAATAATTATAATAAATCATTGTAAATTATTCTAGAATAGATTTTCCGCTGTGGTTGTGTGATATTTAGTTATCAGTATTGCGATGTATTACCATGAGCACGTGATGAACCGAATTCGAGAGACCAAGTGGCGGTCCTGGAATTTGGGGGCGTCACAGGTTGGTATCAAAGCCGTAGTTATAAACCTTAGGAATGAGTGTCCTTAGACTATAACTTAGGCGAACTTAGAAGTTAGGAAGGAGATAAAACTCATGTAGAGTTTTCCTTGAGAGGCTTAGTCTGTTATGAAATGTAACTTCATTTTATACAATGAACTTATATTTTGTTTAACATTCTAATGGAGATGCTATTTCTTGTCTTGTGTTTGTGATTGTAGGATGACAGACACAGGAGTACCTAGTAGAGTGGCCAAGGAGGAGCCCAGGGATATACATGTAGTGTACGAGGCACCTCTAGAGGCTACACCAATGCAGGCTGTTGCACCGTTCGAGTCCGACGATGAGGACGAGATTGAGATAGAGTCTGATCCAGAGGAGGAGCCGATGGAGGATGAGCCAGTAGAGGACTCTGATGAGGCTACTATTGAGGAACAGATGTTAGGCGAGTACGAGGAGCGTATTCTAGAGTTAGACTGCAGAGTCCAGGAGCTGAAGGCAGAGGCCCACGAGAGAGAGTCTGAGTTCCAGAAGCTGAGGGACGAGGACCACCAGAGGAAGCTGGCTATGCAAGAGTTAGAGGTGGAGATTTCCTACCGTAGGGAGGCAGGGATCCAGATGGGGACTCTATTTCACAGGTCAGTGGCTAGGAGTGTAGATTTGGCAGAGAAGCTAGAAGAGGTTGAGCAGAGGGAGCTGAGTGAGAAAACTGAGAAAGAGGCACTCCGTACTCAGTTAGAGTTGGAGGTGATGGATAGGTTACACTTCGAGGAGAAGTGGGAAGCGTCCAATGAGAGAGCTGACGACCTTGAGGACGAGGTCAGGTGCAAGAAGAGAAAGATGAACAAGATGGGGTATGTGTTCCGTTCAGCTTTTGAAAGGGTGATTGATGGTGTGTACCACTACCCGGCAGAACAGGGACAGACTCTACATACCTTGAGCCGAGAGCTGGTTGCGTATATAGCACAGTTGGAGTACAAGAGCGCAGTGGAGCGCGGGATGATGGGATGAGATTTCCTTAGTCAGTCTAGTGGTAGTACTAGTTGTGTCTTTATGTATTGTATATACTATGTTGTAATCCCGATCTTTTGTGTAAGATGTGGGATGATGATGTAAACCCCGAGTTAGCTTTTGTTAGAGGGGTAGTATGGTAGTAGGTTGGTATATTCTCCGTCTTTTGTGATATTAGGGGATATATGTGATAACATTTATAGCAGTATGCTAGGAAAATCATGTAATGAAATGAAATGGCATATGAATATAAATGGAGTTGATTTTAGAAATGTGTTATAAATTTATTCTTTTAGTATTAAAAGAAATACTTAAGTGATATACTTGAATAATAATAAAATGAAAAATTGTGATGCAGATAATGCCGCCCAGACGTAGATTGACTGCACCCGAAGAATCCGTTAACAATGAGAGAGAACAAGTAGACCCGATCCAGAAACTGGTAGACTTGTTAGGAGAAGCCTTAAGGGGAAGGAACAATGAACCCGTTCGCCCGAACCCTCAAACTGTGCCAGTAACAACCTTTAAAGACTTTAAGAGTGTAGGACCCCCGGAGTTCGAGGGAACTACCGACCCAATCGTCGCACAAACGTGGATCAAAGAGATCGAAAAAGCTTTCACTATAGCTAGCGTAGGCGAAGATCAGAAGACGGTGTTTGCCACGTACATGATGAGGGGAGAAGCGAACTACTGGTGGGAGGCTAATCAACAAAGAGCTGGAGAAGGGATAATAGCTTGGGATAAGTTTAAGACACTGTTCTTCGAGAATTACTTTCCTAAGAGTATGAAGAATAGGATGGAGGTGAAATTCCTAGAGTTAAAACAAGGTGAGATGACGGTGGCGCAATACGCGGCTAGGTTTAACGAACTAGCGCGATTTGCGGAGCACCAAGTTGGTGATGAAGAGAGGAAGGCTAGACGCTTTGAACAAGGGTTGAAGGCATGGTTGTTCAATAAGGTATCAGTTCTTCAAATTGATTCCTTTGCAACATTACTGGAGAAGGCAATCATTGCGGAAGGCGGCAGTGAGGCCTTAAGTCTGTATAACAAAGAAAAGAAAGGAAAGAATACTGGAGGAGAGAATCGTACGGGAGGAAGCAGTAGCGGAGGAAGCAACTTGGGAAAGAGAAAGTGGGAGAACAACAACAACAACAAAAACAACAATAATAATCAATCAGGGAATTTTCGTGGAGGTTTCAAGAAGAGGGCTGAAGGATGCCCGAAGTGTGGGAAGAATCACCAGGGCGAGTGCTGGAAGGGACGTGGCACTTGCTACAACTGCGGACAGGAAGGGCACATCTCGCCCAACTGTTTGAAACAGAAAAAGATACAAGGATGCTTTGCGTGTGGCTCGACGGAGCACCGAATTAAGGACTGTCCAAAGAAGGGAAGTGGCGGGGGTAGTAATCAGCAAGGAGGCAACAAGCTGATGATCGGTGGACCGGCACAATCCAACCGCCCAACCGCCAGAACCTTTAACATGACCGTCCAAGACGCAGTGGCTGCGAAGGATGTGGTGTCAGGTATAATCCCAATCAATGATATAAATGCTTATGTATTATTTGATTCGGGTGCCACCTGTTCTTTTGTATCTGAAGAATTTGCTAGTAGACTTAGTACACCCCTAGAACTTTTAGAAAATCCTTTGATCATAGAAGTTGCTAATAAGGAAGTAATCCCTGTAGAATACGTTTATCAAAATTGTCGCGCAAGTATTAGTAAACATGAACTGAGCGTAGACTTGATTCCTATTAGACTGGGAGAATTTGACGTAATACTGGAAATAGATTGGTTGTATAACCATGCTGCGATAATTGACTGTCAGAACAAATGTGTGAACCTTCAGACTCCGAGTAAGTCTAAGGTAGTGTTTTATGGTAGCTCATCGCTTAAGCAATCGTGTTGCGTTACGATGATGCAGGCCAAGAAATTGTTAAGGAAAGGATGTGTAGGATATTTAGCTTACATCGTTGATACTCGAAAAAAGGGAGTAGAAATTAAGGATATATACGTAGTTAATGAATTCCAAGATGTGTTTTCGGACGATCTGCCTGGTCTTCCGCCAGACAGAGAAATCGAATTCGTAATAGACTTAGCACCGGGAACGGCACCGATTTCGAAAGCTCCATATCGTATGGCGCTAGTAGAAATGAAGGGATTGATGATAAAATTACAAGAATTGTTGGATAAGGGTTACATTCGACCGAGTGTTTCTCCTTGGGGAGCACCAGTACTATTCGTTAAGAAGAAGGACGGATCGATGAGGCTCTGTATCGATTATCGAGAATTGAACAGAGTAACGATCAAGAACCGATATCCGCTACCGAGGATAGACGACCTGTTTGATCAACTGAAGGGAGCAAAGTGCTTCTCGAAAATTGACCTACGAACAGGATATCATCAACTGAAAGTGAGGGATGAGGACATACCAAAGACTGCGTTTCGAACCCGTTATGGACACTACGAGTTTTTGGTAATGTCATTCGGATTGACTAATGCTTCGGCAGCATTTATGGACTTGATGAACCGAGTTTTCAAGCCATACTTGGATAAATTTGTAGTGGTTTTTATCGACGACATTTTGATCTACTCAAAGACAGAGGAAGAACACGCCGAACATCTGAAGATTGTTTTGGAGGCACTAAGGAAGGAGAAGATGTATGCAAAATTTTCTAAGTGCGAATTTTGGATAGAGAAGGTTCAATTCTTAGGCCACGTGGTGGATAAGAATGGAATCTCAGTAGACCCTGCAAAGGTCGAAGCAGTAAGTAATTGGGAACAACCGAGAACACCGACGGAGGTGAGAAGCTTTCTAGGGTTAGCTGGGTACTATCGAAGATTCATCCAAGATTTTTCTAAGATAGCAACCCCGTTGACCAATTTGACTAGAAAGACGGTGAAATTTGTATGGACCGACAAATGCGAAGAAAGTTTTCAAGAACTGAAAAGGAGATTGAGCGAAGCACCTGTGTTATCATTACCAGATGATGCGGGAAATTTTGTGGTGTATAGTGATGCATCGCACAAGGGGCTTGGCTGTGTGCTCATGAAACATGGCAAGGTTATTGCATATGCATCACGACAATTGAAGGATTACGAAAAATGATACCCCACTCACGACTTAGAGTTAGCGGCAGTAGTTTTTGCGTTAAAGATATGGAGACATTATCTATACGGAGAAAAATGTGAGATATACACGGACCACAAAAGTCTGAAATATATCTTCACACAGAAGGAGTTAAACATGCGGCAGAGAAGGTGGTTAGAATTAATCAAAGACTATGACTGCGATATTCTTTATCACCCGGGAAAGGCAAATGTGGTTGCCGACGCTCTGAGCAGGAAAGGAAGGGAGAAGTTGTTTAATTTGACGACTCAGGAAGAGTTGATAAGAGAGATGGAGAAATTGGAGATAGAAGTGAAAGGACCAGAAAAGTCTGGTGAGAAGTTAATTGTAATGGAAGCTTGTCCGACGTTGTTGGATAGAGTAAAGGAAGCTCAGGAAAAGGATGAAGAGTGTGAGAAAATCTGAAAGAGGATCACAGAAAATGAGGAAGAAAAATTTCGAATGGATAAAGACGGTATTTTGAGATTTGAAGGGAGAGTGTGGGTACCAGCGGTAACCGAGTTGAGGAAAGAGATTTTGCACGAGGCACACAATACGACATATTCCGTTCATCCGGGAGGCACAAAGATGTACCAAGATCTAAGGCAACATTTTTGGTGGCCCAATTTGAAACGGGAAGTCGCGGAGTGCGTCAGTAGATGCTTGACTTGCCAACGCGTTAAAGCAGAGCATCAGCGGCCGAGTGGTTTACTACAACCGTTAGAAATACCAGAGTGGAAATGGGAGCATATTACCATGGATTTCGTGGTAGGACTTCCAGTTACACAGAAAGGTTATGATGCTATTTGGGTTATCGTGGATCGACTAACGAAGACCGCACACTTTCTACCAATCAAGATCCGCTACAGTTTGAACCAATTAGCAAGCCTATATGTAAAAGAAATTGTTTCACGACATGGAGTGCCGGTGTCAATTGTCTCTGATCGACATCCGCGCTTCACGTCCAATTTTTGGAAGAGTTTGCAAAAAAGAATGGGAACGCAGTTGAGGTTGAGTACAGCTTATCATCCTCAAACAGACGGACAAAGTGAGCGAACAATACAAACGCTAGAAGACATGCTTAGGACTTGCGTGATGGATTTTAAGGGAAATTGGGACGACCACCTACCCTTAGTAGAATTCGCATATAATAATAGCTACCATGCAAGTATCGGCATGCCACCATACGAAGCTCTTTACGGGAGAAAATGCAGAACGCCGTTATGTTGGGACGAAGTCGGAGAACGACGAATACTCGGACCAGAGTTAGTTCAACAAACCGCAGACGTGGTGACAGTGATAAGAGCCAGACTTGTAGCAGCTCAAGATCGCCAGAAGAAATACGCAGATTTGCATCGGCAGGACCGAGACTTCAAAGTCGGCAGTTTCGTATTCTTGAAGGTATCTCCATGGAAGGGAAAAATCCGTTTCGGCAAGAAAGGAAAATTGAGTGCAAGATTCATAGGACCGTTCGAGATACTGAAGTGAGTGGGCGAAGTGGCATGCAAAGTTGCATTGCCACCCGAACTGGAGCACATCCACAACGTGTTTCACATTTCCGTATTGCGACCGTACAAGGCCGACTACAAGCACGTGATTTCTTACGAGCCCATTCAAGTGGAGAAGAACTTGGCGTATGGAGAAATTCCTGTCCAGATATTAGATAGGAAAGAACAAACTTTGAGAAATAAAGTTATTTCATCTATAAAAGTACTTTGGCGTAACCACGATGTCGAGGAGGCAACGTGGGAGTTAGAAGATAGGATGATGAGGGACTATCCCCATCTATTTGTGTAACCTTGTAGCAATTCCGGGACGGAATTTTTATAAGGGGGGGAGGATGTAATACCCGAGAATTTTCATATATTATTAAATAAATATATTAATGGAAATGAGAATTTATTTGAATATAAATGATTTTGTGTTATGAGATGAATTAATTCAATTATATATAATTGAATAATTATAATAATTGAGAAATTGGTGGAGTTTGTGATAAACTCGTTGATTGCCTTGTGTGGCACAGTGACGTAATATAAGAATGATTATATTAATTTAAGCGAACAATTAATCTATATTAATTGTTAATCGAAGAATATTAATTAACTGTTATAAAATACTAATGAGGATTGATTAATAATATGTGATTATTATTATTGCAAGAAACGTAATAATAATGAGCAACGTGTTTATAAATATAATAAGATTTATATCAAAGTGATAATTAATCATATAAGGGTTAATTAAATTGTTATGGAGGTTAACAATTATATTGATTGATGTAGGATATGTGTATATTATTAATTAATATTCAATTTATAAGATGAGAAATTATATGTGCAAGCATGCGAATTAAATGTGTAGCATATATTAGCTGACTATGTATTATGTGAAGTGTAATATGACACTATTATATGGTAAGGCTTATTAAACCATGTGAGCTACTTGATTAATAAGTTGTGTGACAATAAATATGTGGGTATACATTGTATAATATATCATGAACATATTGTAAATAATTAGTTTTAATAAAGGAGACAGTGTAATGTGTTAACATCTGATTAGATTATATCCGGTATTAACAAAATGTACATGGATTATACGTGTCAATTTACACTTACTACAGTATATGAATTATTGTGACATTTCAATTAAAGACCTAAGTGTCTAAATATGTGTGTGTATATAACCTAAGTATTAACACTAGTTTGTTTACAAATTGGAAATGCTGAGATTTTTATGCCTTGTCCCATATTAATAAGACACAAACCTTGTACACGTAAAACACTCATGAAGCTAGCCTACTCTTACCTTCTCAAACTCTGCATTCTAGCAAATCATGATACGGGGAGTGGGCACAACAGTGTTCTTCAACCACTCTACCAACTTTTCCTTAGCTGATATACAAAGCTTCAATCTAGTGGTTCAATTTAATGGACAATTGCATTGTCTGTGTAAGGATTTTTCTATAAATAGCAGCCATGTTTCTTCGTTTTCAATTTGCTGAGAGTTTGCATAAGTGGTGAGTGAAAGCAATATACATATATCAGTAGGAGAAGTTGGATTAGCAGCAAACTATATTTGAATCCTAGCAGAGGTATAATCCCTCTTCCTTTGTTCTTCATTTTCGTTTTCTGTTTCCGAAGTTTCCTTCAAATTTTTGATTATGCCAAATTGGTTCATGATTGGTTTGTCGAACCCTTATATTGTTGTTATATGAACATACATACGTGATGGAACCACTATATAGCTTTCTTGACTTTCATTTCCATTGTTGCTCTGTAATTTCTGTAAAGCATCGAATTCGTGAAATTAGTTGGAGTTCATGAAATTGGGAATCGTTTGGGCGATTGACTGTTATATAAGCATATATATGTGTTAGTAAGTTAAAAAGGTTAGTCTAATAGCATATGGGTATGTCGAGATCGATAAAATGGGAGGTTTTGGGTCGGTTTCGCTGCAGTCTGAACTGAGGAACTGTCCCCACGCCGCAGCGCCGCAGCGCCGCAGCCAGCGCTGCAGCGCCGCAAACCGCGCCGCAGCCCGCGCCGCAGCCCCACCCACACCGCAGCCCACGTCGCAGTGCCACCCGCGCCATAGCGCTAGAATATGGCTGTTGTTGCCGCGCCGCAGCGCCGGCCTCTGTGTGCAGTTTTCTGCATTCTGCAACAAAACTGTTATATACCAATTGTTTGATTTTTGTTTAAACAAGCATGGGAGCATGATTAATACATATATATAAACCTAATGAGGCAATGTAAGCATGTTTTAGTATATTAGCATGCATGGTTAACCAAACGACATATAGTTTGAAAACAAACTTAAAGTTTCATAAACGAACGTTAACATATATAAAGCATGTTAATATTCTGATTTTTCAAGGCATGTAGGTATGAGGTAGAGATGTATGAAAGACATATTAAGTTATATATATATGGTTCATAGTATGACAAGAGCCTGTTAGACCTCACTATTGAACATATCTAACAAAAATACAAGTTTTAAAGGTTGATATTGACATGTAAAGACCATGTATACGTTCTGACTTTTCGAGCATGTTTATAGGGCCTTGAAATGCATGAAAAGCATGTTAACTTGTGTATATGGGTTTCATAAGGAAGCATGAACATGATAGACCTTATTAATGAACTATACTAACAAAGTATAAGCTTTGAACGTGAACGTTGGTATATTATGACGAGAATTAGAATCTGACATTTATGGACACATGTGATAGTACTCTTAGACTCATTCATGTGTCATGCATGTATATATACCATGATTAGTTGCCGTGATTAAAGTTTAGCATAAACAAAGCATGTTTTCAAGATAATAACAATGCTAGCTACATATATGCAATACGAGTACTCATGAGCATGACTAATACAAGTTATATGAATATCTTATGTGTTTAAAAGTGACCATGTTAGACCATATGAGTTCGTGTCCTTGAATGGCTTTAAGTATTAACTTAAGAACCTATACCATGTACGATTGGATTTGGAAAAGTTATACAAGCATGAAAGTATCCTTTAAATATGAATACATGCTACGTGATATTATATGATGTTACTTGAAACCGATTTTGACGGTTAACTTAAGGAGATGCCGTAACTTGCTAAAATGAAATATATTTAGTATTGATTGTGGTCTTATGTGATATTAATAATATGCAAGCATGTTTGCTAATTGTTGAGATCTTATATAATATGAGAATGCGTTTAAACTCTAAAGAAGGAACGTTAAGGATAGAAATTATATTCTATATAACTGTGTAGCTAGGTAAAACTTACCTTATGTGTTGATCGTATATTCAAAGAGAAAATGTGAAGTTAAATTATATGACTAATGAATATCATATATATACGTAACTGTATTACGATAGGAATTCGAAAGTGTTGATTGCTTTTCGTGGATAAACTACGCTAAAGGCAAGTTCTCTTACTTACACTCTTTTAAAGTGCAAGTATCCTAACCGACGCATTTACTTTATGCAAGGAAATCTATGATTGTGAAAGTTTCCTAACTTATACTCTTTTACTATGCAAGTATCCTATCTTGTGTATTGCGAACTAGTTTCCTATTTAATCGGTTGAATTGAATTAGCATACTTGAACTCTTATTTCATTAAAGCTATTATTCATGTTGAACTTAGTATTGTTCTTGAATATTGTGAAAGTGTCTATGCCATTTGATTCGGCGGGACTTATGTTATTGAAAAGCAACCCAAACTAATTGATTGGTGAGGGATCTTGTATTTGACTGAGAAGAACAACCTTCTTTGAAGGGAATATATAAATTGTCGGAGAACCGACGTGCACACTTGAGTATGATTGATTGTTATGCATAACAAGGGTACTTTAGGCTGATCACCTGTTGTACCTGTTTTTGTTGGATTTTCAGTTTATTACTGTCAATTCTAGTAGAAGTTCATAGTCCGTAGTGACTACTCAGTATTCAATTATTTGAAATCTTGAATTGACTTATTATTGAATCATATTGATATTATCCTGTCCTTAGCGACTGTTATTGAGAACTGTTGATATTCTTGTTATTCTTGAACTATCAAATCTTGCTATACCCTTTCGAGAATTGAGAATCTTATTATTTACCCTTATTGTATATTACTTGCTGGGCAAATTTGTGCTCATTCTTGCTTTCCCTAAAACATTTCAGTTAAGGCAGAGCATGGCGAACCTTCGGGCATTGATAAGGGCAAGGGCAAGGCTACCAACTAGCTTATGTCTGTTATGTTTCAAATATATTAATATTGTGTGAAGATGATGTAGTAAGACTGGATTTGTTTATGTTTAAGCTTAAGTTAGATTATGTAACAAGTTGTTAATTGATCTTGCTATGTAATCTATTAAGTACTGTAGGTTGCGAGACTTGGGGGAATAATTATAATAAATCATTGTAAATTATTCTAGAATAGATTTTCCGCTGTGGTTGTGTGATATTTAGTTATCATAATTGCGATGTATTACCATGAGCACGTGATGAACCGAATTCGAGAGACCAAGTGGCGGTCCTGGAATTTGGGGGCGTCACAGGACTTGTGGCACAAACACCCATACAAACACACTTAATCTTTAAGCCTATACATGCTAGCAAACAAACATTCTCGGTATACACCCATATGCCCACACAATTTAGTTAGGCACACACACATGCACACACCTCCATGCACACACGGTTTTATACCATTCACAAACACGGCACACACCATGCACACACACACGGATATATATATATATATATATATATAATATATTTTAAAATACTTTAGTATATATATTTGAAAATAATTTTTGCCCATAAAAGAATTTGAAAATTATTTTGAAAAGAAATAGAAATCTCCTTACCTTAGGAAATGTTACTATATGAACTCATTTTATTAACACTTGATATTAAATTATCAAGGTCATAAAATAAATTCAAATAAAGTAAGAAAATAAATATTTTTGGTCAAAATATAAGAGGTAATTAATAAATTAATTTTAACACTTAATCCTTTGTAGAGGATTCTACCCTTTTGACCTTTATTCCTAATTTTTTATCATCAAAATTAAATACTCATATTTGAAGATCTATCAATATCCATCATCAAAACTTGTTCATACATTGAGAATCAAAAATGAAAGTAAAAAGAAGCTAAGGAATAAGAGAAGCAAATATGAAATCTCTACTTCCAATCTGAACCTTCAATGTAGAGCCAAAATCCTTCGACCAACCAAATCTAGCCCTAATCTATGCAACTATATCAAATTCTAAGAGAAATCAAGAGAGAAGCCAAAAATCTAGAAGAGGAAGCTACAAGCTCTCTGTATATCTCAAAAACTCTAAAAGTAGTAATAATAACTTTTAATAATGAAGTCTCAACCTCCAAATTCACCCTTATAGAGAAAGACAAGGAATACATAATTTAAGTAAAAAGTCAAATCTGGTCAACACCAGCCAGACGCGGCCGCGCTGCCCCTCAAATGGGGCCCGGGCGCGCTGCCTGCTGGCCTGATCCTCTCCTGGAGTGGGCGCGCTGCAACAAAGCACTATACTAGCGCGGTCGCGCTGCATGACTTTTCTGGAGAATGCTGCTATCTTTCTGCTGGTTTCCTGCTACTGTTGTTGGTGTTTTACTGCTGCTTCAAGCTTCTTCTTCTTTTTGTCAATTCATATGCCAACTTCCTTTCACCTCGCCATATGCCATTTGCTCGCCATCAAGCCGGTTTCCTGTTCATTCTACCCACGATGCCACTGAGATATTTTTCATTATGCAATTCTACAAAATAAAGATAAAGGCATGAAAAGTAACTAAAACATGTGAGAATAAGCTATAGTTATAGTAAGTTAATAACCAATAAGTAGGTATAAAACCTTCTTATCAAATACCCCCAAACTTAATCTATTGCTTGCCCTCAAGAAACTAACACAAATGCAAACTACGCTACCATGATAATGAATTCCAAATTTCAGTCAAGTATGAATTATAATAAGAGGTGCCTCAAAGAAATCACAAGATATGTGAACAAAGTATCCAACCAAGCCACTGCAATAGAAACATACAATCTGAAAATCAAAACCTGTTAAAAATGATGTAGTGTGTGTGTGCTAAAATCCACTAAGCTTGATATATATAAAAATTCCACATGCTATGTTTCTTAGAGGGAAAAAATAAGGCTTTAAATCAAGAAAACTGTGAACATATGAAGCATCAACCAAGCCTACACATCAATCCAAACAAAGGGTCAACAAAGGGTTTGTTATGCTTTTATTCACTCACGAGGGCAATATTCGCCCATTCCCGTGGTTACACGCGACTGTGCACTGCCTAGCCCTCTTAGGCTTTTCAATGATACCCATGTAGCAAGCTTTCAACCAACGAATCCCAAACCATAAGGCTTTAGGGCGCTGGGTGTAGAGACAACCCCTAGGACATACTTGCTCGAATATCAAAGGCCACAGGACTCGACTAGCCAAAGTGTTTATTCATATTTTATTTTTCCCTTCTTTTTCGCATTTTTTTAATTTTTTTTTATATATAACATACATTCCCAATGTTTCTCCCAAACTTGAATTTCTATGTCATTATGGTCATTGCTCACTATCTACAACATTATATCATTAAAAATAGATCTTTCCCCTTAGAAGACATACATGTACTAATCTAAACCAACAAGCAAATATAACAATACCGTGCTATCTGGTAACATGAAAATCAACAGGTAAAGATCACATCATGTAATGAAACTATGACTAAGCTTAAGTTATCAACAATGTTCAATAATCAATACAATTCCAATATCATCATCGTCCAACTGGAATTCAAACTAACTGAAATATGGAATCATGCAATGCAAACTAAACAAATAAACGCAAGATAACTAACTAAAACTTGCAAAACTAACTAACAAATAAGAAAATGCAAACTAACATGCAACTAAAAATGTAACTAAAACACAACTAAAACCCAATACCCCCAAACTTAAAATAAACATTGTCCTCAATGGAAGTAAAAGGCTTAGGAAACTCCCCTAAGCATCATCATGGCCATCCGACTGTGGTTCAGGTGGTGAATCTAGTGGTGGATATGGCATGGCTGAACCGAAGACAGGAAACTCAACTAACACGCCCTGTTGAGCAAAGGCCTGAGCTAGTGCACCTGATAGTCCATCTGCGTAGGCTTGAAAATTGACGTGCATAACATCCATTATCGCCTATAATGTCGCTTCAGGCAATCATGACTAATCACATAGGATGGAGGAGGCTCTGTTGCCTCAGATGATTGCGGAGAAGCTTTTTCACGCACTGGAACATGAGGCACAATGAACCCTAAGCCTCTAAGATGAGCCTTGACACCGTCCCATTCAGAATACTTTTTGATGGCGGCATGATCAATATCCTTCATAGGTATTTGATATAATTCATTCTCCCAAACGGCCCCTGGCTGCACACATAGCTGAGTCATGATCGAAGTGTGTGGAATCCCGTTGGTGGTACTGCCTCAAAAGTACCTAAGCATGGACTGATGTATCAAGTGTCCCACATCTATGTACTTGCCGGTGATGATCCTATATAAGATGGTGGCCCTATCTGCCGCGACGTCGCTCTGGTGGCGTGTGGGCATCAGATTGGCGCAGATGAAACTGTTCCAAGCCTTAGCATATCTGTTCAGTGCAGCGTGTGGGAAATGTGTTTTCGTATTCATGCCTGGATTGAGAGCCCATTTGGTGCCTGGCACGCAGAGATCCTTCAGAACTTTGTCCAAGTCGGTTTCAAACCGATCAGCCAACACCCAGTTCACTATCTCAGCCGAAGGAGGGAACAGATAGAACACCTCATTGATGGCATTAGGAAGATAGACTACTTATTTTCCTCGCATGAAGGAGATACCATTCTGCGTCTCCCTAGCATTAGCATAAAACTCCCATACAATAGCCATCAGCGCAGCCACGGGCGTTGCTACAATGCCAATCCAACCCCTGTCTCGGATCATAGCCAACAACTTTCCATACTCGTTACTTGGCTTAAAGCCCTCTTTAGCACAAAAGTCTTGGACATCAAAACACTATAATAATGTTGCTGAGTCGACAGATTGACGAATTTGGATGCATCCAGAACATCCCGACTGCTCCCTTCCCCGTGGCTATCTCTGGAAGATGAAGATGAAGATGATGAACGTATTCTCTTCGGTGCCATGATGCAGAAAATTTTAACCCTACTTGACCAATTTAGTATCTCAAACCTTGCCCTCTGAATTCCTCTCTGTAAACCCTAACTTCTGTTGTAATGGGAAATGGTTTGTATGTGATGGGTGTTAGGGCTAGGGTTTATATAGAATTTTTAGTTGAGAGGAAGTGGAGAGGAGAGTTATTTGATGAAGTGGAGTTAGTGGAGGGCTAGGGCTTGAGGATCGTGGAGAGAGAGAATGTGGGAGTGTTTATAGATGATGATGGAGTGGATTTGATTGTGAATAGGTTAGGTTTTGATGAGGTTTTGGAATAGGAGTCTAAGATTGATGTTTGTTGTGTTATGAGAGGAGGCTTTGACCGAACTAATATGAAATAAAAGGGTGGGGTCGACTGCAGGAGGATTTTAAAAGAAACATTTTCTGGATATTGGCTCGGCCGTGCTATGCTGTAGGTCATCTGGGGGGCGGCAGCGCTAGGACTGAAAACATTCTGTATAAAATTTTGGTGGCGTGAGCGTGCTCCATTTAGCTTGGCAGATGGCGCGGCCGCGCTGCCTTGGTTCTGGCCCTGATGCTTCTACAGCAGATTGAAACTTAGTAGCCAACTTGCATTTGAACCATTTCCTGCACAAAGGGTCATTAAAGATGAGACATATTCTTATTCCATATACTCAAGATTGAACTATAAAAACTAAATATATCTACTCTCAAAAATGCAATATTTGAAATTTGCTATACTATATCCAAAATGTACTTAAACTCCACGTTTTCAAGAATTAAACATTGGGGAGGATGATAGATAAGTAACAAGAATTAAACAAGGGGGAGAATAGAGTGGATAGGGTGCCTCCCATCTAGTGCTTGTTTGTAGTCAATTAGCTCAACTTTCTCAAACATGATCATAGAGTGGAAAGGGTCATGAAGGCCTTTTGTTGGTCAACCTCGCCTCCCCAATAATGCTTCAGTCTCTTCCCATTAACCTTGAACGGCTTTTCTGGGTCTTGACCTACAATCTCAACTGCACCGTGCATGAGGGTACACGGTCTTCACCGTGAATGGCCCCGACCATCTCGACTTGAGCTTTCCCGGGAATAGACGAAGACGTGAATTGAAAAATAAAACGGCTTGTCCCGGCTCAAACTTCCTATCAATAATTTTTCAGTCGTGCCATTTTTATACCTTCTCCTTATACAGTTTTGAGTTCTCATAAGCCTGCAGTCTGAATTCATTGAGTTCATTCAATTGGAGAAGTCTCTTCTCCCCTGCGGCTTTGAGGTCAAAATTCAGCTTTTTGATTGCCCAGAATGGCTTGTGCTGTAGCTTCATAGGAAGATAACAGGCTTTCCCATATACCAACTGATAAGGTGACATCCCGAGTGGTGTCTTGTGCGAGGTTCTGTAGGCCCATATTACATCATCAAGCTTGAGTGACCAATCTTTCCTAGTGGGGTTGACAATTTTCTCCAGAATCCTCTTAACTTAACGATTGGATACTTTGACTTGGCCATTAGTTTGGGGATGATAGGCCGTGGCGACACGATGAATTACCCCATACTTAGCCAACAAAGCAGTGAACTTGTCCGTTACATAAGTGACTGCCTTCGTCACTAATAATTGCTCTAGGTGTCCCAAATCTTGTGAATATGCTTTTTTGTAGAAATCTTAAGACAACATTGGCATCATTTGTTGGCAAAGCCGCCACTTCAACCCACTTAGAAACATAGTTAACCGCCAATAGGATGTACAGATTACCACATGACGAGATGAATGGTCCCATGAAGTCAATACCCCAAACATCAAAGATCTCAACTTCTAAAATCCTGTTTAAAGGCATTTCATTCCTCTTAGAGATGTTTCCTACTCGCTGGCATCTATCACATTTTTGAACAAAATTATAGGCATCCTTGAACAGAGTCGGCCAATAAAATCCCGCTTGAAGCACCTTAGTTGCTTTCCTCTCACCTCCATAATGTCCCTCGTTCACTGATGCATGGCAACCATGTAAAATACTCTTTGTCTCACTGTGAGGGATACACCACCTGATCATTCTGTCTGCACATTGCTTGAATAGATATGGCTCGTCCCACATGTACCATTTGACATCGTGCATAAATTTCTTCTTTTGGGCCCTTGTCAACTCAGGAGGGAGGATGTTGCTAACCAAGTAGTTTACAAAGTCAACAAATCTTGGTACTTTGCCTTGGACCATAAACAGCTGTTCATCCAAAAATGACTCATTAATCAAAACTCTATCATCCTTGTCTTTTTTCGAATTCTCAAACCGTGACCAGTGGTCCGCCACTTGGTTCTCAGTACCCTTCCCATCCTTTATCTCCAAGTCAAACTCCTACAAGAGTAGAATCCATTGAATCAAACGGGGTTTGGCATCCTTTTTAGCAATCAAATACCGAATGGCAGCATGATCTGTAAACACCACTACTTTTGTGTCAATCAAGTATGAACGAAACTTGTCGAATGCATACACCACTGCTAATAACTCCTTCTCAGTAGTTGTGTAGTTGAGTTGTGCATCAGTCAAGGCCTTACTAGCATAATAAATAACATAAAACATCTTTTCCTTGAGCTGCTCCAAACAACTCCCACTACAAAGTCACTAGCATCACACATCAACTCAAACGATAATGACCAATCTGGAGCGTGATGATAGGTGTTGTCGTCAACTTTCTCTTTAACTTCTCAAATGATGCCAAACACTCCTCGTCGAACTTGAAAGGAACATCCTTCTCCAATAAACTGCATAAAGGCTTTGTAATCTTAGAGAAGTCCTGTGACCCCCCCAAATCCGGGTACTTCGTTTCCACATGATTTGGTGTTCACTTTCTAACTATAACAATCATTTACCCAATATATCTCAAAATAAATTACAATCTTTATATAAAATCTCCCTTAAAACAAGGGTTACAACCTTCTCAAGAATCAATCCCAAGGTTACTCTAACTTTGACATAAACAATAAAGTGTGAAATAAAAAAATATGACATAAAAGTCTTATTACAATCATTTCAAAATAATTAAACAAGTCTTCACTTATTCATCTTTCCCTTGCCTTTACTCGTAGACGGGGCATCAACGTTATCAACCTTAACTGCAAATTTTATTTAATGCAAGAGTGAGCAACCAACAACTGCTCACTGGAGTTTAACAATAATATATACATGAAAGGATATCTTTAAAAGAATCTGAATAATATGATTCACTTCAACAATAAAGAATTGAATAATAGTTCTTTCATCGCAATTACAATTCGAATATAGAATTTATCTGAGGGTCATAAGACCTTTGAACTCTTGTCCTAGGTTATAAATATTTCTATTTAAACCTTTAACAGTCAATAAGACTATGGGCCTTAACTCGTACTTAGGGGGATCAGCCCTTTGTACCATGTATTGTGCACAAACATCTTAACGCTATGCGTAGTAACCTCCCCTAATAATTAGGGTTGTTCAACTCAGTAATTTGAATTCAAGTCTGCACCAAAGAAAGTTTGGTTTGAATAAGGTTCCAAGGGCAATTTAGAATTCACGTTCATCAACTAAGGATTAGTTGAATCGACTTTCAATAATTCATAAATAAAAGAATTATGAATTAACATATGCTTTAGAAGTAAACTTAAAGCATATAAAATAATAGCTGGATCTTACTTGAACAAGAAGTCAAGATCATTTCAATTAAATAAACAATTGTTCAATACAGAAATAAAAAGGACATACTCAACAATGAATATATGAACTCAAGAAATTGTATAGAATTAACAAGTTTAGGGTTAGGAGACTTGCCTTACGCGCAAGCTACTTAACTCAACCATTTACTTAAACACTTCCTATACACATTCAATTATAATAATCTAAATCAGTTAACACATAACTAATTCACATAAGTGGTTAACCCTCATGGTTAACTCACTCTAATTAAATAAATCATAATAATCAACTATCACATAGTTAATTACATCACATAGGCATGCTCACATAATTAAATCAATTATGTATTTAACTAAATTATAATTAAACAATTATAATTTAAACACTTAATCTAATTATAATTACTTAAATTATAATTACCTCTTTTTTTAATTAAATTATAAACAAATTATAATTTATAATTAGTTAAACTACATCATGCATTATAATTACATAAATTATAATTAATCATGAATTATCAAATTATAATTTATAATTAAACATGCATTTATTAAATTATAATTACATAAATTATAATTTAAATTAACATCTAATTGATTAAAATAAATCATCTTCTATACATTATAATTGAACAAAAAATATAATTTAAACCTTTACTCTTAATTATAATTATACAAATTATAATTACATATCACATTAACCAATTCACAATTAAACAATAATTCAAATAATACTTTAAGGTTTTCAAAATCTCTTTTCTTTTACAATTACCAAATTGTCAAATTCATGTTATCAACATGCTATTGCAACTTAAATACATGATTATTCTTCTAGCAATAATGTAACTCAGGCATAAAAATAAACTGCACACTTTATTAAAACTCACTGCCGCTGCACAGGTCACGGCGCAACTGCGCCACCTTTAGCCTTGACACCGGCGCAGCTGCGCTGGTGTCAATCCTGAAAACCTAGCGTCGTAGCTGCGCCGCTTCTGCCCTAGCTGCCTGCGGAGCTGTGCCAGCACGCAGACAGAAACAGAGCAGCTTACGAATAGTGCCGAGAAAAACCAAATTGACTTAATTCTCCACATCGAGTTCTCAATTCAGCCAAAGATTGATTCATATAACATTACCGAAACATCATTTAAAGTTTCTAACACACTTTTAACATACCAAGACATCAAATTACAAGATTAAAAAACTTAATTTTAAATAAAAACTTGAGAAAACCATTTTTCTCCCAAACTCATAATTTTCATAAAACAATTCACTGTAATTAAATTTCTCAACTAATTCAACTTTTAATACATGCATTATATCCGTAGTTGACGATAGCATCACAAGAAATTCTAAATAGATTAGCAACAATTAAATCATAACTTTTACTCTAAAACTCAACCAAATACATGAACTCCATATGAACATGTTTCTACTATAATTTGATTTCTGAAAACTAGTTTATAGCATACCAATCAACTATTGACAATATACGAACACCATATATATATACAATTCATGTTAATACATTTTCTTGAAATTTATAGTAAACCAAAATTTACAGAAACTCAAAAACATGGAAGAACAACTAATTAAAAATTTTTAAACTATGAAATAGTAATTACCCTTTGTTTGATGATTGTAGAAGAATATGAAGATTAACTCTAGCCTTCTCAAGCTTTTTCTTCCTTCTCTTCTTCCCTTTTCTCTCTAAATTCTCTGCTCTTCTTTTCTTTGTTCTTAGTTTAGACTTAGGCTTAGAAAACTAACGTACTTAGTGTATATACAGTATACATATAACATATATATTACATAAAACATGTAGCTCCTAATAATAATTATATATACTAACTCTTATTAATTAGGTAAGTTACAAAATTTAAAAGCCAACTTGGCTTGTTTGGCTACAAGAAAATTTGAAACTAGTTTTATTAAAACCAAACATAGTTTAGGTAATTTAGGGTTAGTTAGTGTAAGGGCCTTGTTTGGCAATAGTCATTTAAAACAAAAGCAAGGGCCTTGTTTGGTATAAATTATTTTAAAAATTCTTTTCCTTTTATTTCAACAAATCCATTTACACATATTTTAAATGTCACATTTTAATTAATTAAACATAGAACATTCTTATTTAATCAATTAAAATCAATTAACCACATAAAATAATTTGTCACATAATTATAATTACTCGCTAATTATAATTCATGTAACACTTAACACACAATTCATCTAATTTAATTCTCTCGATTAAATTAGAACTACAATATAAAATTAATATATACACATCAATTAAATAACATTCATTAAATTAATATGTAACACTTAATTAAATCACTTCCATAAATCACATAATTTATTTATTTCACTCTATAAATAAATCACATAAAATATTTATTTAACTCAATAAATATTTAAAATTATTATATAAAATCACAATCGTTACAATCTTCCCTCCTTAAAAGGATTCTGTCCCTAGAATCACACATAAAAAAAATTCTCGTCTATTACATTCTTCCCCCCCCCCCTTAAAAGGATGCTGTCCCCAGAATCGGTACATAAGGGGTTACACACAAAAGTTAAGCAAATAACTGCAGATAAGATTTCATTATAACATCTTCGAGTTTCCACGTAGCTTCTTCAGAACTGTGGTTCCTCCAGATTACCTTAACAGAATGTATCACTTTATTCTTAAGTACTTGTTCCTTTCTATCAACTATTTGAATAGGCACTTCTTCATATGTTAAGTCTTTATCAAATTGTAAAGGTTCATATTCTATTACATATTTATAATCATTCTTGTAAGGTCTTAACACAGAAATATGGAAGACATTATGTATATTCTCGAGCTCCGAAGGTAATGCGATCTCGTAAGCTACCTCACCAACTTTTCGTAACACCTCAAAAGGTCCAATAAATCTGGGACTTAGTTTTCCCTTCTTACCAAATCAAATCTTCCCCTTTCAGGGAGATACTTTCAGTAACACGAAACTTCCTGGTAATAATTCTCGATTTTGTCGATGAAGATCGGCATACTTCTTCTGTTTGTCTTGAGCAGCAATTAATCTCGTTCTGATCAGCTTAACAATTTCGACGGTTTGTTGTACTAATTCTGGTCCCAACAATTGACTTTCACCGACTTCATCCCAGCACAAAGGACTTCTGCATTTTCTGTCGTATAATGTTTCGTAAGGCGGCATGCCAATACTCGCATGATGACTATTGTTGTAGGCGAACTCCACCAACGGTAGTTGATCCTCCCAGATTCCTTTGAAGTCCATCACACAAGCTCTCAGCATATCCTCAAGTGTCTAAATCGTTTACTCGCTCTGTCCATCAGTCTGAGGATGATACGCTGTACTCATTCGCAATTGCGTTCCCAAACATTCTTGCAATCGCTTCCAGAAAATAGACGTAAAACGTGGATCTCTGTCGGACACAATTGACATCGGAACACCATGTCTAGAAATAATTTCCTTCACGTACAGCTTCGCTAGCTTATCCAGGTTGTACTTAACCCTGATCGGCAAAAAGTGGGCTGACTTCGTTAGTCGATCCACTCTAACCTATATCGCATCAAATCCCTTATGAGTCGTTGGAAGACCTACCACAAAATCCATCATGATGTGCTCCCATTTCCACTATGGAATCTCTAATGGTTGTAGCAAACCACTCGGTCTCTGGTGTTCTACTTTAACTTTCTGGCACGTAAAGCATTTCGCAACGTATTCAGCCACATCCCTCTTCATATTCGGCCACCAGAAATGATGCCTGAGATCCTGGTACATCTTCGTACTCCCGGGCTGAATAGAATATCTAGAACTATGAGCTTCACTCAGAATCTCCTCTTTGACCTTAGGTACTGGCGGTACCCAAATTCTACCTTCAAGCCGTAACAGACCTTCATTATCGATCTTGAACTTGAACTCTTCGCCATCGGTTATCCTCCTCCAAATCTTCTTACATTCTTCATCATGAAGTTGTGCTTCTTTCACTTTGTCTACTAGAGTAGAACCAGTGGTTACTTGAAACAACATCTCATCAGATTCTCTCAGAAGCTTCACCTCTAACTCCAATCTAGCCATCTATTCTATTAACCGATCCTGATCAGTTAACACGTTCAGCTTCTCCCGACCTTTCCTGCTCAAAGCGTAGGCGACAACGTTAGCTTTACCCGGATGGTAAAGTATCTCGCAATCGTAGTCTTTAATCAGTTCCAACCATCTTCTTTGGCGCATGTTCAAATCCTTCTGGGTAAATATATACTTCAGACTCTTGTGATCTGTGTATATTTTACACTTTTCCCCATATAAGTAGTGCCTCCAAATCTTTAGGGAAAACATTACTGCCGCCAATTCTAGATTATGGGTCGGATACCCCTTCTCATAATCCTTTAGCTGACGTGACGCATAGGCAATGACTTTGCCGCTCTACATCAACACACAGCCTAATCCTTTATGTGAGGCATCGCTATATACTACAAAATTCCCCGAACTATCCGGTAAAGATAATACAGGTGCAGTACTCAGCCTCTTCTTCAACTCTTGAAAACTTTCCTCATATTTCTCCGTCCAAACAAATTTAACCGTTTTACGAGTCAAATTCGTCAACAGAGTTGCGATTCTAGAAAAGTCTTGGATAAATCTACGGTAATAACCTGCCAATCCCAAGAAACTACTCACTTTAGACGGCGTCTTCAGCTGATCCCAATTCATAGTAGCTTCAACCTGTGACGGATCCACTGAAATACCATCCTTGTCGATTACGTGGCCAAGAAATTGCACACGTTCCAACCAGAATTTGCATTTTGAGAATTTAGCGTAAAGCTTCTCTCGTCTCAAGGCTTCTAAGGTTAGTCGTTAGTGTTCAGCATGTTCCTCCTCGGTCTTGGAATAAACCAGGATGTCATCTATGAACACTACCACAAACTTGTCCAAAAATGGCTTGAACACCCTGTTCTTTAAGTAAATGCAGCTGGGGCATTCGTGAGACCAAATGACATCACCAAGAACTCGTAATGACCATATCGAGTCCTAAAAGCCGTTTTCGGTATATCTTCTCTTCTCACATTCAACTGATGATACCCGCTTCTCAAATCGATTTTCGAGAAGTACTTTGCACCCTTTAGTTGATCAAACAAGTCATTGATCCTAGGTAAAAGATACCTATTCTTGATCATAACTTTATTCAACTCCCTATAATCAATGCAAAGACGTATCGATCCATCCTTCTTCTTCACAAACAAAACAGGCGCTCCCCACGGTGAAACGCTCGGTTGAATATACTTCTTGTCCAGTAATTCTTGAAGTTGAACCATCAGTTCCTTCATCTCCACTGGAGCCATTCTGTACGGAGCCTTCAAAATCAGAGCAGTTCCCGGCGCTAGATCGATCACGAACTCTATCTCCCTATCTGGCGGAAGTCCTGGCAAATCGCTTGAAAAAACATCCACAAACTCCTTAACTACCGATATCTCCTCCACCTTCGGGCTTTTCTTACGCGTATCTACTATGTAGGCTAGATATCCTATACAGCCTTGCGTCAGAAGTTTCTTGGCTTGCATAACCATTAGACAACTCGCTTGTCTAGGCGATTTGCTACCATAGAACACTAACTTCAACGGAGTCGTAAGGTTTACCGACTTCTTCTGACAGTCGATTATCGCCCCATGGTTCAACAACCAGTCCATACCCAGTATGACATCGAATTCCCCAAGTTTAATCGAAATCAAATCTACTCTAAGCTCCTGACCCTTAATGTCCAGTCTACAGTTCTTATAAACACACCTAATAGGAATAACTTCCCTATTCGCAATCTCTATGTTCAAGGGGTAAACTAACTCCTCTATAGGTAAGTCTAGGGTTTTAGCAAAATCATCAGATATGAATGAACAAGTAGCACCCGAATCAAATAATATATATGCATTTATACTATTGACCAGAATAATACCTGACACCACGTATTTTGATTGCACAGCATCCTGCACCGTCATATTGAATGTCCTTGCAGTGGGTCTAACAGCTTGCAATGGTGCAGCGATAGTAACGGAACTGCCGCTTCCATTCTCTCCGCTCCCTGTTGACCCTGCCGTCAGCTTCTTCGGGCAGTTACGAGCCATGTGGTCCTTGGATCCACATGTGAAACAAGCTCCCTTCTTCGGGTTTGGGAAATTAGGCGCGATGTGGCCTTCCTGATCACAGTTGAAGTACACCCGCTTCCCCTTCATGCAAAAGCCAGTGTGATTCTTACCGCATGTAGCACATGCTTCGAACTTCCTCTTCTGCTGGCTTCCTTGATGACTCCCAGCAGAGGTGTTGTCATTGCATTTCCTCTTCTGGTTCACAGCGCTACTACCCCCAGCCTTGGTTTCTACCTCATTCTTCTTCTTCTTATCTTGGTTGAACTTCGTCACCGCTTCGCTTCCTCCTTCAGCAAGTATGGCCTTCTCCAGCACAGCTGCAAATGTGCTCAACTAGAACATGGAAACCTTGTTGTAGAGCCAGGGCTTTAGTCCCCGCTCAAACCTTCTCGCCTTCCTAGCGTCAGTGCTGACCTGGTAAGTAGCGAACCTGGCCAACTCATTGAACTTAGCGGCATACTCGGACACCGTCATCCCTCCCTACTTAAGCTCTAGGAACTGGACCTCCATCTGGTCCTACAAACTCACTGGGAAGTACATTTTGTAGAACATTTCCTTGAAACGTTCCCACGTTATGACTCCTTCTCCCTCTCGGGTCTTATTAGCCTGCCACCAGAAGCTAGCATCCGACTTCAACATGAAAGCTGCAAATGCTGTCTTCTGGTCTTCACCTACTCGGGCTACGTCAAATACCTTCTCCATTTCCATAACCCACGTCTGAGCCTCGATAGGATTGGTCGATCCTTTGAATTTATGCGGTCTTACTGCCTTGAATTCCTTGAACGTAGTACCCTGCACTTGCGGCTGATTCGCAAGAGCTCCTGTCAACAGGTTCACCAATTGCTGAATCGAGTTGTGATTCGTCCCATCGTTATTGTTGTTGTTCATCGAACCCGTGGGGTTTTGATGTGTTATTCTTCTTCTAGGAGACATTTTCTGTTAAGAAAATATTATTATTAAACCCTTTATTCAACTATTAAGTATCCCAGTTCATACTTAAATGTTTTAAACAATTCAGTTCACATGGAACACATAGCACGTCAAATAGACTTCTTATATTTATTAGTCGTAGTGTAAAACATCAATCAGATAGCATTTCTGCCATTTACATCATCCTTCCTGAACTGGAAAAGTTGCAGGATCACATTATTAACTTATCCCATTCTTATGTCAAATTATGGGATTTACATTATTTACTACAAAAAGCAACACATAAACAAAAGCTCTACTACTACTGCTACTACTACTACTACTACTACTACTACTACTACTACTACTACTACTGCTACTGCTACTACTACCTAGGCATATTAATACGTCGCACAGCCTTTTTGTGCTCCTCTTCTATTACCCAAAATGCCGTTCTTCGGTCCACCACATACCACGATAAACCTTAGAACTGAGCTGGGTAGTAGAAAACACGGTTCTGAGCTCTTTCTATAGCTTTATGGAAAGCATATTCTGTTTCCCTCAGCTTCGCCCTCATGGCTTCAGCGTCACCTTCATCTCGATCGGCTCGTTGATTAGCCCTCAAACTTATCTCTTCAGCTCTGGCTCGCTTTCTCGACTCCTCGTGGATGTCTTGCTTCAACATTGCCAGTTCAAATCGAGCAGCATCTCTATCAACCTCCATATGTATCAGGTTCCACTGTGCATCTCCTAGGTCACTTGCCATTTCCTCGATCGTCTCGTCTCGCTGCTGAATGGTTTCTTCGAGCTCTCCGACTCGACCATGAAGCTCCACGTTGCTGTCGTAGATTGCCTCATACATCTTAGCACTAGTAGAGTGAGGTGGGAATTCCTCTTCGGGATCCCCTTCCTCCTCCTCCTCCTCTTCAGCCTCATCCTCGTCCTCTTATTCTGGAATAGGTGTCAGCTCACGCTCCCGACCAGCTACGGTGATCACTGGAGATGGCTCTCTACTAACCAGCTGCTCCCAGACAATATGTATGTCACTGGGCTCCTCCTCTCTAGGCACCTGAGGTACATCCTCTCTAGCCTGACTAGGTTCTCCAACGTTCGTCATCCTGACAAAAGAATTTTAAAGTTCATTATTACGTGATAACGAATCGTCACTCTTCGAATACTAAAATGTAAACACATAGCACATAATGGTGTTTATTATCTTTACCTATCACACCTATCTTTTCGATCTTACCTATAAGGCTACTACCTAAGGTTTCCACCCACCTAAGGTTTCATAACCTATAGCTCTAATACCAACCTGTGACACCCCAAAATCTGGGTACTTTGTTTCCACATAATTTGGTATTCACTTTCTAACTATAACAAACATCTACCCAATATATCTCAAAATAAATTACAATCTTTATATAAAATCTCCCTTAAAACAAGGGTTACAACTTTCTCAAGAATCAATCCCAAGGTTAATCTAACCTTGACATAAACAATAAAGTGCGGAATAAAAAAATATGACATAAAAGTCTTATTACAATCATTTCAAAATAATTAAACAAGTCTTCACTTGTTTATCTTTCTCTTGCCTTTACTCGTAGACGGGGCATCAACGTTATCAACCTTAACTGCAATTGTTATTTAATGCAAGAGTGAGCAAACAACAGCTCATTGGAGTTTAACAATAATATAGACATGAAAGGATATCTTTAAAAGAATTTGAATAATATGATTCGCTTTAACAATAAAGAATTGAATAATAGTTCTTTCATCGCAATTATAATTCGAATATAGAATTTATCTGAGGGTCATAAGACCTTTGAACTCTTATCCTAGGTTATAAATATTTCTATTTAAACCTTTAACAGTCAATAATACTATGGACCTTAACTCGTACTTAGGGGGATCAACCATTTGTACCATGTATTGTGCACAAACATCTTAACACTATGCGTAGTAACCTCCCCTAATAATTAGGGTTGTTCAACTCAGTAATTTGAATTCAAGTCTGCACCAAAGAAAGTTTGGTTTGGATAAGCTTACAAGGGTAACTTAGAATTCACGTTCATCAACTAAGGATTAGTTGAATCGACTTTCAATAATTCATAAATAAAAGAATTATGAATTAACATATGCTTTAGAAGTAAACTTAAAGCATTTAAAATAATAGCTGGATCTTAATTGAATAATAAGTCAAGATTATTTTAATTAAATAAATAATTGTCCAATATAGAAATGAAAAGGACATACTCAACAATGAATATCTGAACTCAAGAAATTGTATAGAATTAACAAGTTTAGGGTTAGGAGACTTGCCTTACGCGCAAGCTACTTAACTCAACCACGTACTTAAACACTTCCTATACACATTCAATTATAATAATCTAAATCAGTTAACACATAACTAATTCACATAAGTGGTTAACTCTCATGGTTAACTCACTCTAATTAAATAAATAATAATAATCAACTATCACATAGTTAATCACATCATATAGGCATGCTCACATAATTAAATCAATTATGTATTTAACTAAATTATAATTAAACAATTATAATTTAAACACTTAATCTATTATATTGACTTAAATTATAATTACCTCTTATTTTAATTAAATTATAAACAAATTATAATTTATAATTAGTTAAACTACATCATGCATTATAATTACACAAATGATAATTAATCATAAATTATCAAATTATAATTTTATAATTAAACATGCATTTATTAAATTATAATTACATAAATTATAATTTAAATTAACATCTAATTGATTAAAATAAATCATCTTCTATACATTATAATTTAACAAAAATTATAATTTAAACCTTTACTCTTAATTATAATTATACAAATTATAATTACATATCACATTAACCAATTCACAATTAAACAATAATTCAAATAATACTTTAAGGTTTCAAAACCACTTTTCTTTTACAATTACCAAATTGTCAAATTCATGTTATCAACATGCTATTGCAACTTCAATACATGATTATTATTCTAGCAACAATGTAACTTAGGCATAAAAATAAACTTCACACTTGATTAAAACTCACTGACTCTACACAGGTCACGGCACAGCTGTGCCACCTTTAGTTTTGACACCGGCGCAGCTGCGCTGTTGTCAATCCTAAAAACCCAGCGGTGCAGCTGCGCCGCTTCTACCCTTGCTGCCTGCGCAGCTGCGCCAGCACGCGGACAGAAATAGAGCAGCTTACGAATAATGCCGAGAAAAATCAAATTGGCTTAATTCTCCACATCGAGTTCTCAATTCAGCCAAAGATTCATTCATATAACATTACAGAAACATCATATAAAGCTTCTAACACACTTTTAACATACCAAGACATCAAATTACAAGATTAAAAAACTTAATTTTAAATAAAAACTTGAGAAAACCATTTTTCTCCCAAACTCATAATTTTCATAAAACAATTCACTGTAATTAAATTTCTCAACTAATTCAACTTTTAATACATGCATTATATCCGTAGTTGACGATAGCATCACAAGAAATTCTAAATAGATATATTAGCAACAATTAAATCATAACTTTTACTCTAAAACTCAACCAAATACATGAACTCCATATGAACATGTTTCTACTATAATTTGATTTCTGAAAACTCGTTTATAGCATGCCAATCAACTATTGACAATACATGAACACCATATATATATATATATATATATATATACAATTCATGTTAATACATTTTCTTGAAATTTACAATAAACCAAAATTTACAAAAACTTAAAACAAGGAAGAATAACTAATTAAAATTTTTAAAACTATGAAATAGTAATTACCCTTTGTTTGATGATTGTAGAAGAATATGAAGATTAACTCTAGCCTTCTCAAGCTTTTTCTTCCTTCTCTTTATCCCTTTTCTCTCTAAATTCTCTGCTCTTCTTTTCTTTGTTCTTAGTTTAGACTTAGGCTTAGAAAACTAACGTACTTAGTCTATATACAATATACATATAACACATATATTACATAAAACATGTAACTCCTAATAATAATTATATATACTAACTCTTATTAATTAGGTATGTTACAAAATTCAAAAGCCAACTTGGCTTGTTTGGCTACAATAAAATTTGAAACTAGTTTTATTAAAACCAAACATAGTTTAGGTAATTTAGGGTTAGCTAGTGTAAGGGCCTTGTTTGGCAACAGTCCTTTAAAACAAAAGCAAGGGCCTTGTTTGGTATAAATTATTTTAAAAATTCTTTTCCTTTTATTTTAACAAATCCATTTACACATATTTTAAATGTCACATTTTAATTAATTAAACATAGAACATTCTTATTTAATCAATTAAAATTAATTAACCACATAAAATAATTTGTCACATAATTATAATTACTCGCTAATTATAATTTATGAAACACTTAACACACAATTCATCTAATTTAATTCTTTCAATTAAATTAGAATTACAATATAAAATTAATATATACACATCACTTAAATAACATTCATTAATATAATATGTAACGCTTAATTAAATCAGTTCCATAAATCACATAATTTATTTATTTTACTCTATAAATAAATCACATAAAATATTTATTTAACTCAATAAATATTTAAAATTATTATATAAAATCACAATTGTTACAATCTTCCCTCCTTAAAAGGATTCTGTCCCCAGAATTACACATAAAAAAAAATTCTCGTCTATTCCAAGTCCTTTATAAATCGATGGTAGAACCATCTTTTCCTTGCGCTGCCCCAAAATGACTCCGACTACAAAGTCACTATCATCACACATCAACTCAAACGGTAATGACCAATTTGGAGCCGTGATGATAGGTGTTTTCGTCAACTTTCTCTTCAAATGCTCAAATGATGCCATACACTCCTCGTTGAACTTAAAAGGAACATCCTTCTCCAATAAACTACATAAAGGCTTTGTAATCTTGGAAAAGTCCTTTATAAATCGATGGTAGAACACTGCATGTCCTAGAAAACTACGGACCCCCTTTCTATGTGTGTATGACGAGAGGGTGAATCCTTTCTCTTGTGCATATTAGATAGTAGAATGTATTAAGTTAGGTGCGAGTTTTTGAAACTCATACTTATGAAATGTTTGTGACTCATAGTTGTATGCTATGTTTCTGAGCCCTGAGCGTATAGACAGTCCTTGATTTATTCTTGGACTACATACTGCGAAGATAAGTTCTTAAACACATATGGTTGTGGAAAGTTTCTAAACACAAAGTGTGGTAAGTTGATGAACTATACTAAGGTATAGGAAGTTTAGACTAGAAATGAGTTATTTTCAGTATAAATAGCACCTTAGGTGCAAGAAGAGGTTAATATTGTCGCAAGTATGACAATGAAGGAAGAAGAAGGAAGTAGAAAATTCTTATAGCTATGCTAGATTTTGAAATTTATTGACATCGTGCAGATGTTTATATCTTTGGATCAAAAATATTGGTTTCAACTTTTGGAAATCAATGATTTTTTTTAAAAGAGCTATTCTTTGTATGTCTATGTTAATTAATTCGGCTAGACAGAGTTTGATTTGAAATATCAAAATGAATTTTATATCATCGATGCAATTGATGCTGAGATGGTGAAAAGATGGAGTTAGTATTACATCTGAACATACCTTGAAGTGTATGACAGTATGTAGTATGACAAAGTTAGAAAATGACGAAGTCCTCAATGTGCTGTGAATCAGTACGGTATCACGACGTCATTTAACGTTTTGAGTTATTGTGGAAGAATTTATAAAGAGTAGTCGATGTCTATTGATTGACTAGATGACTGTTTCAAGTTGGTGTCCAATTTATTGGATTGTCTAAGCTATTTGATTTGGCTAGACAAATGGTTTATCATGTTTAAAAGAATTCAAGCTTTCTTTGAGAAGTTGTCCCAAGCCAATATGTTTTGGTCCGGAATCTGACAAATAAGTCTGAGGTGAACAAACCCACCATTTTGGGGTTGTACAATAGGTTGATTACCTAATGTACCGGAAGAGGTAGTTTACATTATTTGTGATTGTAAACTGACCGACAAGGAATTGGTTCTCAGTAAATACTGACAAATCAAGTTCAATAGTTCACGGTTTCTAGGACCCCTCAGCAAAATGTTTTAAAGGAATCTTATATATTCTTTGTCATTCATTCAACCTTCATAATTAGTGTGTATATTGTGAAGATTACTGAATGGGGGAAGATGAGAAGTATGGGGCCTTAGTACTGGTTTGTTCCTTTATAAATATAAAGGCAACATATGGAATGTTCTTAAATGAACGATGGATGATGACTTCTGTAATGAGAAGTTGAGAAAAAGGTTATGATAATAATTTCGAGGGCGAAATTTTTAGAATAAGGGGTGAATGTGATAACCCGAGATTTTAGAAGTATAGTGGTCAGGATATCTATCATCTGACAATTATAACAAGATAATGATCCTTGGGGGAAGGGATGTAGAAGAGAAAATGGGAAGGAATGACTAGGTAAATACCTAACTGAATCGTATGTTGATATTTTTCAACATAAATAAGAAGTATGATTAACTCTTCGTCGAAGGGTTGTAAGGATAACGCATCCGGGCATGGATGTGGTTTGGGAAATTTTGAGGACGGAATTTTTATATGGAGGGAACAATCTGACAACCCGGAAATCGGATTGTCCAGAATTTTAAGATTAAAGAATTAATAATTAATAAAAAGAATTTTATTGATTATATTTTGTGTTATGTGTATCTATTAATCATTCTATGACATAGGATGATTAGAAATGGGGGAGGATTTTGGCTACGAGCTAGAATGAACGAGTATAAATTTTTAAGACGAAAATAAAAGATTTCCGGGAATAAAAATATTTCTGAGGAAAAGACGAAATATGCACTATTCATGTATGAAACCTAAGGGTTAAGGTTTAACCCTAAGGGTTAGGGTTTGAGGTTAGGGTTTTGACCTTAAGTCTTTCCGGGAGTTTGGAATGTCGGAATGACATTTTGTCAAAAAATTTAACGGCAATATGTTGTGACAAGTTAAGCTAACCGAGAAAAGTTTTCTCGGGAAGAAAGTGATGAAAATCACTATTCATCTATTTCGGCTTGGGAATTTATTTTTAAATTTTGAGAAACGCGTAATGATATAATTTTGAGACGAGATGGAATATGTAATAATATTTCATTTATGGCTCGCGAAGTTTTCGTGTAGGGACTTAAAATCCTATGCATTAGGAAAAGTAAAATTAATGATTAAATTGATTACGTATAATAATAAATGATTATTATATGGAATGTATACGAGTATAATACGAGGAGGATACGAGAATTAATACGTCGTATAATACAAATTTTATACGAAGAAAAAGGGATTTAACTTGAATAAATCTAATTATTAAACCCGTGGGTCTAACCGACGGGTAAACGGGTGGTTTAAACCTATGGGGCAACCCATGGGCACATAGTGTGACATGGGAGGCCATGTTCTAGCACATTCTAGCACATGGGGAGACATAGGTTGCATAAGGGGGGGAGGTGGAGAGGAGTTGGGTTGAGGAGGTTTGGTCCAAAGACCAAACTATCCTTGGTCTTGCTTGCCTAAAGACCATCCCACCCCTTAGCCTTGATTTGCCTATAAATAGAAGTCTTATGCCTTCATTTTTCATTGTTTGAAAATCCCACCAATATCTAGAGAGGGAGAGAGAGCTTGAGAGCTTGAAAGAGAAGAGAGAAAGAAGATATTGATGAGCAACCAAGAAGGAAGAGAAGCTAGTCTAAGACTTTGTCAAGAACAAAGTCTAAGGAGACAAGAACACTTATAAGGTATAAGTGTTAAACCTTAATCTTCATCTTTCTTTAATTTTAAAGATTAATAGAGAAGTGAAAATGGACAAAGCATGCATGATAGGAAGTATGGAGATTGGTATTAGTGCACTTTAACACATTAAGAACCAAGAACAAGAGAAAACCATAGTTAAATGGTTAAGAAGTTAATGAAGAAATGTATTAAAACCTTGAAATGGTTAGGTTAAACCATAATAAAATGGTTAGTGAAAGAAAAGATGTTAGAAGATGTTAGTGGACGATTCAGATGAGTTATATGCACTCTCCGATGTTATAAGGTTGAATTATCAAACTTATAACGTTAGAATGCAAGAAAACGTAAAATCATAATCATAACATTGATTAAGAACGAAGAACAAATAAAGAACACGAAGAACGTAATGAAGAAAGACATTAAAACTTAGATGTTTTAGATGGTGAGAATCATAGATGAATAGCCAATGGATTGATTCCATTTGGTTTTACGTAAAAATATTAAGAAACGAAGATTCAGCGGAAGTTTACGCAATTAGACGTTAAGCGTCGAAATCATAAATTTCCCAAAAAAGGAGTCAAAAGTCGTCGTGTGATTTAGAAATGATGGTTTTCAATTGCAACACATGTAATTATGTAAAAAAGACTTGCAAGAGCAAGAACGAACGAATTCGGAGTTAAAATGAAGAAACGAACGTCGAACGTTCGCGAACGTTTGACGAACACGTACAAATGGACTAATCAGCGAATTTCTCACCGACAGATTTGGAAATGAATTCTGACTTGATAGGACGGTCGAGCATGTCATTTGTGAACTTTTGGCTTTGGAACGAGCCAATTCCGAGTTGTAAAGGTTACGTTACAAGCTTGGGAATTTTAGAATTTTCAAAGACTTTGGAATTTTTTTGAGATGCAAGGATAGCGCCGCAGCGCTACCCAATAGGCTTAAAAAGGCGCCGCAGTGCCACTCCGGGAAGAAATCTCTGGAGGAGTAGCGCTGCAGCGCCACTTCAAGAGGAAAATCTGGCGCCGCAGCGCCAGCATGGCAGAAAATTATGACATTGCTAGTATGTACTTAACCTTTTGCATATCAATTAAGGGGCTAGCAAGTAATGTAATGTAAGCTTTAAACAACTTGTTTAATCAATGTTTTTGAGAGTTAAACGTTGAACAAACGTAATTGAACTTATGCTTGGAAACATTAACCAAAGTTAAAGTTGAAGAACAAGTTAAGATCTCATCGATCATCATACTTAGTGATAATTGATGAAAGTTCTAGTGAACATAGAATTCACTTAATGTAACACTTAAACAAGTGCTTTAAACCTTAATTAAAGGTTAAATGAGATTGAGAGAAGAGTAACATGAACGCAGGATACGTGAACATTTCTCACAAATAGTATCGGCATTGAGTGAACGTTTTAAGTATACATTGGTTGTATAACTTAGACGTTAATGAATGTTAGCATGTGATTGGTAATAAGATGTAATGCACGGTAATAAGAGAATGAAGAACGTATAATGTGAAAGGTCGAGTTAATGTTAATAACTTGGATAAACGTTCAGAGTCGTATGGACCGGACGTGGTAAGGGAATGTAATGAAATAATAGGAAGAATGAAGTAAAGATTGGTCGCGTAGACGTAGATTACAAGAATACGAACCATAAGAAGTAAAGAGAAGTATAAGATAATGCTTAACTCAAGTATTTGACTAACTGAATATGTGTTTCGTATATACTTTATAGGGATTGTGATGAACGATAAGGCGTAAGTAGTACGCATCGCTAAGGCAAGTTTCTAATCTTGCTCAAGTTCTACTTGATGCAAGTTCCTAACTTCATTCATTTTCATATGAATGTTAGTTTTTTAACTTCCTCAGATGTTGAACATGTGGAAGAAATTTCGTATGTGCACATGTGCGATATTTGTACGAGATGGTATTATAGATGAGGCATGTTAACACTTCGGTGTTTCTATGAAATGAACTGTTCTATGATTGAACTTGTGACACCCCCAAATCCGGGTACTTCGTTTTCACATGATTTGGTGTTCACTTTCTAATATAACATACATCTACCTAATGAATAATGTAAAATAAACTACAACTTAAATTAGAATAGATAAATCGCCCTTAAAACAGGGGTTACAACCTTTTCAAGATAATCCCGGTTTACTCTAACCCTAACATGAATATATTTAAGTGCGAAAACAAAAACATAACATTCAAGTCTTATTACAATCATTCTCAATATAACAAAAAAAAAATAAGTATTCACTTGCTTTGCTTTCCCTTGCCCTTACTCGTAGACGGATCATCAGCGTTATCAACCTTAACTGAAATTGTTATTTAATACAAGAGTGGGAAAACCACAGCTCACTGGAGTTTAACAATAACATAGACATGAAATGATATATTTAAAAGAATCTGAACAACTAAGCTTACTTCAATAATAAAGAATTGAATAATAATTCTCTATCAACATTAAAATTCGAATATAGAATTTATCTGAGTGTCATAAGACCTTTGAACTCTTGTCCTAGGTTATAAATATTTCTATTTAAACCTTTAACAGTCGATAAGACTATGGACCTTAACTCGTACTTAGGGGGATCAGCCCTTTGTACCATGTATTGTGCACAAACATCTTAACGCTATGCGTAGTAACCTCCCCTAGTAAATAGGGTTGTTCAACTCAGTAATTTGAATTCAAGTCCGCACCAAAGAAAGTTTGGTTTGGATAAGCTTACAAGGGTAATTTAGAATTCACGTTCATCAACTAATGATTAATTGAATCAACTTCTAATAATTCATAAATAAAAGAATTATGAATTAACATAAGCTTTAGAATCAACTTAAAGCATTTAAAATAATAACTGGATCTTACTTAAACAATAAGTTAAGATCATTTCAATTAAATAAACAATTGTCTAATACAGAAATAGAAAGGACATTCTCAACAATGAATATATGAATTCAAGAATTTGTATATAATCAACAAGTTTAGGGTACAGAAAACTTGCATAAAATTAACGAGTTTAGGGTTTAGAAGACTTGCCTCAAGCGCAAGCTACTTAACACAAGTCACGTACTTTAATACTTCCTACACATATATATTCAATCACAATAACCTAAATTAGTTAACACGTAACTAATTCACATAAGTGGTTAACCCTCATGGTTAACTCACTCTAATAATAATAATCAACTATCACATAGTTAATTAAATCAATTATGTATTTAACTAAATTATAATTAAACAATTATAATTCAAACACTTAATCAAATTATAATTACTTAAATTATAATTACCATTTAAATTATAAATAATTATAATCAATTAAATCACATCATGCATTTAATTACACAAATTATAATTAATCATGAAATTATCAATTTATAATCCATAATTAAACATGCATAAATTATAATTTAATTTAACATCTAATTGATTAAAATAAATCAACTTCTATACATTATAATTTCACAAAAATTATAATTTAAATTAAACATTTACTCTTAATTATAATTAATAAAATTATAATTAAGTAACTTATTGTACAATTAAACAATTATAGTTTATATTTTAAATATCATATTAGTTTTTCAAAACTTCCATTTTCTCAAATTATAACACATGTTATAGCAGCTAGATACATGCTCCTTGTCATAGAATAATTAAACTAAGCTTAGAATTAACACTGCACAAAAACTAAAGTCATTGCCACTGCCAGGGACACGGCGCAGCTGCGCAGGGTAAGGATCTGGGAAGCACAAGCGGCGCAGCTGCGCTGCTCCTGGTCTTGCTGTCGGCGCTGCTGCGCAGCAACTCAGCCAGACGCAGACAGCCACGTTACTCTGCTTCACCGATTAACCCATACAAGCCAACAAATGGATATTTACAGTAACTTAAACATTGTAAATCATACCTATGCAATTATACATATATATAACATGCTTCCACAACACAAAACCATTTAAACAATGATAATCACAAGTTTTAAAAATCCAATTTGGCCCTTTTCATGAAAACTCATATATTTTCCAAAATAAGTCACTGTAATCAAATTCTTAAGCAATTCAACTTATAACACATGCTTCATTCTCATGATTCAAGGTAGTATCATAGAAAATTTCTAAACAACATACTAACATATACCAATTTCTCAATGTAAAATCACCCATAATATATAAACTCATGAAATTCCATATGAACTCATATAAACATGAATTTTCTGTTAAAATATATTTCTACAGTAATTTGATTTCTGAAAATCATTGATAACCCTATAATTCACCATGAACAACACCACCTATATATATATATATATATATATATATATATATATATATATATCATCCATGTTTATGCTATTACATGAAAACTCAGTTTTCACAGAGAATAAAACATGAAACTTAAATCGAGTTTTGAAAATATGAAAGTAGAGATTATGGATTACCTTTCGGTGATAGGAGAAGAAGACAAAGATTCACTCTAGCCTTCACAAGCTTCTTCTTCCTTCTCTTCTTCTCCAACTCTTCTCTGCTTTCTCTTTTTCCTCTGCTCTTTTCTTTCTTCTTTGCTCTTAGTTTAGACTTAGGATTAATCTAACGTAGTATAGAACTAACGTAATATAATATAATACGCATACTAACTAATACTAATTAGCCTAATTAATTTAGCAGTTACATAAGTTTCAAAATTCAAAAAGCCTTAAGGCTTTGTTTGGCCAAAACAACATTATTTTTTAAAAAATAGGTTATTATTACTAAGGCCATGTTTGGTAGAATAGATTTAAAACAAATGCAAAGTCTTGTTTATTTAAACTCATTTAAAATCCTTTTTCTTTTATTTTAACAAATTATTTAATGCATACTTTAATGTCACATTTTAATTAATTAAATATCAATCATCTAATTTAATCAATTAAAATCTAACATCAATTAATCACATAAAATTGCCACATAATTATAATTACTCGCTAATTATAATCCATGTAACACTTCATCACATAATTCATCTAATTCAATTATCTCAATTAAATTAGAAATATAATATAACATTAATATTAATTAAATAAATATTACACATTCATTTAATTAGTATATAACACTTAATTAAATCACTCCATAAATCACATAATTTATTTATTTAACTCAATAAATAAATCACGTAAAATATTTATTTATCTCAATAAATATTAAAATTAATTATAAAATCTCAATCGTTACAATCTTCCCTCCTTAAAAGGATTCTGTCCCCAGAATCACACATAAAAAAAATCTCGTCTATTACATTCTTCCCTCCTTAAAAGGATTCTGTCCCCATAATCAGTATATAAGGGGTTACCTATAATTAAGCAAATAAATGCGGATAAGACTTCATCACAACATCTTCGAGTTTCCACGTAGCTTCTTCAGCACTGTGGTTTCTCTAGATTACCTTAACAGAAGGTATCACTTTATTCCTAAGTACTTGTTCCTTTCTATCAATTATTTGAACAGGCACTTCTTCATATGTTAAGTCTTTATCAAACTGTAAAGGTTCATATTCTATTATATGTTTATAATCGTGCTTGTAAGGTCTTAACACAGAAATATGGAAGACATTATGTATATTCTCGAGCTCCAGAGGTAATGCAATCTCGTAAGCAACCTCGCCCACCTTTCGTAGTACCTCAAAAGGTCCAATGAATCGGGGACTCAGCTTCCCCTTCTTACTGAATCGAATTTTCCCCTTCCAGGGAGATACTTTCAGGAACACGAAACTTCCTGGTAAGAATTCTCGGTTCTGTCGATGTAAATCGGCATAATTCTTCTGTCTGTCTTGAGCAGCAACTAATCTCGTTCTGATCAGCTTCACAATTTCGGCGGTTTGTTGTACCAATTTTGGTCCCAACAATTGACGTTCACCGACTTCATCCTAGCACAAAGGAGTTCTGCATTTTCTACCGTATAACGCTTTGTAAGGCGGCATGCCAATACTCGCATGATGACTATTGTTGTAGGCGAACTCCACCAATGGTAGATGATCCTCCCAGCTTCCTTTGAAGTCTATCACACAAGCTCTCAGCATATCCTCTAGTGTTTGAATCGTTCTTTCGCTCTGGCCATCGGTCTGAGGATAATACGCTGTACTCATTCGTAATTGCGTTCCCAGACATTCTTACAATCGTTTCAAGAAATTAGACGTAAAACGCGGATCTCTGTCGGACACAATCGACACTCGAACACCATGTCGAGAAATAATTTCCTTGACGTATAGCTTCGCTAGCTTATCCAAGTTGTACTTAACCCTGATCGGCAGAAAGTGGGCTGACTTCGTCAGTCGATCCACTCTAACCCATATCGCATCGAATCCCTTGTGAGTCGTTGGAAGTCCTACCACAAAATCCATCGTGATGTGCTCCCACTTCCACTCTGGAATTTCTAATGGTTGCAGCAAACCACTTGGTCTCTGGTGTTCTGCTTTAACTTTCTGGCACGTTAAGCACTTCGCAACACATTCAGCAACGTCCCTCTTCATATTCGGCCACCAGAAATGATGCCTGAGATCCTGGTACATCTTCGTACTCCTAGGGTGAATAGAATATCTAGAACTATGAGCTTCGCTCAGAATCTTTTCTTTGACCTCTGGTACTGGCGGTACCCATATTCTACCTTCAAATCGTAACAGACCTTCATTATCGATCTTGAACTTCAACTCTTCGCCATCGGTTATCCTCTTCCGAACCTTTTCACTTTCTTCATCATGAAGTTGTGCTTCTTTCACCTTGTCTACTACAGTAGAACCAGCGGTTACTTGAAACAACATCTCATCCGATTCCTTCGAAAACTTCACCTCCAACTCCAATCTAGCCATCTATTCTTTTAACCGATCCTGATCAGTTAACACGCTCAGCTTCTTCCAACCTTTTCTGCTCAAAGCGTCGGCAACAACGTTAGCTTTACCCGGATGGTAAAGTATCTCGCAATCGTAGTCTTTAATCAGTTCCAACCATCTTCTTTGGCGCATGTTCAAATCCTTCTGGGTAAATATATACTTCAGACTCTTGTGATCTGTGTATATTTCACACTTCTCTCCATATAAGTAGTGCCTCCAAATATTTAGGGCAAACACTACTTCCGCCAATTCTTGATCATGGGTCGGATACCCCTTCTCGTAATCCTTCAGCTGACGTGACGCATAGGCAATGACTTTGCCGCTCTGCATCAATACACAGCCTAATCCTTTATGTGAGGCATCACTATATACTACGAAATTCCCCGAACTATCCGGTAAAGATAATACAGGCGCAGTACTCAACCTCTTTTTCAGCTCTTGAAAACACTCCTCACACTTCTCCGTCCAAACAAACTTAACTATTTTACGAGTCAAATTCGTCAACGGAGTTGTGATTCTAGAAAAGTCTTGAATAAATCTTCGGTAATAACCAGCCAATCCTAAGAAACTTCTCACTTCAGACGGCGTCTTCGGCTGTTCCCAACTAATTACGGCCTCAACTTTCGACGGATCTACCGAAATACCATCCTTGTCGATCACGTGGCCAAGGAATTGCACACGTTCCAACCAAAATTCGCATTTTGAGAATTTAGCGTAAAGCTTCTCTCGTCTCAGTGCTTCGAAGGTTAGTCGTAAGTGTTCAGCATGCTCCTCCTCGGTCTTAGAATAAACCAAGATGTCATCTATGAACACTACCACGAACTTGTCCAGAAATGGCTTGAACACCCTGTTCATTAGGTCCATAAATGCAGCTGGGGCATTCGTGAGACCAAATGACACCACCAAGAACTCGTAATGACCATATCGAATCCTAAAAGCCATTTTCGGCATATCTTCCTTCCTCACCTTTAATTGGTGATACCCGCTTCTCAAATTGATTTTTGAGAAGTATTTCGCACCCTTCAGTTGATCAAACAAGTCATCGATCCTAGGTAAAGGATACCTATTCTTGATCGTAACTTTATTCAACTCTCTATAATCAATGCAAAGACGCATCGACCCATCCTTCTTCTTCACGAATAAGACAGGCGCTTCCCACGGCGAAATGCTCGGTTGAATATACTTCTTGTCCAGTAATTCTTGTAGTTGAACCATCAGTTCCTTCATCTCGACTGGAGCCATTCGGTACGGAGCCTTCGAAATTGGAGCAGTTCTCGGCACTACATCGATCACGAACTCTGTCTCCCTCAGCTTGGCCCTCTTGGCTTCAGCTTCATCTTCAGCTCGATCAGCTAGTTGATTTGCCCTCAAGCTTGACTCTTCAGCTCTGGCACGCTTCCTCGACTCCTCCTGGATGTCTTGCTTCAGCTTCGCTAGTTTAAATCGAGCAGCATCTCTTTCAACCTCCATATGTATCAAGTTCCACTGTGCATCTCCCAGGTCACTTGCCATTTCCTCGATCGTCTCATCTCGTTGTTGGATAGTCTCCTCTAGATTTCCTACTCGTCCATGAAGCTCCATGTTGCTATCGTAGACTGCCTCGTACATCTCAGCACTAGTAGAGTGAGGTGGGAATTCCTCTTCGGGATCCTCTTCCTCCTCTTCAGACTCATCCTTGTCCTCATCCTCTGGAATAGGTGTCAGCTCACGCTCCCGACCAGCTACGGTGATCATTGGAGATGGCTCTCTCCTAACCAGCTGCTCCCAGACAATATGTACGTCACGGGGCTCCTCCTCTCTAGGCACCTGAGGTACATCCTCTCTAGCCTGACTAGGTTCTCCCACGTTCGACATCCTGACAAAAGAATTTTAAAGTTCATTATTACGTGATAACGAATCTTCACTCTTCGAATACTATAATGTAAACATATAGCACATAAGGTAGTTTATTATCTTTACCTATCACACCTATCTTTTCGATCTTACCTATAAGGCTACTAACCTAAGGTTTTCCCCTACCTAAGGTTTCATAACCTATAGCTCTGATACCAACCTGTGACACCCCCAAATCCGGGTACTTCATTTTCATATGATTTGGTGTTCACTTTCTAATATAACATACATCTACCCAATGAATAATGTAAAATAAACTACAACTTAAATTAGAATAGATAAATCTCCCTTAAAACAAGGGTTACAACCTTTTCAAGATAATCCCGGTTTACTTTAACCCTGACATGAATATAATAAAGTGCGGAAACAAAAACATAACATTCAAGTCTTATTACAATCATCCTCAATATAATAAAAAAAAATAAGTCTTTACTTGCTTTGCTTTCCATTGCCCGTACTCGTAGACGGAGCATCAGCGTTATCAACCTTAACTGATATTGTTATTTAATGCAAGAGTGAGCAAACCACAGCTCACTGAGTTTAACAATAACATAGACATGAAATGATATATTTAAAAGAATCTGAACAACTTAGCTTGCTTTAATAATAAAGAATTGAATAATAATTCTCTATCAACATTAAAATTCGAATATAAAATTTATCTGAGTGTCATAAGACCTTTGAACTCTTGTCCTAGGTTATAAATATTTCTATTTAAACCTTTAACAGTCAATAAGACTATGGACCTTAACTCGTACTTAGGGGGATCAGCCCTTCGTACCATGTATTGTGCACAAACATCTTAACGCTATGCGTAGTAACCTCCCCTAGTAAATAGGGTTGTTCAACTCAGTAATTTGAATTCAAGTCCGCACCAAAGAAAGTTTGGTTTGGATAAGCTTACAAGGGTAATTTAGAAATCACGTTCATCAACTAAGGATTAGTTGAATCAACTTCCAATAATTCATAAATAAAAGAATTATGAATTAACATATGCTTTAGAATCAACTTAAAGCATTTAAAATAATAACTGGATCTTACTTGAACAATAAGTTAAGATCATTTCAATTAAATAAACAATTGTCTAATATAGAAATAGAAAGGACATTCTCAACAATGAATATATGAATTCAAGAATTTGTATATAATCAACAAATTTAGGGTATAGAAAACTTGCATAAAATTAACGAGTTTAGGGTTTAGAAGAGTTGCCTCAAGTGCAAGCTACTTAACACAATTCATGTACTTTAATACTTCCTACACATATATATTCAATCACAATAACCTAAATTAGTTAACACGTAACTAATTCACATAAGTGGTTAACCCTCATGGTTAACTCACTCTAATAATAATAATCAACTATCACATAGTTAATTAAATCAATTATGTATTTAACTAAATTATAATTAAACAATTATAATTCAAACACTTAATCAAATTATAATTACCATTTAAATTATAAATAATTATAATCAATTAAACCACATCATGCATTTAATTACACAAATTATAATTAATCATGAAATTATCAATTTATAATCCATAATTAAACATGCATAAATTATAATTTAATTTAGCATCTAATTGATTAAAATAAATCAACTTCTATACATTATAATTTCACAAAAATTATAATTTAAATTAAACATTTACTCTTAATTATAATTAATAAAATTATAATTAAGTAACTTATTGTACAATTAAACAATTATAGTTTATAATTTAAATACCATATTAGTTTTTCAAAACTTCCTTTTTCTCAAATTATAACACATGTTATAGCAGCTAGATACATGCTCCTTGTCATAGAATAATTAAACTAAGCTTAGAATTAACACTGCACAAAAACTAAAGTCACTGCCACTGCCCAGGACACGGCGCAGCTGCACAGCCACAGGCCTTGGCACCGGCGCAGCTGCGCAGGGTAAGGATCTGGGAAGGACAAGCGGCGCAGCTGCGCTGCTTCTAGCCTTGCTGCAGGCGTAGCTGCGCAGCAACTCGGCCAGACGCAGACAGCCACGTTACTCTGCTTCACCGATTAACCCAAACAAGCCAACAAATGGATATTTACAGTAACTTAAACATTGTAAATCATACCTATGCAATTATACATATATATAACATGCTTCCACAACACAAAATCATTTAAACAATGATAATCACAAGTTTTAACAATCCAATTTGGCCATTTTCATGAAAACTCATATATTTTCTAAAATAAGTCACTGTAATCAAATTCTTAAGCAATTCAACTTATAACACATGCTTTATTCTCATGATTCAAGGTAGTATCATAGAAAATTTCTAAACAACATACTAACATATACCAATTTCTCAATGTAAAATCACCCATAATATATAAACTCATGAAATTCCATATGAACTCATATATACATGAATTTTTTATTAAAATATATTTCTACAGTAATTTGATTTCTGAAAATAATTGATAACCCTATAATTCACCATGAACAACACCACCTATATATATATATATCATTCATGTTTATGCTATTACATGAAAACTCAGTTTTCACAGAGAATAAAACATGAAACTTAAATCGAGTTTTGAAAATATGAAAGTAAAGATTATGGATTATCTTTCGGTGATAGGAGAAGAAGACAAAGATTCACTCTAGCCTTCACAAGCTTCTTCTTCCTTCTCTTCTTCTCCAACTCTTCTTTGCTTTCTCTTTTTCCTCTGCTCTTTTCTTTCTTCTTTGCTCTTAGTTTAGACTTAGGATTAATCTAACGTAGTATAGAACTAACGTAATATAATATAATACGTGTACTAACTAATACTAATTAGCCTAATTAATTTAGCAGTTACATAAGTTTCAAAATTCAAAAAGCCTTAAGGCTTTGTTTGGCCAAAACATCATTATTTTAAAAAAAAATAGGTTATTATTACTAAGGCCATGTTTGGTAGAATAGATTTAAAACAAATGCAAAGCCTTGTTTATTTAAACTCATTTAAAATCCTTTTTCTTTTATTTTTACAAATTATTTAATGCATACTTTAATGTCACATTTTAATTAATTAAATATCAATCATCTAATTTAATCAATTAAAATCTAACATCAATTAATCACATAAAATTACCACATAATTATAATTACTCGCTAATTATAATCCATGTAACACTTCATCACATAATTCATCTAATTCAATTATCTCAATTAAATTAGAAATATAATATAACATTAATATTAATTAAATAAATATTACACATTCATTTAATTAGTATATAACACTTAATTAAATCACTCTATAAATCACATAATTTATTTATTTAACTCAATAAATAAATCACATAAAATATTTATTTATCTCAATAAATATTAAAATTAATTATAAAATCTCAATCGTTACAGAACTGTTAAGTGTGAAAGAGTTCGGTTTATTCATGAACCGTACTTGTTAAGTCTGTGCTAATGATTCTAGCCAGACATAGTATGTATGGAAAAGGTAGAAGGATGAAAATATGATAAGTATAGCTGATGTATGTTTAAAATGATAGGAATCGGAACGTATTCCTATTATTCGAACTGCTTCATAACCATTGTTCGGTTATTGAAGACTTAAAAGATCTTTGATTCTTGCTTTAGTTGTTTACTGAACTGCTCTAACTTGCTGAGAAATTGAATGCTCACACTTGCTTGAAATAAAAATATTTTCAGCGAACGACGGTAATATATATTAAAGGACAAGATGAAGATCATGATGATGGATGTCCTGCTGTGGTATGATGTTATGGTCGCGAGTACCATTAGCATCACAAGATGAAGAACTGTTCATGTGATGAACACATGGGAAGATCGAGTCGAGACTTAAAGAATAGTTAGGTTAAAACTATTCTATAGATGCAGTGACTAGTTAAGTCACGATTGTAATGTGATAAGAATAATGTAATTACCATTACTTTTAATGAAGGAACGTTTTGAGGTAATAGAACCTAGGAATGTGTGAATATATCATGTATCTTCAAGATATAATGATATACGTATGAAATGGGAAGCATCGTAATGCACGGAGATTCGGCAAGAAAAATAGGCCGAATTTTGGGGCGTCACAGGTCAGAAATTTCATAGCCTTAAACACGTTGAAAGTGACTTCTTGATCCTGAACTCTCATAGTAAGCTCTTTTTTTTGCACATCAATGAGAGTTCTTCCAGTGGCTAAGAAAAATCTTCCCAAAATGATAGGAATGTCCTTGTCTTCTTCATAATCAAGGATAATGAAGTCAGCGGGAAATATGAACTTCTCTACCTTTACAAGGATGTCCTCCACCATACCCCTCGGATAAGTAATGGATCTATCGGCATGCTAAAGAGAGATATTTGTTAGTTTTGGAGTCGGTAAACCCAATTGTGTGTAAACCGATAGTGGCATAAGATTGATGCTAGCTCCCAAATCACACAAACACTTGTTAAATGACAAGCCTCTAATAGAGCACGGGATAGTAAAACTGTCGGGATCCTTTAGCTTGGGAGGTAGCTTCGTTTGTAACACCGCACTACATTCTTCAGTCAAGGCCACTGTCTCATAATCTTCCAATTTCTTCTCTCTAGACAGAATACCTTTCATGAATTTTGCGTAGCTCGGCATTTGTTCTAAAGCCTCTGCGAATGGTATATTTATTTATAGCTTTTTGAATACCTTAAGGAACTTGGAAAATTTCTTATCCAATTTCTACTTTTGGAGTCTTTAAGGATAAGGCTCAGGTGGATACACTATTGGTGGTGGAGCACATGATTTCTCTACTATTTCCTTCTTTTCAACATCTGAACCTTGCTTGCCATCATTTTCCTTAGCAAAATCTGCATTAACATTTTCGTCAGAAGGGCACTGGCACGCCGTGTCTCCTTCAATTTGGGGCACGACTGCGCTAGGCCCTGAACCTGCAGTCTGCTTGCCACTTCTTAAAGTGATGGTCTGACACTGCTCTTTTCCATCTCTTCTTGGGTTAGCTTCCATGTTGCTAGGTAGAGCCCCTTGTGGTATATTAGTAAGGATGTTAGCCATTTGGCCCATTTAATTCTCCAAGTTCTTAATAGCCACAACTTGGCTCTTTATCATCACCTCGTGTTGGCTATATCTTATATCATCAACTCCTCCATTTTTGATTTCTTTTCTGGCTGAGGAGCGAGAGCTTGTGGATGTTGATGTTGTTGGCTTTGAAATCCCGGAGGGTATGAAGGTCTAGGAGCATGTTGTTGTTGTTGTTGATGTTGTGGTTGGTGGTGTTGTTGAGGAGTCTGGTTGTTGGTCCATGATAAGTTGGGGTCATTTCTGTTGTTGGGATTGTAATCGTTCTGATATTGGTTTGGTGGCCTCTGATAGTTACTCACAAACTACACAAATTCGGGATTGATAGCACATTGGTCTGTAGGATGTGACCTTGCACAAAGCTCATAGATATAGGCTACTTGTTGCACTTTTAAGTCGGCCATGGAGTAAATCTTCTTTGATATAGCCGCTTGTTGATCCGATAAAGCTGTGATGGCATCAACTTCCAATACTCCTACGACTTTTGGTTGACTCATCTTAGCAGAAGGCCAGTGATAATCTTTTGAACCCATAGTCTCTAGCAATTCTTAAGCTTCTTCATAACTTTTGGCCAAGAATGCTCCTCCCGAAGTGGCATCAATGCTAGGCCGAGTTTGCCATCCCAATCCATTATACAATGTGTCAATTTCCATCCTTTGAGGCATCCCATGATGATGTCACTTCCTTATCATTTCCTTGTATCTCTCCCAAGATTCATATAATTACTCCCCGTGTTATTGCTCAAATGAATAAAGATCACTTCGCATCTTTGCGGTCTTTGCGGGTGGAAAGAATTTTGCCAAGAATTTCTGTGCTAAGTCTTCCCAAATAGTAATGGATCCTAGTGGTAACGAGTGAAGCCAACTCTTTGCCTTGTCTCTCAATGTGAAAGGAAAGAGTCTAAGTCTCACCGCATTATCCGGCACACCATTAAACTTGAAGGTGTCACATATCTCAATGAAGCTCAGTAGATGCTCATTCGGGTCATCATTAGCCATACCCCCAAACTGAACCGAGTTTTGCACCATTTGTATTGGCATCGGTTTAATTTCAAAGGAATTGGCGGCTATTGCTGGCCTTGCAATGTTCGACTGTAACTCATTGATACGCGGCGTTGCATAATCCTTTAATGCTTTATGTTCTTCGGCCGCCATAACTACTGGTGCTTCAGTCTCCTCTTGAATACTAGTGGTACCCTTACTCAATCGCCGAGCTCTTTCGTTGATGTTATCCTTTCTAGGCACCAAAGTAGACTTCTTAGACCGAGTTTGCATACAATAGTCAAGAGTACCTGAAACAAAAGAAAAATGAAGATAGAAATGAGATAAGATATGATTTGTTTAACTAAGACCAATTTAATTTAAACTGATGACCAAAGTAATAAAAACAATAATTATTCCCTTACAACGACGCTAAAAACTTGTTGGTTTGTTTAGGTGTTAATCAAAACAATCACATGCATGCAAGTGCACGTGATCCACAAGTAATATAATGTAAATAGAGTATCGATCCCACAGAGAATAATGAGTGTCTCTAATCTAACATACAACAGTTTTGTAACTATTTCGGTCAACTTAAACAGATGATCAAATTATGATTTATCTAACAATATTGACTATCAAAAGAAAACTAACTAACAAGCAAATAAATCATATAAGGGAGATATGGGATTCTAACTTCACGTAATGCATTACTCAAGTTGGTACACCTCCTGCTAAGTCCAATTGAGTACTTCAGATTGTTAGTCGAGAACACGAAAGCAAAACATTGCCATCTCTCAATAAACTATGCCCAAATCAAATACAATCCACAAATGATAGAATGAATGTGAACACCCAAATTACATAACCCACTATATTTCTATGTGACTTAACATTAATATAGGTTTAAGAACAAGTTCTCAAATGACTACAAGCGGTGCTTTGATATATGTCTATCCGAAGCACAAACTATAGAGTCTGACACCATGTAGAATCATAAACACATGCTAATATGGTCAAATCTGAACTCATAATTTATTTCTCAATTTCATATGAGTTATTTCCGTAATTGGTGATTAAGCAACTAGGCAATTAAAGCAAACCACACTAGATAATCTATACATAATCAATTAGAACTTAACAAGGAAGCATACAAATCCGAATTAAATAATAAGATCCATTAAAGTCCCACAATAGAGATTAGTTCATAATTGAATCAATATCCATCACCAAAACTTGTTCATACATTGAGAATCAAAAATGAAAGTAAAAAGAAGCTAAGGAATAAGAAAAGTAAATCTAAAATCTCCACTTCCAATCTGAACCTTCAATGTAGAGCCAAAATCCTTCAATCAACCAAATCTAGCCTTAATCTATGCAACTAAATCAAAATCTAAGAGAAATCAAGAGAGAAGCCAAAAATCTAGAAGAGGAAGCTACAAGCTCTCTGTATATATTTGAAAAACCATAAAGGTAGTAATAATAACGTTCAATGATGAAGTCTCAACCTCCAAATACACCCTTATAGAGAAAAACACGCAATACAGGATTTAAGTGAAAAGTCAAATCTAGTCAACAACAGCCAGGCGTGACCGCGCTGCCCCTCAGTACAAATGGGGCGCGGGCGCGCTGCAACAAAGCACTATACTGGCGCGGCAGCGCTGCATGACTTTTATGCAGAATGCTGCTATCTTTTTGCTGGTTTCCTGCTGCTACTGCTGGTCTTTTACTGCTTCTTCAAGCTTCTTCTCCTTTTTGTCAATTCACATGCCAACCTCTTTTTCACCTCGCCATGTGCCATTTTCTCGCTATCAAGTCGGTTTCCTATTCATTCCACCCACGATGCCACCGAGATAGTTTCCATTATGCAATTCTACAAAATAAAGATAAAAGGCATGAAAAGTAACTAAAACATATGAGAATAAGCTATAGTTATAGTAAGTTGATAGCCAATAAGTAGGTATAAAACCTACTTATCAGTGCTAGCAATTAGTGGTTCTGCGCCACAGGGTAGACCGGCGACCCGTACTTTTAATATGACGGTCTAGGATGCGGTTGCATAAAGCGATGTTGTAGCATGTATTATCCCAGTCAACGATAAAAATACATATGTATTATTTGATTCAGGTGCTACTTGTTCTTTTATAGCATGTGAATTTGCTAAACGGTTAGGATTACTCCCTGAAAGACTTGTAATACCTTTGAATATTAATGTAGAAAACGAAGAAGTAATTCATGTTGATTATGTTCATAGGAGTTATTATGTAGAAATAAGGGGTAACAAGTTATCGGTAGATATTATACCGATACAGTTGGGAGAATTCGATGTATTTATTGGGATGGACTAGTTGTTTAACCATGGGCCTATTATCGATTGCCAAAAGAAAAGTGTGAACCTTCGGATTTTTAAGAAACCCAAGGTAGTGTTCTACTGTAGTAAATCACCGAGACGCTCTTGTTGTTTAACCATGATGCAAGCTAGAAAATTGCTAAGGAAAGGATGCGTACGTTACATGTACCATGTTGTTGATACCCAGCGAATGGGAGCAACATTGGAATAGATACCTATAGTTAATGAATTTTCGGATATATTTCTGAATGATTTTCCAGGTCTTCCACCCGATAGGTAGATCGAATTTGTAATAGACGTTGTGCCAAGGACGACACCAATTTCGAAGGCACCGTATTGTATGGCACCAATAGAATTTAAGGAGTTAATAATTCAGTTACAGGAACTGTTCCAGAAAAAGTACATTCAACCGAGCGTATCTCCATGGGGAGCACCGGTATTGTTTGTAAAGAAAAAGGACGGATCATTGAGGCTTTGTATCGACTACCGAGAGTTGAACAAACTAACGATAAAGAATAAATACTCATTGCCCAGGATCGATGATCTTTTTGATTTGTTAAAAGGGGCGAAGTATTTTTCTAAGATAGATTTGCGGACAGGGTATCACCAATTGAAGGTTAGAGAAAAGGATGTACCTAAGATAGCATTCAGGACTCGTTATGGTCATTACGAGTTCTTGGTGATGTCGTTTGGGTTAACTAATGCGCCAGCCGCATTCATGGATATGATGAACAGAGTGTTCAAATAATATTTGGACAAGTTCGTCGTAGTTTTCATTGATGATATTCTAGTATATTCTAAGACGCCAGAAGATCACGTTGAACATTTAAGATTAGTGTTGGAAGCACTACGAAAAGAGAAGTTGTATGCAAAATTCACTAAGTGTGAATTTTGGTTGGAGAGAGTGCAGTTTTGGGGCACGTTATCTACAAGGAAGTGTTTTCAGTAGATCCAGCAAAGGTAGAAGCAATTATTAATTGGGAACAACCAAAAACATCGACTGAGGTGCAAAGTTTCTTAGGGTTAGCGGATACTATGGGAAGTTCATTCAGGACTTCTCTAAGATAGCTACTCCGTTGACAAATTTGACAAGGAAGTCCGTGAAGTACGTGTGGACAGAGATGTGTGAAGACATCTTTCAAGAGCTAAAGAAGAGGTTAAGGCAAGCACCTATATTATCTTTACTAGATGATATAGTAAATTTTGAAGTATATAGTGATTCTTTGCATAGAGGACTGGGTTGCGTACTCATGCAGCATGGCAAGGTTATTGCATATGCATCTCGGCAGCTAAAGGAGTATGAGAAAGGTTATCCTACTCATGAGGTAGAACTTGCCGCGGTGGTTTTTGCCTTAAAAATTTGGTGGCATTACCTATACGGGGAGAAATGTGAGATATACACAGATCATAAAAGTATAAAGTATATCTTCACAAAGAAGGAGTTGAATATGAGACAACGAAGATGGTTAAAATAATAAAGGATTACGATTGCGATATCCTGTATCACCCAGGGAAGGCAAATGTGGTGGCCGACGCTTTAAGTACAAAGTGTCGGGAGAAACTATCAATGTTCAACAACTCAGGATGAGTTGATAACAGAGATGGCAATGATGGAAATAGAAGTAAAATTTCCAAGTGAGGAAGGGGAAAAACTGTTTGCAATGGAGGTTCAACCTTCGATCGTGTAGAAGATGAAAGAAGTGCAACTCAGAGATGATGAGTGTGAACTGATAAAGAAGAAGATTACAGACACTACCAAGGATAAGTATAGTCTTAATAACGAAGGGTTATTAAGATTTAAAGGACGACTTTGGGTTCCGTGTGATACAGTGTTGAAGGAAGAGATAATGGATGAAGCACATAACTAGAGGTGCTCGATTTATCCTGGTAGTACCAAGATGTATCAAGACCTTCGATAAAATTTTTGGTGGCCTAACATGAAAAGGAGAATAGCAAAGTATATAAGTAGGTGCTTAACTTGTTAGAAACATAAGGCCGAACATCAACGACCCAATGATTTGCTACAATCATTGGAAATTTTGGAATGGAAGTTGGAGCCTATCACGATGGACTTAGTGGTAAGACTTCTAACGACGCAGAAAGGATATGACGCTATTTGGGTAATAGTGGATCATTTGACGAAATCGGTTCATTTATTGTCGATAAGAGTCATCTATAACTTGGACCAGTTAGCTAAGCTTTATGTCAAGGAAATTTTTTCGAGACATGGGGTACCAGTTTTGATTGTGTCAGATCATAATCCATGATTCACATCCAATTTCTTAATAAGTTTGCAAGAGCAAATGGGAACGCAGCTGAGGTTGAGCACGACGTATCATCGACAGACGGATGGACAAAGTGAGAGGATAATTCAAATGCTAGAAGACATGTTAAGATCTTACATTATGGATTTCAAGGGAAGTTAGGACGATCATCTACCATTGGTAGAGTTTGCCTACAACAACAGTTATCATGCCAGTATAGGCATGCCGCCTTACATTGCGTTATATGGACGGAAGTGCAGAACTCCACTGTGCTGGGATGAAGTGGGAGAACATCGAATGTTAGGACCAGAAATGGTATAGCAAACGACAGAGGTGGTTAAGTTGATACGAACGCGACTAGTAGCAGCTCAAGACAGACAAAAAATGTATGCAGATTTGCATTGAAAGAATAGAGAGTTCGAAGTCGGTTCGTACGCATTCCTGAAGGTATCGCCTTGGAAAGGGAAGATACGTTTCAGAAAGAAGGGAAAGTCAAGACCTAGGTTTATAGAACCTTTTGAGATTTTGAGGAGGGTAGGAGGGTAGGAGAGGTAGCATATGTAATAGCATTACCTTCGGAGTTTGGACATATTCACAACGTGTTTTACGTGTCTGTATTGCGTTCTTATAAGCTAGATTATAAGCACGCAATCAAATATGAACCAATTCAAGTGGAGATAGACTTAACGTACGAGGAAGTTTCGATTCAAACTATTGATAGGAAAGAACAAATCTTAATGAGCAAAGTAATACCTTCGCTGAAGGTGATATGGAGGAACCACAATGACGAAGAAGCAACGTGAGAACTTGAAGACAAGATGAAGAAAGCTTATCCTCATCTATTTGACTAAATTATATCAAAATTCTGGGGACAAAATTCTTATATGGGGGGGGGGTAGAATGTAATGCCAGGGAAAATCGGACTTTTATGTAAATAAATTTTATTTAATTTTATTGAATAAAATTATAATATATGTTTATTAAACTGAGTAAGCTGGTTGAAGGTTATTCTATGACTTAGAAGATGTGAATGTGGTTAGGATTCTGGGTATGTGCTAGAATTAAATGATTTGAATTTCCAAGATGAAAATAAATATTTTCTGAGAAATTTTCGTAAAATCACTATTCATCCATTTCTGCTCGGGAATTATTTTTGAATTTCTGAGAAAAGCGTAATGATAGGATTTAAAGGCGGGATAGAATATCTAATAATATTTCAAATATGGCTCGCGAAGTTTTCGCTTGTGGACTTAAAACTTTAAAGGTTAGGGAAAGTAAAACCTAAGAAGGAATTGGTGGAGTATAATAATAATGATAATTATACATAATGAATACGAGTATAATACTAGATATTATACAAGTATAATACGAAGAAAATGTGACATATAATACGAATATTATACGAAGAGAATACGAAAAGTATACAATAAGAATACGATAATCTTTAATGTATTTTAACCATTGGACTTGGACTTTGTCTAGCCCAATTGGTGATTGACTAAGGCCCAAATGGAATTAACCAAAAGCCCAAACCAAGAACCAAATCCATGGGTAGAACCAACGTGTTAATGGGTGGGTAAAATCCATGGGGCAACCCATGTGGTAACATATGGGAAGATATATGGATTACATGTAATGCACATGGCAACATATGATAGCACATGGGAGACATACGCAAGACATGGGAGGTGGATGAGTTTTGGTATAATGACTATCCTAACCCAACTCTTGAGAATTCTATATATACCAAACCATTTCAAACATTTCTCTCTACTAAAGTTATCATCTTATTTCACCAATAGAAAGCTAAGCAAATATCTAGAGAGAAGGGAGTGAGAAACAAGGAATCAAGGAGCCAAGAAGCTAGTTAGGTCTTATTATCAAAGACAACTTCAAGAATAAGGAAGAACATCAAGAGGTATACCTATTTTTAAACCTTAATCTTTCTCTATTTTCTTTTAAAAGATTAATAGAGAAGTGAATTGGTGAAGCATGTTATGTACGGAGTAATAAGGATGGTTTTTAGTGGACTTAAAACACTAATAAGCCATGAACAAGTAAAATCATAACGATTGATTAAGAACTTAATGAAGAAACCATTAAAATCCTAAGATTATAGTTTATAAACCATGGAAACCATTAAAACTTAGAAGTTTATATCGGTTAGAATCGTAAAGGAATAACCAATGGATTGATTCCATTTGGTTTGGAGTAAAAATCTTGAATAACGAAGTTATGGCGAAAGTTGCGAGAATTAAACGTTAAACGTCAAAATCGTAAAGTTCCTAGAATGGAAGTCAACAGTTTCTGTTTAACTTGGAAACCTTGGTTTTTGATGGCGTAACATATAATTTGGTAAATAAGAATTGCGGGAGCAAGAACGAACGAATTCGGACTTAAAACAAAGAAATTAGTGTCAAACGTTCATGAACGTTTAACGAATGCGTAAAAATGGACTAAACGGCGAATTTCTCGCCAACGAATTCAAAAATGAATTCCGCCTGGATGGAATCGTAGATCATGTTATATGTGAAATAATGGCTCTGGAATTAGCGAATTCCAAGTTCTAACGATCGCGTTACGATCTCCGAAATTTAAAGTTTTAAATTTTTTTAAGGCTCAGGGCCGGAGCCGCAGCGCCGCAGCTCCAGTTCGGGAGGAATTCCTTGCAGGTATGGTGCTGCAGCGCGGCTCCAAAGGTTATTCCCAGCGCCGCAACTCCCTTAAAGAAAATTTTTCTGACATGGACATTTGTGAACCCAACTTTGTACATAGTAATTATGGGGCACGCATATATTTAATATACATAAAGAGAAAACCCTTGAACAACATGTTTAAGATCGATTTTAAGAATTAAACATTGAATAAACGTATTTAAATTTCAAACTCAAGATACGAAAAATGTAAAACGTGAATCATAATCGAGTTTAACGCACGTCTTGCAGTCATATGGTATGAAATAGATGTGCGTATTAGGAAAATGATAAGAAATAAAGATAAAACTCATGTAATTTCTATACGAAATTTGATATAGGTAATTCTGGGGAAGGTTGTCCGAATTATTGACTCAATTAGGGTTTCATCTATCATTGTGCTTAACGATGATTGATGAGAGTCGACTTATAACATATGTATGTTAATAAGCCGTAACGAATGTTAAATAACTTAAATGAATGTTTTAGTTTAACAATTTGGTTAAGCTATACAAGAAGGAGAAGATAGTTTATATAATGTGTATCAATTGTGGTAATCTCATTGGTATACTATGTGTTTATATCTTGTAGAAGTTATAAAGACACAAGTAGAGTAGACTTAACAGATTAAAGATGCAAATGCAAGTTTCCTAACCTCTTGTCTACACGTTATGTTGGAAAAGTTGTTAATATGCATGGTTTCCTATGCATAAACTGTTATTGAATAGGCAATGCCATTTGATTCAGCTAGACTGAGACTTAAAGTATTTTGGTTGGTTTTTTACAAATCTTTCCAAAATATTCATAATGTTGCTATCCTATACCAATTCCTTTGGTACGGATTCATTGTCTGGTTGTTCTTTTCATGGATGAAAACTAAATGGAATGTTCATGGTCTTTGACCAGCTCAGACTCTTAAGAGACTATAAGTTCTTGGGAATGGTTTTTAAGGAAATCAAAATGCTATTTTGATTATTCGTAATACTTTATAACTATTGTATAGGTATTGAAGATGAAGTCATATGATTCTTGAATTTGCGGTTGCAAATTATAATGTTAAACTTGTTGAGCTAGTTATGCTCATTCTTGCTTAAAATTATATGATTTTAGCTAAGAGCGAACAGACCGAAGGACCAGGTGCGGACAATGGCAAGTCCAAGATGGATAAATAGTTATCCTTGTAATAGCATAGTATTATTTTGTAATGAATGATATTATGATACATAACGAATGTAATGTTATAAAGAACTTGGGAAGGGATTATTATACTGTAATATTTAGTAAACTTATGTATGTTATTGAAGTCTTCAATTGAATGTATGAGTAGATAATAGCACCGTGTAGCAGCATATAAAGGGTTTGATGGTACCCGGATTTAGGGGCATCATAAAGGAGGCGCAGCGGCTCCGGGTCTCCATTTTTGGGACTCGATCCGACACAGTGATGCCTGTTATTACCCGAGGAGCCTGACTCGGCACTGCGGCTAGACCTATAATAGGCGTTGTGGCGCCGCTGGGCAAAATTAGTTTTCCCGGTTCGCGAATTGTGTAGTTTTCTCCAAATATATGATTTCTAGCTTACAATTATGCCCATTTAAATTGTTCAAAAAACATATCAGTATATATATCAAATCAAAACAATTAATAACTCGCATAAAGGTTTGGCTCTGATGCCACTATTAGGTTTGTAGCAATCAAAGTAGCGGAAGAGTGTTAAAAAATAGATTTTAAAATTTTACAAACCTTACACATGGATCATCCTTTATGCACAGTTATTAATTAGAACAAATGAGAAATAATTATAGAATCATACTCTTATAGAAATAAGCTTTCACGGGTATAAGTTCAACTCCAAATCCTTCGTGATCTCCTTGAGTTCTCCGGGTTTGATTAATTTATTCATTTGATCAACGTTAGCCACCCAAGTGTTTGGCCTCTAGAGGTGATCCAATAAGGAAGAAGAGATATTCAAGACGGTGGGTGTTTGGCTAAGACCTAATTCTAACTCTATAGAATGTGTATACTCTCCCAATTATTAGAATAGTGTAATGTCTAATCTTGTTTCATAATTAGACTTTCTTATTTATAAATGTAGGCAACCCTCCTAAACCATTTAGGTATTGAGTTTCATATTAATTAATTAAACCTTTTAATTAATTAGGCTTCCCAATCCTATTGGGAATAATTAAACCTTTTAATTAATTAGCCTCCTAATCTTATTAGAAATATATGGGAGAGAGAGAGAGTATCTTATTAATTAATTCCCAATCTCCTTTAGGAATTAAATAATAATAATAATAATAATAATAATAAGTCTCCTCTTATTAATTTATATTTAATATTTCCAAAATATTAAATAATAAATATTAAGCTATTTAATTTATTCTATCACCATAGATTATATTAAATATACTTAACTTATTATTACGATTATGTCATTAGTTTCTTTAATAAATATTCTTCCATTTATGGTGTGACCCTTTAGGATTAAGATTAACTGTATATATAATATATATATATATATATATATATATAGGATAAGACTCTAAAATGAACTGTTCGTAAACGAACAATCTTTTTGCGTACATCCTTATCTTACATAATTGAGATAGTACATAATTGGGCCCACTTATTTAATTTAAAAGTGTAGGCAAAAAGATTGTTTGTTTACGAACAGTTTGTTTCAGAGCCTTATCCTATATATATATATATATATATATATATATACATACATATACTTGTCGATGTCGGGAAAAAATCCGCGGGTCAGGTCACAACCTAAATCTTTCTCTCTTCCTAAGTTATCTCTACCCTTACTCTTTCTATTGCGAAAAAAGGTTTTGAAGGGTTTTTTAGGAAAAGACCAACATGTAACATGTCGACGATTTGTTCGTTTTACGGAGTCTCCAGTTGGTAAATTTGAAATGGCTGTACCAACTCAATCAAGTTTTGTTTGAAAGAGGCCCAATTGCTGGACACTGTCAAAATTTGATCTTTGAAAATAAAGTTTTGAGCTCGGGAGCTTGGTTAAGTGTGGGGAAGGTGTTAGGCACCCCACAACTCTCGTGTAAACACGGTACCGCATCTTTTCAATATTTTCCTTTAAAACTGAAATACTTATGTGAAAGCTGTTTGAAAATTGGGCCTATGTTTGCTTAATTAAAAGTAGTGCTTTGCTTCGTTGAACCTATATAAGAATGGTTTGATCTGATTTTTGCAAAAAGTCTTTGATTTGATTCGCAAAAGTGTTTAATTTGATTTGCAAAAGCTTTTCTTTTCGACAAAATTGAAAATGATATTTTGAAAGCTGGTTATCAAACCCTTACGCTAACATAGGAATTGAAGCATGTTGATACTTCCATTTTATCTTTTTAGCCTTATGGCTTGCATTTGAATGGTAATTTGTCGGGCTGCAAAACATCCTCGACCATAAAATAAAAATAAGTTTCGGTCTCCTCATGGGCATGAAAGCCATCGGAGGGACTCTGACACGACAAACCATATTTTCACTATGTTGAGACCTTAAATCCGGATAATAGTTTTAACGCCTTTTTGTATGTACATTTTACAGAAAAACCGATAGGGTATATTCGTAAACTGGAGCTTGCCCAGCATGGGAATCAGATTCTGATCAGTTTAATCATGAATCCCACGATTCTTAGGCTCACATATGAGTAGCCAATAAACCTGCACATCTCATATTTGTACAGAAACAGATATATACATCCTCACGTCGCAATGGAACAAAGTATTCATTAGTAAATCCTGGTTGCGCGTGGCCAAAGCATCTCGTTCCCACTAGATAGCGATCTAAGGGCCGCAAGGTTGCTTTTACAACTGAAACTAGAAAAATGCTAGATTTAAATAAATCTCAGCCATTCTAGCTCCCCGGTTCTGTCTGGACCTGTTTTGAACCGTTTGAAAGCTAGAGTTGGCGAGATTTAAATAAATCTAGTTCACTCGCAGAAATGTTAGTGCCGATTCATATCGGATGAATATTTAAAGCAGCAATTTAATAAAGCGAGTAAATAAATATATATACAGTTATATATGAAAAAGCTGTAAAGGGCGATGGGTTTTCACACTGGTGCCCCGACTAGAATTGAAATAAATATATATATATATATATATATATATATATATTTATTTATTTATAAAAGCTATATAAAAGCCACAGAATGATCCAGGCTGGACATAATTGAAATATATATATAGAAAAATAGTAAAAGGGGCGATGGGTTTTCACGCCTGTGCCCGACTAAAATTGAAATAGACAGAAAAGTAGTCAACCAAGACTGGAAAGATAACCCAGTGTCGTGAATGTTGCAAATATATACAAAAATATTAAAAAGGCCACAGAATAATCTAGGCCGAACTGGAATGTAAATGTACAGAAAAATAGTCAACCAAGACTGGGAAGATAACCTAGTGTGGTGAATTTGCTTATATATGCCTATTTATATATAAAAGTAGTAAAAAGGCAACAGAATAATCTAGGCCGGACTGAAATATATAAATATATATATAGAGACTTAAATGTAGTCAACCAAGACTGGGAAGATAACCAAGTGGTGGCGAAAGTTGCTTATATATGCATAAATATATATAAAAGCAGTAAACTACCTCGGATTTGACATCCGGGCTTGACAGAATTCAAAAGTTAGTATATATATAGTTAAATATATACAAAAAAAGTCAAACTCAGACTGGGAAGATAATCCAGTCCTGCGAAGTTGCTAACAATGAAGATGCAAGTATATGAAAGTTGTTGGAAGAGACGGATCGTCAATCCGAGTTGTAGAAATGCCAGAAAATGCGTTTCTGGACAAAAATATACCAAAAGTTGACGAAAACGGCCAAGAAACTGAGTTCCGGGCATATTAAGAAAATGAAACTTAACGTGCAAGTGTATAAAAGTACGAAGAAGTAGTATTGACTTGCTTATCGTAAAAATACTCACAATGTACTGCTACACGGGCTTTTTGCCAAATCATAGACTTTAAACGTCCGAATCTACCGGTTATTTTCTGATATGTGGTAGTATGTGGGTATATCTACGTGTTAGAGTGAAAAAATTTGAGTTTAGAAGACACAAAAATGGCTGAAAATCAAACGGGCAGAGGTTCAGAGCGTTTTTCAGATCTTAAAATGAGGGGGGGGGATGCCCTCATATATATAGGCCAATGAGCCTCCATCCTACCTGCTGCTTCCACAGGTAGAGGTGCAGCTCCATATGGTGGGGCCCACGTATTGTATTTCTTTGCCTTGAAGTACGTGCACTCCGAGCAACTCGAGATCGAAGTCGAAACTTTCTAACTTTTGATCGGAGCGTCCGTTTGAGGCGTGCGATACCTTTTCGAAAAACCCTTGCTGAGATTGTCATAATGACATGGGATAAAACATTTTCTGGGTCCAAGAAGACGGGTTCATAACCAGGTCTTTGATTCGCTGCAGTTTATTCGTTGAGCTGTCTTGCGCTGTTTGCACTCGGGATCATTGTTATTGTTCGTTCTGACCTTGTTGACATTAATTCAAGTTGAGTTTGACCAAATCAGCTTAGAGTTGATAAAATGACCGTTTTCCCCCTCCCGGGGTTTCCTTTAGTGTCAGCATGGCCTTCGGTTGACTTCATGGGATTGTTTCCAAGGCTTGGATCCCATTCGAGTCTGTTTATTTTTAGTGATGTCTCTGTGGCTAACTTGGACATTCTAGGTTTTCCTTTGGAGATGTTGTGATGATTTAGGATTGTTTCTGAAGTTGACCTGACTTCCCAGGTTGAGACCGGGGCTGACCTGTACCTCTCGGGTTAAGACCGGGGCTAATCTATACCTCCTGGGTTTACACCGGGGTTGACCTGTACCTTATGGGTTGAGACTGGGGCTGACCTGTACCTCCCATATTGAGACTAGGGTTGACCTGTACCTCCCGGGTTGAGATCGGGGCTGACCTGTACTTCCCGAGTTAAGACTGGGACTGGCCTGTACCTCCCGAGTTGAGATCGGGGCTGATATATACCTCCCGGGTTGAGATTGGGGTTGACCTGTACCTCCCGGGTTGAGACCGGGGCTGACCTGTACCTCCTGGGTTGAGACCGGAGCTGATCTGTACCTTTCGGGTTGAGATCGGAGAAAACCTATACCTTCCGGGTTGAGACACAGGTTGACATGTACTTCCTGGGTTGAGATCGGGGCTGACCTGTACCTCCCTGGTTGAGATCGGGGTTGATTTGATTGCCAGGTATTGAGATCGGGGGTTGATTTGATGACCCAGTATTGAGATCGGGGTTGATTTGATGGCCTGATATTAAGACCGGGGTTGAATTGATGACCGAGTTTTAGACTAGGGTTGAATTGATGACCCGATATTGAGACCGGGGTTGAATTGATGGTCCGATATTGAGACTGTGGTTGATTTGATGACCCGGTATTGAAACTGGGGTTGATTTGATTACCCGGTATTGAGACCGAGGTTGTGTAAGAACCCAGATTTTCAGAAATTATTAAATAAGGATTTAATAAATAAAATTCTTAAACCGTGAGATGGGTTCGAATAAAAAGATATATATGTGATATGAGGTATGTGGTATTATATTACATAGGGTAATATGGACTATGTAATATGTGTTTTTGTGATTAATGAATATATTATTAATATATATTTGTTATTTATTTTAGAGACGATTCAGTTGAGGTAAAGAAAGTGGATAAATTCCTATCGATATTAAATAATTTATAGAATTATTTTATCATAGTAAGTTGGTGACATTAAATATCCTTAATGTATAATCACCATATTCTTGTGTATGTGTACTAATAACTCGTATGTTTATAATATAGGTTATTAATAGCACTTAAGCTATCCGTGAATAGGTTTGGATAGTGAAGCATGAGTTAGTTAAGGAATTAACTAATAAGAATAAATATTGGTTAATTTAAATTGAGAGTTATATTATGGAATAATGTAATGTGAATATTGAACCTTAATTAACTAACGTAATATGGTACAAGGTTTAATTTACTTAAGTAAAGGAGTGAATTAATATATATATTGAATATATGATTATAATTAGTACCTTCTATATATTACTTAGAATGGTAATATGTGTGAAAGTCTAATGTACAAATAACGTTAATAGATATATATACGTTATTAAAGAGAAATGGAAATCATTATATCTTTAAATAAATATTTGAAGAAATTATTTTGGGAACAATTTATAGAAAATGAATGGTTGATATTAATTATCATTATAATATTTGAGTATATTTGTGATAATAATTTTATGGAAAATGGTGGGATGATAGTACCCAACCATATTATATTTAGTCCAATTAAGATATTAATTGAGTTAAAACAATGTACATGAGTTACATTATAATACGTATTGATGTATATTTAAATTATAAGTATACTTGTTTATATATGGGTGTACATTTATGAAGAGTGGTGTATATGTGACCATAACTAATATTGATGTAGCAACATTAAGTATTAAAGTGTGACTTGTATAGTCCAAAAAGAAATAAAACTTAGTATGCTTACACCCATCTTACTAAATGCTGAGTTTTAAGAGAGAGTGTCCCAAATTGAGTGTCATTCTTTCTTCATACACGTGAATAGGCCAATGGTCTAGGCTATGTCTTCAATTGCCCAAACTCTAGGATGGTGATGATGGCTATACATATGATTTCAATGATGAAGGAGGGAGTGGCCCAAATAGTGAAACTCAACCACTTCCAACAACTCTTGCTTGCCCAATGAACTTCTCTTCTTTCCTTTGGTTTAAATTGTGGGGCAAAAACCAAGTTTGTGTAATGGCTTTCCTATAAATAGAAGCCTCCCCTTTACAATTCTAGGTTGCTAAGTTCTTGATGAGTTTATATAGAAGAGTTTGTGATGCTATAGAAATCTGAGAAAGAAGCTAGCATAGTAATTCAAAGCTCCAAGAGGTATAACTCTTACTTTAAATTCTTAGTTGTGAGTTTATAAATTCATAAGAGATTTCATGAATTAGTGGAGAATTGTTATGTAAGATGATGTTAATATGTTGAGTAGAGTCTAAATATATGTTATAGATACAATATGATGGCTTTCAAGCTTGTTACATGAAGTAAGAAAAGGATTAGCTGAAGCTCTGTTTTAGCAGTAAAGCTTCTGGTTTGGAAACGAGGACGCGCGGCCGCGCGTCTCCCTAGTACAAATGGGGCGCGGCCGCGCCCTCTGCAGAAACTCTTGGTGATTTTGTGTTTTCTGGTTGGTTAAGCATACTAGTTAGACTCTAATAATTTCATAAAGGGGTCTGACATGTGTACTAAGGTTGTCATGCACATAGTGAGTTGAATTAGTTGGTTTAACATAATTTCCTAAAAGAAAACGTAAAGTTTTGAAAATGGCACTTGACGAATTTTGTGTTCTTTGAGTCGGACTTTTGAGACATGTGTAAGTGTCTTGGTTATGTGCATCAATGGGTATGAAGGTAGTTGTTGATTAATTACCTTGGCTAATAGTAAACAATTATACCTTGTTGTAGTGGAGTTTTTAATGAAAACTTAAGGTTTTATAAATGAATTTTGGCGTATATAAGTCATGTTTATATTCTGACTTTTTAAGCATGATTATATGGTTTAGATATGCATGATATGTGAGTCGAAGGTATTGAGCATACACTATAACACATTGTTTAAATTAAAAATGATTTCAAAAGACAAACTTAGAGTTTTTGGACGTATATATAGGATGTCCACGTTCTGATCATTTGAGCATGTAAAAGTGGCTTATGTATGTGTTCTAATACGTGAGAGTCGTGACTACGAGGTACTTTGCATATACTTAGTTACCTTTGTTGACTTAAAGCGATTTTTATGAAAAGTTTAGAATGTGTAAGATGATAGCATCAAACACGGAGTGAGTTATATTATGATCATACGAGCATGTATATTAGGATTCATTATGCCTATAGACATGTTGACATAAGCATCATGTGATGAAACATGGATTTCACCTATGCACGCATATTCGAGAAAATGAATTTCAAAAGCATAGACTATGTGATTAAGTATACACGTGTAGTATAAGCACGAGCATGCCTACTTAGTGTGGTTAAGCCTTGTTATGTGATAACATGACTTTAGTAGTTGAGCTTTATTGATTTAAGTAATTCAACGTAGAGCTACGCTATTCAAAGCTAAATAGTTCGAATATGAATTTGAAAACCTACTTAATGTGTGTGTATAATATATATCAGAATGCATGATATATTAGGACCAAACTAAGTTTATGAAATCTAAGTTCTGGTTCTGGCAGGGAGTCGCGCGACCGCGCCACTCCCAAGCTTAATTGCCGCGCGGCCGCGCCGTGTTGCAGAGCTGCCAAGAACAGTTTGTTAACTGTCTGGTCCTAAGTTATTTTCCTTAAGGACCCTAAGGACCGAAATAGAATGGTTTCTATAGAATAAGTATGAAGGTATGATGTTGTAACATCGTGGTTATCCTAAGATAGAGTGAAACGAAACCAAGATTAGAAAACGATATACGAATTGTTATTCTATTAAGAGCATATGAAATTTATGATTGATGGATGTAAATCCATGATTATATAACTGTGTAGGAATACACGAAGTGCAGATAGCTTTAAGCAGTTAAGTCGTAGTTGTTAAACTACGAATCAGGCAAGTCTTTCAGTTCCTATTTGATATATGAATTCAATAACTGTTAGTTGAATTATATTATGCTGTGATAATGTGAACTTATATATGAATTGTATATGAGATATAAATGAGATTGAAAGTTGATCTTTGATGATATACTTGTTATGTGAAAAGTAACATGCGTAGTAAATATAAATTATTTATAAATGCATGAACTGAGTATAATGTTGTATGCTATGTGATGCATGAAAACTGTTAGAATTGCTGAGCTGTCGAGCTCACTCTTGCAAATAACCACTTTTGCAGGTTAAGGACTTACGATAAAGACTTCGTGCTTCTTGATTGATAAAGATAGATAGTATCGAATTGAAGAAGTACTATTTAGATTATTGCTTGAACCCTGTTTAGATTCTAGAAGTATTACTTGATAGTTGATTACACTGTTTAATACAGGTTGTGTTGTAAAGATGTATTAGTTAATACATAGAGGATATCAAGTCGAGTTGTAAACGTTATACGATAACTCAAATATAATGAATCATATTTTATAATTGATTCAAGGGTTGTAATTGATTCAAGTTATGAAATCAATAAAAGATTTTATTCAAGGAGGATTGAAAAAGTTTAAATTATTCCGCATTTTAGTAACATCGAATATGGTGTAAAGATGAGATCTTGGATATAAATAGAATTTATATTCTAAATTGTAATAAGTAAAGATGTATTCTTTTAGTAATGAATAAAAGATATAATACTTTGGCGTTAGTAGTATCGTGACTGCACCGAATCCGAGGTTTCGAAGGAACGTGGATTTGGGGGCGTCACAGGTTGGTATCAAAGCTGTAGGTTATAAACCATAGGTAAGTGTACCTTAGACTATAACCTGAGAGAGTGAAAGATATGATTAAAATATATCTAAATGAAGATTCAAAGAAGAATCTCGAAATATCTAGAGAATGAGAATAAGGAGTTTCCTAACTCCGGTAATGAAAATGTTAAGACGATGTCTATAATATGAATATGACAAGGATAGTAAGAATAAACTCAGATGGAGTTTGGTTGATAATAGGGAAAGAACCCTAAGGTATAGTGATGATCACGACATGATCAGATTGAACTGTAAAAAGATAGATAGTCTGTAATGACTAAGTATGTATAGCTTGATGCTATAAGAGAATATACTATGATATAGTACGAGATGAACTCATGAGGAGTTGTATGTGATGAAACATAGAAAGCTCGTAACGAGCAAGTGATAAAGTAAGATAGATTTAAGTGTTGGACTTCCATTGAGGACTCATGTAATGGCTTAGTTGTACAAACTTTTGTATGGGCAGAAGTTTTGTGCTTGCACTGAGTACGTCACATTGATAATCGTTGGAATGTTAGTGTCGCGGTATCATTATACATATGGCGGAAAGGTGATTCTTTTCTCATATTTATTTTGATAGATAGAGATTTCTAAGATATAATTAGATAATACTAAGATTAGGTGCGAGTTCTTAAGACTTATGCCTATGACGAGTTCGTGACTCATAATCGTATGATGGGACCCCTCAGCGAATGGACGATTTTGGTCTTACTAGGATAAGTTCCTCAACCCATATGATTGTGGTAAGTTCCTGAACTTCCATGGTGTGGTAAGTTGGTGAACTATACTGAGAATAGATATATTATATAAGAGTTTTGGAATAGTGAGCATTGATGGTAGTAAGAGATTGAAGTGATGGAGAAATTTGGATTTTTCTAAATCTTCTAGCTACGCTAGATTTTCAAAATTTATTGACTTCGTGCTAATGTTTGCACTTCAGTTTTCTTGAGAAAAACATTGGGTCAGGTAACTAAACCAATGAATTTTAAAAACAACACCGTTATTCGTATGTCTAAGCTATTTGTTTCGGCTAAGACAAAAATAATTTGAAAATCTTTCAAAATGTATTTTGACCATATGCATCACTTGATATGATGTAGAATGGTAAACGATGGAGTCATCAATGCAATCGAACCTAGTGTAGGTTGTGATCGAAAGATCGTCAGCCCACTATGGTATGATGTAATATGACAAAGTCATAAAATGGCGGAATCCTCAACGTATTATTAAGTTGGTGCGGCATCATGACGTCATAAAATGGTTTTTGGTTTTTCTTTCGAATTATGAAAAGTGACTAAATTATTTCGATTGATGTCCGAATTGTTGATAAGAATCTAAGCTATTTGATTCGGCTAGGCGACTGTTGAAAAAAGATTATAGAATTCAAGCATTCTTGTGTATTTATGCCAAACCAGATTGCTCTGGTGCGGATTTTGATGTTGAAAAGATATAGTGATCAACCCTATAAGGGAACATATTTTCGGGGACAATGGTTCCTAGCGTAACGCAAATAGTCGTTACAAAACACTACGTTGCGGCCCAATGTAGTGGTACAATAGGTTGGCCACCTAATGTACGCGTGGAGGGTGTTTTCAGTCTTTGTGATTGATAAACACTCTGGTTTGCAAGGTGAAAAATTGTGTTGAAGCATTAGTAAACCTGTGGAAAAGTTCACGGTCTTGTGACCCCTCAGCATAAATTTGGAATCTGAGTTATTCATACTACTTCTCGATTACTGAAAAAAAAAATCGTGGAAGATTCTTATTCTTCTTAAGGATGAATATAGTAAGTAGATGCTCCTTAGAAAGGAGAAAGTGATAGAATGCAATTGAGAAAGTTATAATAATAAAACTTCTGAAAAAAGAATGGATAAAATTATTCTAAAGAATATGTAATATTCGGAATAGCACCGAGTAGAGGAACTTTCGGTGATTCCGAGGACGGAATCCTTATAAGGGGGAGAGGATGTAAGAACCCAGATTTTCAGAAATTATTAAATAAGGATTTAATAAATAAAATTCTTAAACCATGAGATGGGTTCGAATAAAAAGATATATATGTGATATGAGGTATGTGGTATTATATTACATAGGGTAATATGGACTATGTAATATGTGTTTTTGTGATTAATGAATATATTATTAATATATATTTGTTATTTATTTTAGAGACGATTCAATTGAGGTAAAGAAAGTGGATAAATTCCTATCGATATTAAATAATTTATAGAATTATTTTATCATAGTAAGTTGGTGACATTAAATATCCTTAATGTATAATCACCATATTCTTGTGTATGTGTACTAATAACTCGTATGTTTATAATATAGGTTATTAATAGCACTTAAGCTATCCGTGAATAAGTTTGGATAGTGAAGCATGAGTTAGTTAAGGAATTAACTAATAAGAATAAATATTGGTTAATTTAAGTTGAGAGTTATATTATGGAATAATATAATGTGAATATTGAACCTTAATTAACTAACGTAATATGGTACAAGGTTTAATTTACTTAAGTAAAGGAGTGAATTAATATATATGTTGAATATATGATTATAATTAGTACCTTCTATATATTACTTAGAATGGTAATATGTGTGAAAGTCTAATGTACAAATAACGTTAATAGATATATATACGTTATTAAAGAGAAATGGAAATCATTATATCTTTAAATAAATATTTGAAGAAATTGTTTTGGGAACAATTTATAGAAAATGAATGGTTGATATTAATTATCATTATAATATTTGAGTATATTTGTGATAATAATTTTATGAAAAATGGTGGGATGATAGTACCCAACCATATTATATTTAGTCCAATTAAGATATTAATTGAGTTAAAACAATGTACATGAGTTACATTATAATACGTATTGATGTATATTTAAATTATAAGTATACTTGTTTATATATGGGTGTACATTCATGAAGAGTGGTGTATATGTGACCATAACTAATATTGATGTAGCAACATTAAGTATTAAAGTGTGACTTGTATAGTCCAAAAAGAAATAAAACTTAGTATGCTTACACCCATCTTACTAAATGCTGAGTTTTAAGAGAGAGTGTCCCAAATTGAGTGTCATTCTTTCTTCATACACGTGAATAGGCCAATGGTCTAGGCTATGTCTTCAATTGCCCAAACTCTAGGATGGTGATGATGGCTATACATATGATTTCAATGATGAAGGAGGGAGTGGCCCAAATAGTGAAACTCAACCACTTCCAACAACTCTTGCTTGCCCAATGAACTTCTCTTCTTTCCTTTGGTTTAAATTGTGGGGCAAAAAACCAAGTTTGTGTAATGGCTTTCCTATAAATAGAAGCCTCCCCTTTACAATTCTAGGTTGCTAAGTTCTTGATGAGTTTATATAGAAGAGTTTGTGATGCTATAGAAATCTGAGAAAGAAGCTGGCATAGTAATTCAAAGCTCCAAGAGGTATAACTCTTACTTTAAATTCTTAGTTGTGAGTTTATAAATTCATAAGAGATTTCATGAATTAGTGGAGAATTGTTATGTAAGATGATGTTAATATGTTGAGTAGAGTCTAAATATATGTTATAGATACAATATGATGGCTTTCAAGCTTGTTACATGAAGTAAGAAAAGGATTAGCTGAAGCTCTGTTTTAGCAGTAAAGCTTCTGGTTTGGAAACGGGGACGCGCGGCCGCGCGTCTCCCTAGTACAAATGGGGCGCGGCCGCGCCCTCTGCAGAAACTCTTGGTGATTTTGTGTTTTCTGGTTGGTTAAGCATACTAGTTAGACTCTAATAATTTCATAAAGGGGTCTGACATGTGTACTAAGGTTGTCATGCACATAGTGAGTTGAATTAGTTGGTTTAACATAATTTCCTAAAAGAAAATGTAAAGTTTTGAAAATGAGACTTGACGAATTTTGTGTTCTTTGAGTCGGACTTTTGAGACATGTGTAAGTGTCTTGGTTATGTGCATCAATGGGTATGAAGGTAGTTGTTGATTAATTACCTTGGCTAATAGTAAACAATTATACCTTGTTGTAGTGGAGTTTTTAATGAAAACTTAAGGTTTTATAAATGAATTTTGGCGTATATAAGTCATGTTTATATTCTGACTTTTTAAGCATGATTATATGGTTTAGATATGCATGATATGTGAGTCGAAGGTATTGAGCATACACTATAACACATTGTTTAAATTAAAAATGATTTCAAAAGACAAACTTAGAGTTTTTGGACGTATATATAGGATGTCCACGATCTGATCATTTGAGCATGTAAAAGTGGCTTATGTATGTGTTCTAATACGTGAGAGTCATAACTACGAGGTACTTTGCATATACTTAGTTACCTTTGTTGACTTAAAGCGATTTTTATGAAAAGTTTAGAATGTGTAAGATGATAGCATCAAACACGGAGTGAGTTATATTATGATCATACGAGCATGTATATTAGGATTCATTATGCCTATAGACATGTTGACATAAGCATCATGTGATGAAACATGGATTTCACCTATGCACGCGTATTCGAGAAAATGAATTTCAAAAGCATAGACTATGTGATTAAGTATACATGTGTAGTATAAGCACGAGCATGCCTACTTAGTGTGGTTAAGCCTTGTTATGTGATAACATGACTTTAGTAGTTGAGCTTTATTGATTTAAGTAATTCAACGTAGAGCTACGCTATTCAAAGCTAAATAGTTCGAATATGAATTTGAAAACCTACTTAATGTGTGTGTATAATATATATCAGAATGCATGATATATTAGGACCAAACTAAGTTTATGAAATCTAAGTTCTGGTTCTGGCAGGGAGTCGCGCGACCGCGCCACTCCCAAGCTTAATTGCCGCGCGGCCGCGCCGTGTTGCAGAGCTGCCAAGAACAGTTTGTTAACTGTCTGGTCCTAAGTTATTTTCCTTAAGGACCCTAAGGACCGAAATAGAATGGTTTCTATAGAATAAGTATGAAGGTATGATGTTGTAACATCGTGGTTATCCTAAGATAGAGTGAAACGAAACCAAGATTAGAAAACGATATACGAATTGTTATTCTATTAAGAGCATATGAAATTTATGATTGATGGATGTAAATCCATGATTATATAACTGTGTAGGAATACACGAAGTGCAGATAGCTTTAAGCAGTTAAGTCGTAGTTGTTAAACTACGAATCAGGCAAGTCTTTCAGTTCCTATTTGATATATGAATTCAATAACTGTTAGTTGAATTATATTATGCTGTGATAATGTGAACTTATATATGAATTGTATATGAGATATAAATGAGATTGAAAGTTGATCTTTGATGATATACTTGTTATGTGAAAAGTAACATGCGTAGTAAATATAAATTATTTATAAATGCATGAACTGAGTATAATGTTGTATGCTATGTGATGCATGAAAACTGTTAGAATTGCTGAGCTGTCGAGCTCACTCTTGCAAATAACCACTTTTGCAGGTTAAGGACTTACGATAAAGACTTCGTGCTTCTTGATTGATAAAGATAGATAGTATCGAATTGAAGAAGTACTATTTAGATTATTGCTTGAACCCTGTTTAGATTCTAGAAGTATTACTTGATAGTTGATTACACTGTTTAATACAGGTTGTGTTGTAAAGATGTATTAGTTAATACATAGAGGATATCAAGTCGAGTTGTAAACGTTATACGATAACTCAAATATAATGAATCATATTTTATAATTGATTCAAGGGTTGTAATTGATTCAAGTTATGAAATCAATAAAAGATTTTATTCAAGGAGGATTGAAAAAGTTTAAATTATTCCGCATTTTAGTAACATCGAATATGGTGTAAAGATGAGATCTTGGATATAAATAGAATTTATATTCTAAATTGTAATAAGTAAAGATGTATTCTTTTAGTAATGAATAAAAGATATAATACTTTGGCGTTAGTAGTATCGTGACTGCACCGAATCCGAGGTTTCGAAGGAACGTGGATTTGGGGGCGTCACAGGTTGGTATCAAAGCTGTAGGTTATAAACCATAGGTAAGTGTACCTTAGACTATAACCTGAGAGAGTGAAAGATATGATTAAAATATATCTAAATGAAGATTCAAAGAAGAATCTCGAAATATCTAGAGAATGAGAATAAGGAGTTTCCTAACTCCGGTAATGAAAATGTTAAGACGATGTCTATAATATGAATATGACAAGGATAGTAAGAATAAACTCAGATGGAGTTTGGTTGATAATAGGGAAAGAACCCTAAGGTATAGTGATGATCACGACATGATCAGATTGAACTGTAAAAAGATAGATAGTCTGTAATGACTAAGTATGTATAGCTTGATGCTATAAGAGAATATACTATGATATAGTACGAGATGAACTCATGAGGAGTTGTATGTGATGAAACATAGAAAGCTCGTAACGAGCAAGTGATAAAGTAAGATAGATTTAAGTGTTGGACTTCCATTGAGGACTCATGTAATGGCTTAGTTGTACAAACTTTTGTATGGGCAGAAGTTTTGTGCTTGCACTGAGTACGTCACATTGATAATCGTTGGAATGTTAGTGTCGCGGTATCATTATACATATGGCGGAAAGGTGATTCTTTTCTCATATTTATTTTGATAGATAGAGATTTCTAAGATATAATTAGATAATACTAAGATTAGGTGCGAGTTCTTAAGACTTATGCCTATGACGAGTTCGTGACTCATAATCGTATGATGGGACCCCTCAGCGAATGGACGATTTTGGTCTGACTAGGATAAGTTCCTCAACCCATATGATTGTGGTAAGTTCCTGAACTTCCATGGTGTGGTAAGTTGGTGAACTATACTGAGAATAGATATATTATATAAGAGTTTTGGAATAGTGAGCATTGATGGTAGTAAGAGATTGAAGTGATGGAGAAATTTGGATTTTTCTAAATCTTCTAGCTACGCTAGATTTTCAAAATTTATTGACTTCGTGCTAATGTTTGCACTTCAGTTTTCTTGAGAAAAACATTGGGTCAGGTAACTAAACCAATGAATTTTAAAAACAACACCGTTATTCGTATGTCTAAGCTATTTGTTTCGGCTAAGACAAAAATAATTTGAAAATCTTTCAAAATGTATTTTGACCATATGCATCACTTGATATGATGTAGAATGGTAAACGATGGAGTCATCAATGCAATCGAACCTAGTGTAGGTTGTGATCGAAAGATCGTCAGCCCACTATGGTATGATGTAATATGACAAAGTCATAAAATGGCGGAATCCTCAACGTATTATTAAGTTGGTGCGGCATCATGACGTCATAAAATGGTTTTTGGTTTTTCTTTCGAATTATGAAAAGTGACTAAATTATTTCGATTGATGTCCGAATTGTTGATAAGAATCTAAGCTATTTGATTCGGCTAGGCGACTGTTGAAAAAAGATTATAGAATTCAAGCATTCTTGTGTATTTATGCCAAACCAGATTGCTCTGGTGCGGATTTTGATGTTGAAAAGATATAGTGATCAACCCTATAAGGGAACATATTTTCGGGGACAATGGTTCCTAGCGTAACGCAAATAGTCGTTACAAAACACTACGTTGCGGCCCAATGTAGTGGTACAATAGGTTGGCCACCTAATGTACGCGTGGAGGGTGTTTTCAGTCTTTGTGATTGATAAACACTCTGGTTTGCAAGGTGAAAAATTGTGTTGAAGCATTAGTAAACCTGTGGAAAAGTTCACGGTCTTGTGACCCCTCAGCATAAATTTGGAATCTGAGTTATTCATACTACTTCTCGATTACTGAAAAAAAAAATCGTGGAAGATTCTTATTCTTCTTAAGGATGAATATAGTAAGTAGATGCTCCTTAGAAAGGAGAAAGTGATAGAATGCAATTGAGAAAGTTATAATAATAAAACTTCTGAAAAAAGAATGGATAAAATTATTCTAAAGAATATGTAATATTCGGAATAGCACCGAGTAGAGGAACTTTCGGTGATTCCGAGGACGGAATCCTTATAAGGGGGAGAGGATGTAAGAACCCAGATTTTCAGAAATTATTAAATAAGGATTTAATAAATAAAATTCTTAAACCATGAGATGGGTTCGAATAAAAAGATATATATGTGATATGAGGTATGTGGTATTATATTACATAGGGTAATATGGACTATGTAATATGTGTTTTTGTGATTAATGAATATATTATTAATATATATTTGTTATTTATTTTAGAGACGATTCAATTGAGGTAAAGAAAGTGGATAAATTCCTATCGATATTAAATAATTTATAGAATTATTTTATCATAGTAAGTTGGTGACATTAAATATCCTTAATGTATAATCACCATATTCTTGTGTATGTGTACTAATAACTCGTATGTTTATAATATAGGTTATTAATAGCACTTAAGCTATCCGTGAATAAGTTTGGATAGTGAAGCATGAGTTAGTTAAGGAATTAACTAATAAGAATAAATATTGGTTAATTTAAGTTGAGAGTTATATTATGGAATAATATAATGTGAATATTGAACCTTAATTAACTAACGTAATATGGTACAAGGTTTAATTTACTTAAGTAAAGGAGTGAATTAATATATATGTTGAATATATGATTATAATTAGTACCTTCTATATATTACTTAGAATGGTAATATGTGTGAAAGTCTAATGTACAAATAACGTTAATAGATATATATACGTTATTAAAGAGAAATGGAAATCATTATATCTTTAAATAAATATTTGAAGAAATTGTTTTGGGAACAATTTATAGAAAATGAATGGTTGATATTAATTATCATTATAATATTTGAGTATATTTGTGATAATAATTTTATGAAAAATGGTGGGATGATAGTACCCAACCATATTATATTTAGTCCAATTAAGATATTAATTGAGTTAAAACAATGTACATGAGTTACATTATAATACGTATTGATGTATATTTAAATTATAAGTATACTTGTTTATATATGGGTGTACATTCATGAAGAGTGGTGTATATGTGACCATAACTAATATTGATGTAGCAACATTAAGTATTAAAGTGTGACTTGTATAGTCCAAAAAGAAATAAAACTTAGTATGCTTACACCCATCTTACTAAATGCTGAGTTTTAAGAGAGAGTGTCCCAAATTGAGTGTCATTCTTTCTTCATACACGTGAATAGGCCAATGGTCTAGGCTATGTCTTCAATTGCCCAAACTCTAGGATGGTGATGATGGCTATACATATGATTTCAATGATGAAGGAGGGAGTGGCCCAAATAGTGAAACTCAACCACTTCCAACAACTCTTGCTTGCCCAATGAACTTCTCTTCTTTCCTTTGGTTTAAATTGTGGGGCAAAAACCAAGTTTGTGTAATGGCTTTCCTATAAATAGAAGCCTCCCCTTTACAATTCTAGGTTGCTAAGTTCTTGATGAGTTTATATAGAAGAGTTTGTGATGCTATAGAAATCTGAGAAAGAAGCTGGCATAGTAATTCAAAGCTCCAAGAGGTATAACTCTTACTTTAAATTCTTAGTTGTGAGTTTATAAATTCATAAGAGATTTCATGAATTAGTGGAGAATTGTTATGTAAGATGATGTTAATATGTTGAGTAGAGTCTAAATATATGTTATAGATACAATATGATGGCTTTCAAGCTTGTTACATGAAGTAAGAAAAGGATTAGCTGAAGCTCTGTTTTAGCAGTAAAGCTTCTGGTTTGGAAACGGGGACGCGCGGCCGCGCGTCTCCCTAGTACAAATGGGGCGCGGCCGCGCCCTCTGCAGAAACTCTTGGTGATTTTGTGTTTTCTGGTTGGTTAAGCATACTAGTTAGACTCTAATAATTTCATAAAGGGGTCTGACATGTGTACTAAGGTTGTCATGCACATAGTGAGTTGAATTAGTTGGTTTAACATAATTTCCTAAAAGAAAATGTAAAGTTTTGAAAATGAGACTTGACGAATTTTGTGTTCTTTGAGTCGGACTTTTGAGACATGTGTAAGTGTCTTGGTTATGTGCATCAATGGGTATGAAGGTAGTTGTTGATTAATTACCTTGGCTAATAGTAAACAATTATACCTTGTTGTAGTGGAGTTTTTAATGAAAACTTAAGGTTTTATAAATGAATTTTGGCGTATATAAGTCATGTTTATATTCTGACTTTTTAAGCATGATTATATGGTTTAGATATGCATGATATGTGAATCGAAGGTATTGAGCATACACTATAACACATTGTTTAAATTAAAAATGATTTCAAAAGATAAACTTAGAGTTTTTGGACGTATATATAGGATGTCCACGTTCTGATCATTTGAGCATGTAAAAGTGGCTTATGTATGTGTTCTAATACGTGAGAGTCATGACTACGAGGTACTTTGCATATACTTAGTTACCTTTGTTGACTTAAACCGATTTTTATGAAAAGTTTAGAATGTGTAAGATGATAGCATCAAACACGGAGTGAGTTATATTATGATCATACGAGCATGTATATTAGGATTCATTATGCCTATAGACATGTTGACATAAGCATCATGTGATGAAACATGGATTTCACCTATGCACGCATATTCGAGAAAATGAATTTCAAAAGCATAGACTATGTGATTAAGTATACATGTGTAGTATAAGCACGAGCATGCCTACTTAGTGTGGTTAAGCCTTGTTATGTGATAACATGACTTTAGTAGTTGAGCTTTATTGATTTAAGTAATTCAACGTAGAGCTACGCTATTCAAAGCTAAATAGTTCGAATATGAATTTGAAAACCTACTTAATGTGTGTGTATAATATATATCAGAATGCATGATATATTAGGACCAAACTAAGTTTATGAAATCTAAGTTCTGGTTCTGGCAGGGAGTCGCGCGGCCGCGCCACTCCCAAGCTTAATTGCCGCGCGGCCGCGCCGTGTTGCAGAGCTGCCAAGAACAGTTTGTTAACTGTCTGGTCCTAAGTTATTTTCCTTAAGGACCCTAAGGACCGAAATAGAATGGTTTCTATAGAATAAGTATGAAGGTATGATGTTGTAACATCGTGGTTATCCTAAGATAGAGTGAAACGAAACCAAGATTAGAAAACGATATACGAATTGTTATTCTATTAAGAGCATATGAAATTTATGACTGATGGATGTAAATCCATGATTATATAACTGTGTAGGAATACACGAAGTGCAGATAGCTTTAAGCAGTTAAGTTGTAGTTGTTAAACTACGAATCAGGCAAGTCTTTCAGTTCCTATTTGATATATGAATTCAATAACTGTTAGTTGAATTATATTATGCTGTGATAATGTGAACTTATATATGAATTGTATATGAGATATAAATGAGATTGAAAGTTGATCTTTGATGATATACTTGTTATGTGAAAAGTAACATGCGTAGTAAATATAAATTATTTATAAATGCATGAACTGAGTATAATGTTGTATGCTATGTGATGCATGAAAACTGTTAGAATTGCTGAGCTGTCGAGCTCACTCTTGCAAATAACCACTTTTGCAGGTTAAGGACTTACGATAAAGACTTCGTGCTTCTTGATTGATAAAGATAGATGGTATCGAATTGAAGAAGTACTATTTAGATTATTGCTTGAACCCTGTTTAGATTCTAGAAGTATTACTTGATAGTTGATTACACTGTTTAATACAGGTTGTGTTGTAAAGATGTATTAGTTAATACATAGAGGATATCAAGTCGAGTTGTAAACGTTATACGATAACTCAAATATAATGAATCATATTTTATAATTGATTCAAGGGTTGTAATTGATTCAAGTTATGAAATCAATAAAAGATTTTATTCAAGGAGGATTGAAAAAGTTTAAATTATTCCGCATTTTAGTAACATCGAATATGGTGTAAAGATGAGATCTTGGATATAAATAGAATTTATATTCTAAATTGTAATAAGTAAAGATGTATTCTTTTAGTAATGAATAAAAGATATAATACTTTGGCGTTAGTAGTATCGTGACTGCACCGAATCCGAGGTTTCGAAGGAACGTGGATTTGGGGGCGTCACAGGTTGAGTTGATGGCCTGGTATTGTGATCGGGGTTGACTTGAGGGCCCGATATTGAGAGCAAGGTTAACTTGACTGCCCAATTTTGAGCTCGGGGTTAACTTGACGGCCCGGTATTGAGACCGAGGTTGAATTGATGGCCCGGTATTGAGACCGGGGTTGATTGGATGACCCGGTATTGAGACCAGGTTGAGTTGATTGCAGTTTTGCCCACCTACAATGTTAGTAACAGGGAAAGGAAATTTCGAGTATCTACAGATGCCCCTCTTTATAATGTTCATGCAATGTAATGGAATCAGCAGGACAAAGATTGCTAGACACTTGAAATATGACAAGATATTAATGATGCAATGCAATGAATGTTGAAGTGTTTTCGTAGATCGCATTTCGCACTTCGCATCGCAAATCGCATCACAAATCGCATCGCAAATCGCTTACCTTTGTGTTGGGACTGATACCAATGGTTTGATTCCCGTCGATGTTGTTGATGTTCGTTTGATGATGATAAACTGAAATGTTTTCTACATTTCTGTTGGGGATGATATCCTTTATAATAGCCTTTGGGGCGGCACTGTCAGACGATTACTGGTAGGAGAACCACTGACATGTTTGTCAGAGTTAAGTTATCACAGATTGTTCTCATCTTGTTCTGCTGGAGATGACGTCCTCTGCGATAACTTCATAGATTCTGATGGGGACACTTCTCGGTTACAGAGTTACCTCATTGTGTGCTTCCGATGCTTATTGTTGGGTATTTTCTATACGAGCTATGTAATACCCGAGAATTTTCAAATATTATTAAATGAATATATAAATGGAAATGAATATTATTCGAATATAAATGTTTATGTGTTGTGAGCTGAGCTCATTCAAATGAATTCATGATAATTGAGAAAAATATGAAGTTTATGATAAGCTCGAAGAATGCCTTGTGTGGCACGAGAATAGAAACGATGATGAGTTAATTAATTAGAGGATGAAGGAATTATTAAGTGAACAATTAATCAATATTAATTGTTATTATGAGAAAAAGAATATTAACGGTGATTAATTAATAGTATGTTGATTATTATTATTGAAAGTAATAGAATAATAATAAGTAAATTATTTATAAATATAATAAGATTTATATTTATTTGATTAATTATTTTGTGCAAGGTGTGTGATAATTAAACATATAATGTACAGTAGTTACAACTATATTATATAAAGTGTAGTGTGACACTTGAATATGGCCATATAATATATAAGAACTATATATTATGATTAAATGTATGACCGAGAACATCATAATGCTTATATGACATAGTATGATATGTGACTACATTAAATATGTACCACATGAGTATTAAATAAACAATTGCTACTTAATGATTATTTCAACAAATTAATATAATTGAAATGATAAGAGTTGTAATGATGATATGTGACAACATGTATGTATGAATACATTAGAGGTGTACCTTATGGGTTATTAAATTGAACTAAAGGTATATTTAAATATATGAGAGGAAATAATAAATGGTTATCTATTTTAATATTAATGTGGAATTAAAATAATAATTTTTTCAATAATATAGTTTATGGTAACGGGGAAAGCTAGTACCCAATTAGATTATATTCGGTATTATGAAATGTACATGAATTATATGTTGAGGCGTATATATGTATCCCAACTTATTACATTGCAATATTATTTTATAAGGACCCAAGTGAACATGAATTATATATGTGCAAATTAAATTTACTAACTGGTAGTATTATTTAATTATTGGGATTACATTGTAACTCTAATTGCAACCTAAGTATATAATATATGCATATATTATAGCCTAAGTGAATATATTATATATAAATGTACAAAGCCCTTGAACTAATACTCCTTTCAAATGCTGAGATATATTATTTGTCCCACAATGAGAGTCCCTCATTCTCTCCTACACGTGAAAGGCTAAAGCCTACCATTCTTCTCAATTTTAGCAGACTTAGATAACCTTGTAGGTAATCATTCATGGGAAGTAGGCGTTATGATGAGATTCAACAACTACACACCAATTTCTCCTTAACCTTCATACAATTCATAATCTCGTTGGTTTATTTTGGAATGCAAAAGCTTTGTTTGTAAAATAATTCTTCTATAAATATAGTCCCTCCTCTTCACAAATCAAATGCTGAGAATTTTCCTAAGTATATAAGTTAGAGCAAGTTATATATCAGTAATAGCATTCTGAGAATTGGAGAGAGTTAAGCTTAGCAAAATAAGTTAGCAGAGGTATATTTCCATACCATATTCTTTATTCTGTAAATTTCTTACATTATTGATTATGTTGAAATAAATGATAATTGAATTGGGAAGTACTTGCTTAGTTGTTATATAGACTTATATGTTTGGTAACAAGGCAATGTAGTTGGTGTATAATCAAAATTGTGAAGGAAGTTTAGTATTTGGCCTAAGTCCTGTCGAAGCAGGGAGCTTTCTGGTGTAGACCAGACACAGCGTAGCTACACCTTTTTTATACTGGGGTGCAGCGCAGTTGCGCCAGAACCAGACTTGAACTTTGCTTGCCGAGACCCGGCGCAGCTTCGCCAATCCTTGGTTCCAGTTTTTCTATTTCTGATGCAAACTGTTAGGTGCTAGCATGTGGTACCACTTTAGACAAGCGTGAGAACATGAGTAACATGCCCATATGAGTACATTAACATAACGTGAACATGTTTTGCTATGTTGCATGTATGATTGATGAAAAGTTATGGTTTTCGAAATAAACTTAAAGTTTTAAAAAGGAACTTTGATATGCTATATCCATGTTTGTATTCTGACCTTGAGCATGTTTGTATGGCCTAGAAATGCACGAAGAACGTGTTGACATGTAGGTATATGTTTCATGATGTAACTTAGACATGTCGGACCTCATTAGTGAACATTTACTAACGAAAATATAAGCTTTGAAAATGAACCTTGGCATGTATGTATCATATTAACATTCTGATCTCTCGAGCATTATTATATGGTTTAGTTAGACATGAAATGTTAGTCTAAAGTGTTAAGTATACACTAGCATACATGGTTTGAGTTTAAAATGATTTCAAAGGCTAAACTTGAAAGTTTTGGAAAACTAAAGTGCATGAACCAAAGTCATAAGTGTTCTGATATTTTGGACATGAATGAGAGTGTTTTTAACATCACTAAGACATCATATATATACACACACTTGTTAGATGGAATGCAAGTTAATCAAGCATGTGTTCGATTAAGTTTCAAGCAAGTAGCAATGCTAGTGTTAC
>CM035117.1:128896538-129089038 GCA_020205555.1 Panax stipuleanatus | reverse complement strand
CCCCCTCGTTGCCAGCTCACCCACTTACAGCACCTCAATTCCTTCACAAATTAGGTGCCGCAGCGCCACTTATTGACCAGAGTACTTGACCAAGCGCTGCATCGCCGTTTCAAGGCTTAATCTTGCTGCCGCAACGCCACCTCCTGTTTTCAGGAAGAAACAAGAGGAAATGACCTAAGGAAGGAAGAAAGGATATATATTAGAACTCAGCCTCCTTTTGCAGAGATCTCTCATTCTCTCTCACATAGAGGTTATTCCCAATAGCTTAGAACTTAAATTGTCTCTTCAGTTCTTTGTACATAAATTTTGGTAACAATATAGATTAGGGATATGAATGGGATTCAATGGAGCTCAATAGCAACTTAGCAACAAAGAATGGAGAGCATGAATTGATTGGATTTCTTGGAGATTGAAGAATACTTTGACAAAGTTTATTCTTCTCTAGTTATTTCCTTTGATTTTGTAATCTATAACTATTTTACTTGTTGCTACTAATGTTTAATTCAAAAGCTATGAACTAATTATTGGCTCTAAGATTATAATGGAACCCATTGTTAATTTGAATTGATTATCTTATCTCTTTGGTTGGCACCATATGGTTTGGCTCAATATATTTATGCTTAATGATATATTGCTAAGGAATTAGTGATTATTTTGGTAATCTATAAGAAATTGGGAAATGGATTGTAGATTTATACCTTGATATATTGGCATGTGATTATGATTTGTCTATACCAATGGACTGCATAATTTATGTGTAAGATATGGATATACTTATATGCCATGTGTGACCAACTTGAGAATCTAAGCTTGAATTCCTTGTCTATGATTAATTCGCATAGGAATGTGTCGGATTATCTAGCTAGGATGTTCTTTTCTATTTTATTCTCTTTCTGGAAGATCTAGAGAGGATATGTTTATACAAACCTCGAAATAGGCGTATGAGCACTTGTGAGTTCTCGGTCGACAATCCGTCATGACCACTAAGACCAAGGAGAGAGTTAGGATGTTTAATTATACATAGCATGCCAAGTGTTTGACAAAATACTTGCGTGGGGGAAAGTTATGACCTTATCTTGTAGCGCCTTAGATACCAGTCATTATCTATTTACTTGATTTGATAATTAGAATTAACTAGATTGATTACATATCTTCTATTTAACTGTTAAATAAGACTTAAGCGATATAAAGTCGGTACTTGATAAATATTAGTAATAATTTCTCGTGGGTTCGACACTCAACTTATCATTATATTACTTGTGAACCGTGTATACTTGCGCGTGTTTACCCGATACTTTTAAAATTTTAAGGGTTAACTACAATATGTGGCAGTTTCATTATACTGTCCCTGAGTTAATGAAACAACTTCAATTGACCCAAGGTACGTAGTACATAAGCCAGTTGTCCCATGTAGTTGATGTAGTACCCGTGAATTTTATAAATATTATTAGTATTGAAAATAAAAATGTTTGAATTTTTATGTTGAATACAGATATGTTTATGTGTGTTTTGAAATGTGGTAATTCAATTTAAATTGAATTAAGTATGTGATGAGTAAGTAAGGTGGTAACAATGATGATGAGCTTAATTAAACTTATGTGATATGCCTAGTTTGGCATAATGATGGACCAAGTAATTTATTAATTAAATTAATGAAGAAATGATTAAATAATGTGATGGACTAATTATTGTTATTATTTTAATTATTTATTTGTTATGTGCAATTATATATGTGGTGTGAACATATAAATATTAGTGCAATAAAGTTGTATCATGCATAAAATATATGATGGGATATTAAGAATAATATTATAATGTGAATAATTATTATGTAAGACTATATTATAAAAATAAGCTTGAGTTATGTAATTTAGCTAAGTTTGGAAGAAATGAGCCTTGTGTGACAAAATGATTCATGGTGAATCAATAAAATGTATATTTTAAAATTATGGAAGAAAATTAATTTTTAGAAAATAAATGTTTGATATTAATTATCATTATGGTATTTGGGCGTAATTAGAATAATAAGTTTTATTGAAAATAATGGGTTGTTAGTGCCAAACTAATTTATATTCTAGCCCAATTCAAATATTATTTGGACTAACCCAATGCACATGGATCATATGATTATATGTATTTGTAAATATGAAAGTATAAGTATACTTATATATATATATGGGTGTATGTATATAGGTATAGATATATATGTGTATACATATATATTTATGTGTATATGTGCCGATAACTTAACATAAGGTAATAAAATTAAGTAATTAAATTTGACCTTGTGAGCCCAAAAAGGAACCGACATTAAAAATATTGAGGTCCATTTTGCTGGTAAGTGAAGTATAATAAAGCTCTTGTCCCATAGTCATAGTCTCAAAATTGTTCTAGTCGCATTAGGCCAATGACCTATCCTCTATATTTCCCAATCTCAGGCTTAGTGATGATGGCTGAGGGTGTGGGCTAATGGGAGCAGGTGAGACTTTCTACCAAATTTTTCTTAACAATCATCTTCTTCTATCTTCCATTGGTTCAATCCTTGAGTCAAAGTCCAAATATTGGGTAATAATTTTCCTATAAATGAAAGCCTTCCTCTTCTCAAAGAGGCAATGTCCTTAACCATGTTCTTGATTTCAAACTAGATGAAATTCATGAAAATTGGTATGAACTAATTGGTAATTAGTTTGGAAATTGGTATCATTGTGTTATCTTAGTTGTATGTATGTTTTGAAACATAATATTGGTCATTATATGCATGCTTGGTGTATTGGAATCCTGAGTTCTGCAGAAAATAGAGTCTGGTCTGAGGTTGCCCCGAAGTGGCGCTGTCGCGCCACTTCCTCAGTTCAATCCAGCGCAGCCGCGCTAGTCCTCATTACTTGAAAACGATTTTTGTTACTTTGATATTTTGAGCATGTGCGTTTAACTTATTTATGTATACAAATGGGTCTAACATGTGGTCTAAAGCTACTTTGCATCTAATATGTTGCATTAGCTTGGTTTAGTAGAGATTTTATAAGAAAATTTAGAAGTTTGAAAACTAATATTGATGAGCATTGAGTTGATTGCATTTTGACCTTATAAGATGACATGCTAGGACTCTTTATACTTCTAATATGTAACTCTAGGATGTCTTGCATGTAATATGTTTAAGGGTGTAGACGAGTCGAACCGAAACGAATAGAGAGCTAGTCGAATTCGACTCGAAATGTTAAATTCGTACTCGAATTCGAATTGTATTTGAAAATTTCTACTCAGATTCTACTCGACTCGAATAGTTATTACTCGAATCCAATCCGACTCGGATCGAATTATATTCAAACTACTCGCGAGCTTCAAATTCAAGATCGAATTTGAGTCTCCACATAATAACTAGTTTTATTATAAATATAATTATAAATTGAATTTGTTATTTTACTTAGAAATGAGAAAATATATTTACTATTACACTTTACAAATATAAAATCATAATTAAAATTAAAAGTAAAACAAAATAATAATAATTAATTATCCTAACTTGATTTAAATTTGAATATATTATAAAAGAATGTATAGAACATCTAATTGAATCTGTATCAATCGAGTATGTATCGAATCACAATCAAGAATTCGTATATTCAAACCAACCAAGAGCAATATTGTGCTCCAACTTTTTCATACCAGTCCGAATATTCAAACCAACCTCCACCGCAATATGAGGAAACATCTAGATTGGAGGAGACTCTTGGCCAGTACATAGAGCATAAAGAAAAAAGAAGACTGGAGGAGCACCTTTCTAAATTCATGGAGCAAAATAAGGTTTGGATGACGAACCTAAAAGTCTCGTTGAAGAACCTCGAGAATCAACTGGGACAACTTGTCAATATTTCCCTTAATTAACCGCATAGCATATTATCTAGCCTCACATAAATGAATCCTATTGAGGAGGGTGAAGAGCAATGTAAGGTGGATACGCAAGGAAATGGCAAGGAGTTACATGAAATTCTTTAAGGCAACATAGAAATGCATCCCGATGTGAATGTGAATTTCGAGCTTGGAGAAAATAGGAGCATGAGTGGGTGTAATGACAAGAATGATGAAAATCTGGAAACCACACTCAAGGTTGTTGAAACCATAGGGGACCCAATAGAGCATGAAGAACGTTTTCAAATTTTGAAAGGTGAATTAGTGGATAATTCGAACAATGAAAGTTTCTTTGTGCCGATGGATGAAGTGGAGTTTAAGGATCGCCAATCGTCCTTGTCCGCCATGCAAATCGAAGAAAAGATGAATAGGCGGTTTGAAATGGTAGTCTTCGCATATGAGCCAGATTAAAAGTAAATGCTTAGAGTCGGGCCGTCGACTTTAAAACAAGCGCTTCTTGGGAGGCAATCCAAGTGCTAGTTTAATTTTAGTATCCTTTTTCTACTTTCTTGCTTTTCGTAGGTTAATTGTATATTTTCCTATATTATAGTAGTTTAGTATGAGCGTCGTAGTTTTACATCATATTAAGTTTGCGTTGACACCAGTAGTGTGTAAAATGTAGCTTGTCAACATGTTTTTGTAGTATTTTAGTAATAAACTTCATTTTGGTATAAAGTAAGTTTTTGACCAAAGTGTCAACTTTGATATAGTTATATGTTTAAAATTTTAGTAATGCTTTTGTTAAATGTCTAGGTTCAGTAGAATTTATATTTTGGTGATTGCATGTCAAAGAGATTCCTAAGTGCCTAGTATAGAAGTTTTGAGTTATTAGTTGTAGTTAGTCTTATAAAATTGTTAGTCTATGTATAGCTTTTAGTTTTCTTAGTTGTTAGTTTAGTTTTATTTAGTTTGTTTGGTTTGTGTATAGCTTTTGATAAAAAAAATTTATAGGCTAAGTGTTGGCCATAAGCTATGGTTTGCCTGCAGATAAACTTAAAAAAATTTCACTAATGTAGGGTCAGCGCCGCAACACCTCAGTTTGCTCTAGAATTGGCGTTGTCGTGCCTCCATTAATGCCCAGTTACTTCAGACCATGCCACAGCGCCTCTGGAAGCTTATTATGTCGAGTCGCAGTGCCTGGAATGAGCAAAACCTACTGTTAATATACGCTACAGCGCCTCATTTTGCCCTTCAAGTCGCGCCACAACGCCTCGACAAAATCAAGTGTTAATATCAGGCGCTGCAGCGCCTCATAACAATGAAAAGTCGGCGCCGCATCGCCGGTAGCAAATTTTTATTGGTTTAATTAGGCTGAACTCGGTAAACACATCACAAACACCACCTTATTTCGACCGAGACTCCCCATCATTGACAATCAACACCACAAATTTCCATCCCCAACCAATTAAACTCTCCCATTCTCTTCAACAAGAATTGTTCGCAAGCATCATAGGTAGGGTTTGCCAGAATTCCTCAAGATTTAACCTAGGGTTTTCACTTCTCAGGTAAGTGGGTTTTCAATTCCTATTTGAGGAAGTCAAGATTTTGATGAAGTTTGAGGCTTGAGTTTTCATTAATTTTTGTATATAAATTGCATTGGGTTGTTGTTTGGTTTGTTTATCATCTCTTGGAGAAATTTTTGGGTTTGATCAAGCTAAATTAAACTCTAGCAAATTCAACTATGGGCTATGCACGCGAGGTGCTCGACTAATTGCCGCAATGAAGTTTGGCATTATTTTTGGCTCTGTTTGGCATATTTTGGCTAGGTTTCAGTTGGGCTTGCTAATAGAGTTCAATTGCTGGGCTTAGTATTTTGCATCCATTATGGCTCTTTTTGGTTCAACTTGACTTGGTGTGCATTGGCATTAGCTTGCTAATTAGCATAGGTAGAACACTGCTTTAACATTGGCTTAGCAGCAACTAGATTTCAATTCGGATTTATATTTGGTTTTGTTTTGGCTTGGTTTTGGGTTGCATTTGGATAATTGTGCTAAGTAATTGCTGAAATTTGAAAATGCCTCTAAAGAGACAAAGACATAGCATTGGCGGTTCCTCTGCTTCGGCACCACAATGGGATCAAACAAAATTCGTCAGTGAGGAAGCTTGCGCAAGATACAATCAAATCTTTGCTAAGAAGAGTTTGGTGCCTGAGAGGGGTTTGAGGCCATATTTGAAGCAGGACGACAAAATGATGACTATGATAATTGATAAAAAAATGGGTGCATTTTATAAAGTAGCCTAGGCCGACTATTATCTCTGTGGTCAGTGAGTTCTATGCGAATGCAACTTCTGAAGGTCCAGCCATTGTTCAAGTTCAAGGGCAAGCAGTTTCCTTTGACAGTACAATCATCAATACTCTTTTTATGATATGCCTAGCTATGATGGTACAGATTACTTGTAGCCAGGGATCCGCATATTTAACTTAGAGGATATCATCAAGAGGCTTCCCAAGCCCGAGACAGTATGGAAAACCAATGACAGCACTAGAGAAAAGACTAGTTTTCCACACCACGCACTGAGTCCCTATGGAAAGGCATGGTATAGCTTTATATGCTCCACTATCTTACCGATCCGCCATCATAGCGACGTCACCAAGGAACGTGCAATCTTACTCTTTGCCATAGTGACTGGATTGAAGGTGGATGTGGGGTCACTCATTCAGGAATCCATTCTGAAGGCCATCATGGGCAGCACTTCTGGGGGACTTCCACACTCGTCATTGATTACTAGGCTGTGCAAAAGGGCAAAGGTACAGTGGCGAGCTGATGAGATCGCCCAGTTACCCATGTCAGTTATAGATCACGCTACTATTTCATGATATAATGTCTGGGATGGGGCAGATTCTCATGCCTGAGGTGAGGGATTTCTACTATCCACTCAGCCGACAGAGCTAGGATCTTCATCAGCGGGGCCCTTGGCAGAGATTTTAGCATCACTGCCTCTATTACACCAGAAGGCGAATTTAGAAACTCAGAGATCAGAGAGGCATAGGAGGCACATAGTTGTGGTAGCTCAGAGGCAGGACTTGATAATGCAGTACCAGGCTGAGTTTACCACTACTGTGGCTATTATTTACACATCATATGGTGGAGACAAGGCAGATTCTATGCCATTCCTGTTCCCTGAGCCTTCTGTCTTCCCACCATATCCACCGCCTTCACCTACTGCAGAGGAGGGCAATGAAGAGGGCAATGATGAGATTCTAGATGAAGAGGGCACAGATTGATCCTTCTTCCGCATATTCAGCCACTAAGGGCATTGGCCATCTAAAGTTTGGGGGAGTCATTTTGCGTTTCATCTATCTTTATCTATCTATTATCTGTGTTAGGAACTGTTAGTAGTATACTATCTATTTTGGGCTGCAAAGTATTGTATAAATTGAAGTCTTAGATTATTAGTTTTTGATGCATGGATTATGTATGAAATGCTTGTTGCCTATTTCTATCCATGTTATGGCTTTATTAGTATGAATGGATGTGTATCTATCTTTTTGGTGCCATGATAGTATTAGACCCTATTTTGAGCTTTTATTATTGCAAGCTATGCTATGGTTTTTAACCCTATCTTGAACTGTTTATATGATTAGTGGGTTATATATAGTTAAATTTTTTATTGTAGCCAATGATATGCTTGTGGTATGGCTTTGTCAAAGAGGTCAAGCATTTATGAATAAGATTCTTAGATTAATTTTTAGTTAAAACTGATGTTGATCCTATCTAGTCTATTGAGCACATGCCAACTGTTATAGCTAGTTATGCTTCTAATAGACTTAATTGGTAATGTTTTACGAAAACTTTTTGCGTTAGCTCTTACGAACTTAAGTGAGTCGATGATAATAAGATTTAGATTCTTATGCAAGTTCGGATACATTCGTGGGCTAATAGCACATATAAAAAATAAAAAGAATAAATTGATAACCTTAGTTGACTAAGTTTGATTACGTGGCTTTTGTTACTAGAGTTAATAGATCCTTAGGGGTGTTCTACACCTAGTGCTCTAAAGCCATCTGGCTTGGGAGTCATTGATCAAAAGATCGTTACACGACTAACTCTGAATAGCCTAATGTAATTAGACATTGCACGGTTATGCTTAAGGTTGTGTTAGTTAAAATATAACGGATAAAATTCTAGTTTGGCTTAAGTTTGGTTACGTGGCTAATGTTACTTGAGTTAATAGATCCTTAGGGGTGTTCTACGCCTACTGCCTTAAAGCCATATGGCTTGGGAGTCATTGATCAAAAGCTCGTTACATGGGTAACTCAGCCTAAGGTAGCCGAATTTTGCACAAGTCAAATTTAGTTGTTCTTATGCTAATGTCGGATGGTCTGTTCTTGCATTTGTGTTTTGTTCTGAATACTTGATGTAGCTTGAGCATATTGAGTTAGTATTTTCCTTATTGAAATTGTTTATGTGTATGAACTATAATTGGTTAGAATAGTTGGTAATCACACACACATAGATTTGGATCAGTAGCAGTTTACGCTAGAAATTTGGTTGAAGCCTATTTTTGACTTTGCTTTTTATTTGAAATCATTAATCTTATCCTTGAGGCCGCAATGCAGGTATATAGTAGTTTGGTGTGATTCGCAATTATATTTACTTTTTATATTTTTGTTATGATATTTTTGCTTGAGGACAAGCAAAGTCTTAAGTTTGGGGGTATTTGATGAGTGGGATTTATACAAGTAAATCGACTACTTTTATACTTAAGAAGTTGCATGTTCTTATTATTTTATATTGCTTTTATATTGTTTTGTTATTATTTTGCTGAATATATGTTTTGCATGAATTTTCAGGTCATTTCCAGCTTTCAGGGGCAAAAAGGGCATTTTTATAGCATTGGCGCTGCAGCGCCGGTTCTTAGTGTAATTCTGGCGCAGTAGCGCCCCCTCGTTGCCAGCTCACCCACCTGCCGCGCCTCAATTCCTTTGCAACTCAGGCGTCGCAGCGCCACCTATTGACCAGAGCCTTGACCAAGCGCTGCAACGCCGTTTCAAGGCTTAATCTTGGCGCCGTAGCGCCACCTCCTGATTTCAGGCAGAAACAAAAGGAAATGACCTAAGGAAGGAAGAAATGATATATATTAGAACTCAGCCTCCTTTTGCAGAGATCTTTCATTCTCTCTCACATAGAGACTATTCCCAATAGCTTAGAACTTATATTTTCTCTTTAGTTCTTTGTACATAACTTGTGGTAACAACATAGATTAGGTATATGAATGGGATTCAAGGGTGCTCAAGAGCAACTTAGCAACAAAGAATGGAGAGCATGAATTGATTGGATTTCTCAGAGATTGAAGAATACTTTGACAGAGTTTATTCTTCTCTAGTTATTTCTGTGACGCCCCTAAATCCGGGTACCTTCAAACCTTGGATATGGTGCTACACGGTGCTACTATCTACTCAAATATTCAATTGAAAACTTCAATAACATGCATAAGTTTACTAAATATTACATTAGAATAATCCCTTCCCAAGTTCTTTATAACCTTACATTCGTTCTGTATCATAATATCATTCTTTACAAAAATAATACTATGCTATTACAAGGAAAACTATTTATCCATCATAGACTTGCCCTTGTCCTTACCGGATCCTTCGGTCTGTTTGCTCTTTGATAAGTAGGTTTTATACCTTCTTATTGTCTATCAACTTGCTATGATTATGGCTTAATCTCAGGCATTTTAGTGTCTTTTGATATGTTTTGTCTTTGTTTTGTATATTTCAGGCAGGAAGCTCAAATGGCATGTACTGGCATGATAACGGCATAAAATGGCATGGTTTGGAATGGTATTGGCAAAGGCAAAGTGGGATGGTAAGAAGATCGCTTAGCAAAAGAAGGCATGGTGTTGGCATGGATATGGCTAAAAGCCTCATAGAGATCTTATGATGATCACAAGATGGATTTGCAAGAGGAAATGGCAAAAGGCATGTGCAAAGGGCATCAAAGCAGCAGAAGTGAAGTAGCAAAAAGCAAAATAGAAGCAGCAAAGCAAGCACAAGGAAACTAGCAAAGAACCAGAATGCACCAGCAGGAATTGCAAGCCCGCGCGGTCGCGTCGGGATAGCAAAGAAGAGCCGCGCGCCCGCGCCGATATGCAGAGTCCAGAGACTGCTCTGGGGAAGCCCGCGGCCGCGCCCCAAATGTACTACGGGGCCGCGCGACCACGCCGGTCAAGAAATTGACTTTTTTCAATTATTCTTTCTGCTGAGTGTGTATTCTATATATTGGGTGTATTTGCATTGAACGAGAAAAAGACTGATCAATTTATTACAGCATTGAATACTTTCCTATTTTCTAGGGTTAGAGAACTAGAGAGTTTTGGAGATTAACTCTTCTTCTCATCTAGTTCTAGTAGATTTCATTTCTAGGGTTCACTTTGGAACTTGATTGTGGTCTGAGCTTGAGCTTGCTAGCATTCTATTGAAAGGAGAACCACATGATTTGCCTTCTCTATTTTCTCTACTCTTTTACTTTCATATTTGCTTCAATGTGTAGTTCAAATCCCATAATGGTTTGTGGTTCAAAGATGAACTAACTACCATTATGGGATTCTAATGAATCTTATTGCTTAGTCTAGCTTTATATGCCTCATTGATATGTATGCTTGATTTTGTATGGTTTGCCTAGCATGGTTGTATTGAATATATAGATGCTTGATCACCATGTACTGTAATGGTTTATATGAAATTGAAAGAGGAAGTATAAACTTAGATTTTGCCTTGCTAGTATATGTTTGTGAAATTTGCATTGGATGAATTTTATGATTCGTAATCCGGATAGAAATATATCGGCTTACCATATGTAGCCAATAGGGAGCTTGCACTTAAATCGACATTGCTTGTAAATCACATAGACATATAGTGATTTAGGTTTTATTGACGTTCATGTGAATTCTATCTCTTTTGTAGATTTTATATGATATGGACTTGGTTTATTGAAAGATAGCCATTTCTTACATTCGTGCTCTCGACTAGCAATCCTAAGTAATTAATTATACTTGACATGAGGTATGTAATCCAGACGATGCAATAGGTGAAGTTTGGATCCCATATTTCTCCAATTTGAATCCCTCGTCTGTTAATTAGTTAATTTAGCTTTAAAATCAGTTTAGTTATTAATTCACACTTTGATATTCGTTTGAGCATCTGAGGATAACTATAGAATTGTTGCATGATAGTTTAAATCTAATTTCTTTTCTCCGTGGGAACGATCTTTACTTTTCTTATATTACTTGTTGGCCGTGTATACTTGCACATGTCTGTGTCCATTTTGTTAACACCGAAACGGCGCAACAAGTTTTTGGCGCCGTTGTCGAGGACTAGTTTTTAGTTTTATTACTATTGACATAAATTTTTGTTAGATTTGTCTGATTTGAACAATTCACTTCTTATCTCATTTCTAACTTATTTTTATTTATGTTTCAGGTACTTGTGTTTAGTATATGCACACTAGAGCAACCAATCCTGCGTTGGTACCTCTACAAGATAACATTAACAGCAGAGCTTGGAGAGCGAACACAAGAAATACTAATACACAAGGAGAACCTGAACAACCAGAACAAATGGCAGCCGAAGAACAGAGAGCTAAGAATAGAGCATTGAAGTACTATTCAATACAGAAGATCATTGATCTTCAGTCCAACATAGTCAGGCCAGCGATAGCTGTAAATACTTTTGAGATCAAACCAGGGACACTTCAAATGGTTCAGAATACAGTCTAGTTTGGGGGTGCAGCTACAGAATATCCCAATGAGCATATCTTGAGCTTTATTGAGATATGCGACACATTCAAATTCAACAATATGTCTGATGATGCTGTGAAGCTTCGCCTATTTCCCTTCACCTTGAGGGATAAAGCGAAGAGTTGGTTGCATTCACTACCCTCAGGATCAATCACTACATGGGAAGATTTAGCACAGAAGTTCCTCGCCAAATTCTTTCCCATGGCCAAGACAGCTCAGATGAGGAGTGCCATTTCTCAGTTTACACAACAACAGGGGGAATCTTTATACGACGCCTGGGAACGTTACAAAGAAATGCTCAAGAAATGCCCGCATCACGGAATGCCAGACTGGATGGTGATAAGTTCATTTTATAATGGTTTGGGATGGCAGTCGAGGCCGATCATCGATGCCGCATCATGAGAAGCTCTATGGGCCAAGGACTATCCGACATCACATGACTTAATAGAGACTATGGCGGCCAATGAATATCAGAATACAACATCCAGAATGCCGCAGCTAAAAGTGGCTGGAATCTTGGATGTGGATGCCGTAACAACCCTTTCAGCTCAGATGGTTGCAATGTCAAAGAAGATAGACTCTATGGCTAAAAATAGAGCTCAATAAGTTGCTTTTGTATGTGAGTTATGTGCCAGAGCACATCCGACAGATCAATGTGCCATCACTACAGAGTCGGTTCAGTTCGTCAGCAACTATCAGAAGCCTCATAATCAATTCTCGAACTCCTACCATCCAAACAATAGAAACCATCCGAATTTTAGTTGGAGTAACAACCAAAATGCCCAGCCGTCTCAACAGACTCAATACCAACCTCCTCAATAATAACCACACCAAGGTGCTCAACAATCCCAATATCAACCATACCAACAACACAAAGGTCAGCCACAGTAGTCTCAACAGCAGTATGCCCCGAGACAGTCACACCCACCCGAATTTCATCAACCACAACATCAACACAATCCAGGTCCCAGTCAACAATCAGAGGAAAGAGCTGAGAGAGAAGAACTTAAGTTGTTGGTTAAGAGCCAAGCGGTGTCTCTAAAAATATTGGAGACTCAAATAGGCCAAATTGCCAATGCAGTCCTAAACAGACCGCAAGGGACTCTTCCAAGCAGTACGAAGGCAAATCTAGGAAGACGGGATGGCAAGGAACAGTGCCAAGCAATTACACTAAGGTCTGGGAAGCAGACTGCTAAACTGGAGGTTCGCACGGCAGCGCCCCAGGAAGAACAAAACCTGGTGCGGGTGCACCCTTGTGAAGAAAATTCTGAGGAAGTTTTGGAAGATGGAAAAGATGGGGACAAGGCAGTTGAAGCAGAAAAGGAGGTACCTACTCAGGAAACCAATGTTCCACCACAAGTAATCTACCCTCCTACACCATCCACAGAGGATTCAGAAGCAGAGATTGGACAAACAATTCGCAAAATTTTTGGAGGTATTCAAAAAACTGCAGATCAACATTCCCTTTGCCAAAGCTTTGGAACAAATGCCGAGCTACGCAATGTTTATGAAAGGGATACTGTCAAGGAAGAAGAAGCTAGAGGACTATAAAATAGTGGCCTTGACAGAGGAATGCAGTGCAGTCTTGCAGAGAAAGTTACCTCCAAAGCTTAAGGATCCAGGGAGTTTTACAATACCATGCTCTATTGGGGAGTTGTCCTTCAACAAGTGCTTATGTGACTTGGGGGGAAAGTATAAATTTGATGCAACTATCGGTGTTCACTCAATTGGGATTGTCGGCTACTAAGCCGACAAACATATCTTTGCAGCTAGCCAATCGATCCATCACCTACCCCAAAGGTATTGTAGAAGATGTGTTGGTGAAGGTGGACAAATTTATATTCCCTGCAGACTTTATCATCCTGGACTTCGAGGAAGACAAGAACATACCAATCATTCTGGGGAGACCATTTTTAGCTACTGGGCAAACACTCATAGATGTACAAAAAGGAGAACTGACTATGAGGGTTCAAGACCAAGAAGTCACGTTCAATGTCTTTAAAGCTATGAAGTTTCCCACGGATGAAGAAGAATGTTTCAGAATTAATACTGTTGACAGGATACTGCATGAGGAGACGAAACACTTGATGAGCATAGATCCAGTAGAGAGTGCTCTACGGGGAGACTCCGACATGGAGGAGACAGATGTAGTGGAGTGTATACAGATTTTGAATACGGTGCCTCAAATGAGAAATTTTAAAATTCCCATCGAACCACTCGGACATACAGGGGAGCCATCAGTGCGACTAAAGCCTTCTCTTGAAGTGGCTTCCACACTTGACCTTAAACCTCTTCCCGATCATTTGAGATATGCATATCTGGGGGAATCTTCTACGTTGCCGGTTATTATTGCCTCTGCTCTATCATCCAATCAGAAGAGCAAGTTGCTGCGGGTTCTAAGAGAGTTCAAATAAGCTATTGGGTGGACCATAGCTGACATCAAAGGGATCAGCCCTTTATACTGCATGCACAAGATACTCTTGGAGGATGACAGCAAGCCATCAATAGAGCAACAATAGAGATTGAATCCAATTATAAAAGAGGTTATCAAAAAGGTGATCCTCAAGTGGTTAGATGCTGGAATAATTTATCCAATCTCAGACAGCTCTTGGGTGAGCCCAGTGCAGTGCGTCCCGAAGAAGGGAGGCATGACAGTCATGACAAATGAAAAGAACGAGCTTATACCTCCCTGGACAGTTATGGGGTGGAGGGTCTGCATGGACTATCGCAGACTGAATAAAGCTACAAGGAAGGATCATTTCCCTTTCCCGTTCATTGATCAGATGCTGGATAGGTTAGTAGGTCACGACTACTATTGCCTCCTGGACGGTTACTTAGGGTATAAACAAATTATTATAGCCCAGACCAAGAGAAGACCACTTTCACGTGCCTATACGGTACATTTGCATTTAGAAGGATGTCTTTCGGGCTATGCAACGCTCCAGCCACTTTCCAAAGATGCATAATGGCAATATTCTCTGATATGGTCGAACACAATGTTGAAGTTTTCATGGACGATTTCTTTGCCTTTGGAGACTCTTTCGACATCTGTTTGGAGAATCTGGTGCTGGTGTTAAAGAGATGTGTTGAGACTAACTTAGTTCTGAACTAGGAGAAATGCCATTTTATGGTAAAGGAAGGCATTATTTTGGGCCACAAATTCTCTGGGAAAGGTCTAGAGGTGGATAGAGCGAAACTGGAAACCATTGAAAGTTTACCACCACCAACCTCAGTAAAGGGGGTCCGTAGTTTCGTCGGGCACACAGGATTTTATCGTCATTTTATTAAAGACTTCTCAAAGATTACTAAGCCTCTATGCAGTTTGCTTGAGAAGGACGTCACATTCAGATTTAACGAGGAATGCCTGGAGGCCTTTGAACACTTAAAAAAGAAACTGACTACGGCACCCGTCATTACAGCTTCAGACTGGTCTCTCCCTTTTGAATTGATGTGCAATGCAAGTGACTTCGCCGTAGGGGTTGTACTGGGATAACGCAGGGATAAGGTTTTTATGTGATATATTATGCAAGTAAAACCCTGACAGACGCCCAACTGAACTACACTACCACAGAGAAGGAGCTTCTTGCAGTGGTATATGCGTTTGACAAATTCAGGTCTTATCTGATTGGCACAAAAGTAGTTGTATACACAGATTATGCTGCAATCAGGTACCTGATTAGTAAGAAAGATGCTAAGCCTCGTCTCATCTGGTGGATACTTCTTTTATAGAAATTTAATTTAGAAATCAAGGACAGAAAGGGAACGAAAACCAAGTGGCTGACCACTTATCTCGACTGGAGAACCCAGGAATGGATAAAAATGACAAAGTGATGATTAATGAGTCCTTCGCGGACGAGCAGTTATTTGTGGCGCAAGGCAAAATGCCCTGGTTTGCGAACTTTACGAACTTCCTAGTGAGCAATATTATCCCTTCTGACTTCACTAGAGCCCAAAAAAAGAAGTTTCTACACGATGCTAGATGCTATAGTTGGGATGAGCCGTATTTGTTTAGGTAGTACGCTGATAGAATGATCAGGCGGTGCATCCCAGAGAGCAAGATGGAAAGCATACTGCGAGATTGCCACTCATCTATTTATGGAGGACATTACGGGGGTGAGAGGACAGCCGCCAAAGTGCTTCAGGCCGATTTTTATTGGCCAACATTGTTTAAAGATGCTCATAACTTTGTCCAGAACTGTGACCGTTGTCAGCGCGTGGGTAACATATCCAAGAGAAATGAGATGCCTCTGAATATGATCCTAGAGGTCGAAATTTTTGATGTCTGGGGGATAGACTTCATGGGGCCTTTTATCTCTTTTTGTGGTGATTTATATATCTTGCTGGCAGTGGATTACTTGTCCAAGTGGGTAGAGGTAGCAGCCTTACTGACCAATGATGCTAGGGTCATCTTGCTTTTTCTTAAAAAGAGCATATTCACACGCTTTGGGACCCCTAGAGCCATCATAAGTGATGAAGGAACACACTTCTGCAATCGTTAGTTTTTTGCACTTTTGGCCAAATATGGGGTGAATCACCGTATTGCTACTGCATACCATCCCCAAATAAACGGTCAGGCTGAGGTGTCTAATCATGAGGTGAAGCAGATATTAGAAAAGATTGTGAATCCCACGAGAAAGGATTGGTCCCTCAAGCTCGACGATGCAGTGTGGGCCTATAGGACTGCTTACAAAACACTATTGGGTATGTCGCCATATCAGCTTATGTATGGGAAGGCCTGCCACCTCCCCATGGAGCTGGAACACAAGGCCTACTGGGCCATAAAGAAGCTGAATTTTGATTTGAAGGCTGCAGGGGAGAAAAGGCTTCTCCAACTTAATGAGCTTGACGAGTTCAGATTGCAAGCCTATGAGAACTCCAAGCTGTATAAGGAAAAGGTCAAAAGATCGCACGACCGGAAGATTATGGAGAGAACATTTGAGCTGGGGCAAGCGGTGTTGCTGTATAATTCTCATCTCAGACTCTTTCCCGAAAAGCTAAAATCACGGTGGTCGAGCCCCTTCACGGTAAAAACCATATTCCCGCATGGCGTAGTGGAAATTTATGATCAACACCCAGACAGGCCCTTCAAAGTGAACGGACAAAAGTTAAAGCATTATTATGGCGGCGAGGTAAATCGAGAGAAGGTTGCCTTTTTTCCACCACTTTACCAATTCCGACAGAGTCTAGCTTATGGACTGTAAACAAGCGCTTGATGGGAGGCACCCCATCAACTCTCTCTATTCTCTCTCTCATATAATTCTTGCATCATGTCTATTTCTCCCTCATGTGTAATTCTGGTTGCATCATTCTACATTTCCCTCCCCCCCTGTTTAATTCTAAGCATTTTAAAATAAGTGAAAATTTTTGAACAGTGTCGATATTAAAAGCTCATTGCCTATATTTTTGGACTTAGGTATGATTGCTTATTTTTTTGGGAATTAGAAGCTCAATGCCTACATTTTTGAACATTAGGCATTTTTGCATATATTATTGGGAGTTAGGAGCTTATTGAACATATTTACGAAGTATTAGCATATTACATATAAGCACAAATAGAAATTTTTGGGAATTCACATACATATAACTCACGGACATAGTATTGTTAAGGATTTAAGCGTACATACAGCTTATATAGGCAAATTGTGATTATGAAATCAATTTACATCTTATTTTTGATTGCTATGTGTGCAGGAAAGAAAAGTTTTTAAAGTTGCTGCTTAAGCCTTCACCTCAATGCTGTAGGAAAAATGAATTTTTTTGGCCAGGCTCAGGGCAGCGCGGCCGCGCTGCCAGTAAGGCTAAAGCCCGCGCACCCGTGCCAATGTTCAGATCGGAGAACCCATTCTGAGACTTAGCACGGCTGCGCCCTCCTCGCAGTTCAACATGGCGCGCCGGCGCCCGACTCCAACTGCCTGCCGGTTTTAAAATGAAAAAGAAACGCTTCCATCCATTATAACTTCTGAAGTGGATAGAAATCTCATAGTTTACTCAAACCTCAATATACAATCTCCCTTTCCTATAAAACCTTGCTCTCATCTAAAATCTCACTGCTCTCTCTTATATCAGAATTATACCCACTATTAATCCAAGCCCTAACCTTGCAATTCGTCCCACTTCACTACTCGAATTCCATATACCAATCCCTAACCCTAACCTTCTTTTTCATTCCATCAATTCAATCCATCTTCATTTAGAGTGAGGATTTTGTAATATTCAGAGATACAAGTTTGGGGGTTTTCTTCAGAATTCATCAAATCAAGGGTTTGTGTAAGATATTTATCTAAAATTACAATAGGGAAAAAATGTGCACGATCCGAGAACGGGGTTTGAAGCCGGCGAGGGAGGATGGACAGTTGCTTGCCATGATCCGAGAGATGGGTTGGCAAGGGGTCTGTGCAACACTGCCGGCTGTGCCGTTGGCCATTGTGTGTGAGTTTTATGCCAACGCCAAGGAAATGCATAGTGGCTTGTTGTTTGTTCGGGGCAAAACCATCGACTATCTTCCGCCGGCGATCCGAGAGGTGTTAAGTTTGCCTCCATCCCCGGCTGGACAAGTGAACTGGGTTGAAGCGGAGAGGTTTGAAACTGATTTGGATCAATTAATCATTGATTTACGTGCGCCAGGAACAAAGTGAAAATATAGGGCTGGCATCGATGAACATACCACTTTCCTCTCCTCCGGTCTGAACAGATACACCAAGGCATGGAATCTATTTTTATGTGCCAATCTTATGCCATCCTCTCACCAGCACGAGATTACAACCGAGAGGGCCATCATTCTGTGGGGGATCATCACAGGGAAATATATTGATGTCGGGCATTTGCTCTATCAGAACATGCTGCGTTTCTTGAGAGGCAGTACCACTGGATCAATTCCACACGCATTAGTGGTGGCTCATCTTTTTTCTGAGGCAGGCCTTGACTGGGACGATGAGCAAGTTTAGATGTCGAGTGGGGACGTCACTCATGCTACTATTAAGAAATTTGAAGATTGGGTTGGTGGCACAGCACACCCAAGGGAAAGAGGATTCATTCTGCCGCCTCCTCTAGTAGTTCCTCCACTACAGCCGTAGTAAGACGAGGCCGCTGCTCCTCCTCCAGCCAGTGACATGCATCAGGATCGCAGGATTAGGCAATTGGAGAGGAGGATGGACGCATTGCACAACAACTTTGTAGCGTTTATTGATGGTTTGTCACAGTCCTTAGCCGAGGCCTTTGTGCAGCAAGGGACACTACTAGAGTGGCCTGTCTTCGGCTCTGCCATGCCGTACCCACCGCCCGATTCACCACCCGAGGAGGGTGGCCATGACGATCCATAGGGGAGTTTTCCTGACCCTTTACCTTCAATGCGAATATTGAAAATTTTAGGTTTGGGGGTATTGGGTGTAGTTAGTAGTTAATTGCATATAGTTTTTATTGCATGATAGGTTGCATATAGTAGTTACATTATAGTATGTGTTAGTTAAATTTTGCATAAAAAATTTTCAATTTTATTTTGTTTTGCTTATTTATTTTATGTTTAATTGCATTGCATAGCATAATCCCATGTGTTTAGCCTGTTGAATTCCAGTTTGGCCAATGATGATATTGAATTATGATAGATTTTTGAACTCACTGGTTAGCTTAAGCTCTGTTTTATTTTTATACATGATGTAATCTATACATGTTTCTTTGATGTTACCGGATAGCACGAAATTGCCTTTATTTGCTTGTTGGCTAGATTAGCACATGTTTGTCTTCTGAGGTGGAAAATTTTATTTTTAATTGCTAGAATTGTGTAATAAAATGAATAATGACCTTAAGGACACATAAATACAAGTCTGGGGGAAAACACAAGGTATGCATGCTAAAAAGAAAAAGAAAAAGAAAATAAAATATTTTGTGAAAAAGAAAAAAATAGAATAAACACTTTGACTAGCTAAGTCTTGTGGCCTTTGATACTCGAGCAAGTAAGCCCTAGGGGATTGTCTCTACACCCAGCGCCCTAAGGCTTTTATGGTTTGGGAGTCGTTACTCGAAAGCTCGATAAATGGGTATCATTAAAATGCGTAAAAGGGCTTAGCATTGTACAGTCGGGTGTAACCACGGGAAAGTGCGAATATCGCCCTCGTGTGTGAATAAAGGCATATTAAACCCTTGATGAACCTTAGCTTGTATCTATGTGTTGGTTTGGTCATTCTTTTGTGTATATGAAAAATTCTTGATTTAAAACCTCAGTTTTCCTTCCTTAGAAGTATAGTATGTGGAATCTTCGCCTCTGTCAAGCTTGTTTGTGACATAGCACACACTACATCTTAGCAATATGTTGTGATTTATGGATTGTATGTCTTTATAACTGTAGCTTGAGCTGATACTCTATTCATAGTTCTTGTTATTTCTCTGAGGCAATTTTTATTGGAATTCATAGTATAGCTGACACTTTAGGATTCATTTTCATGTAGTTTAGTTGCATAGCATGTAGATTACATCTGTGTCTGTTGCTTGAGGGCAAGCAATAATTCAAGTTTGGGGGTATTTGATAAGTAGGTTTTATACCTACTTATTGTCTATCAACTTGCTATAATTATTGCTTAATCTCAGGCATTTTAGTGTCTTTTGATATGTTTTGTCTTTGTTTTGTATATTTCAAGCAGGAAGCTCAAATAGCATGTAATGGCATGATAACGACATAAAATGGCATGGTATTGGCAAAGGCAAGGTGGGATAGTAAGAAGATAGCTTGGCAAAAGAAGGCATGGTGTTAACATGGATATGGCTAAAAGCCTCATAGAGATCTTATGATGATCACAAGATGGATTTGCAAGAGGAAATGGCAAAAGGCATGTGCAAAGGGCATCAAAGCAGCAGAAGTGAAGGAGCAAGAAGCAAGATAGAAGCAACAAAGAAAGCACAAGAAAACCAGCAAAGCACCAGAATGCACCAGCAGGAATTGCAAGCCCGCGCGGCAGCGTCGGGATAGCAAAGAAGGGTTGCGCGCCCGCGTCGATATGCAGAGTCCAGAAACTGCTCTGGGGAAGCGCGCGGCCACGCCCCAAATGTACTACGGGGCCGCGCGGTCTCGCCGGTCAAGAAATTGACTTTTTTCACTTATTATTTCTGCTGAGTGTGTATTCTATATATTGGGTGTATTTGCATTGAACGAGAAAAAGACTGATCAATTTATTACAGCATTGAATACTTTCTTATTTTCTAGGGTTAGAGAACTAGAGAGTTTTGGAGATTAACTCTTCTTCTCATCTAGTTCTAGTAGATTTCATTTCTAGGGTTCACTTTAGAACTTGATTGTGGTCTGATCTTAAGCTTGCTAGCATTCTATTGAAAGGAGAACCACATGATTTGCCTTCTCTATTTTCTCTACTCTCTTACTTTTATATTTGCTTCAATGTGTAGTTCAAATCCCATAATAGTTTATGGTTCAGAGATGAACTAACTACCATTATGGGATTCTAATGAATCTTATTGCTTAGTCTAGCTTTATATGCCTCATTGATATGTGTGCTTGATTTCATATGGTTTGCCTAGCATGGTTGTACTGAATATATAGATGCTTGATCACCATCTACTGTAATGGTTTATATGAAATTGAAAGAGGAAATATAAACTTAGATTTTGCCTTGCTAGTATATGTTTGTGAAATTTGCATTGGATGAATTTTATGATTCGTAATCCGGATAGAAATATACCGGCTTACCATATGTAGCCAATAGGGAGCTTGCACTTAAATCAATATTGCTTGTAAATCACATAGACATATAGTGATTTAGGTTTTATTGACGTTCATGTGAATTCTATCTCTTTTGTGGATTTTATATGATATGGACTTGGTTTATTGAAAGATAGCCATTTCTTACATTCGTGCTCTCGACTAGCAATCCTAAGTAATTAATTATACTTGACATGAGGTATGTAATCCAGACGATGCAATAGGTGAAGTTAGGATCTCATATTTCTTCAATTTGAATCCCTCGTCTGTTAATTAGTTAATTTAGCTTTAAAATTAGTTTATTTATTAATTCACACTTTGATACTCGTTTGAGCAGCTGAGGATAACTATAGAATTATTGTATGATAGTTTAAATCTAATTTCTTTTCTCCATGGGAACGATCTTTACTTATCTTATATTACTTGTTGACCGTGTATACTTGCGCGTGTCTGTGTTCGTTTTGTTAACACCAAAACGGCGCAACACTCTTAGCTGAAATCATATAATTTTAAACAAGAATGAGCATAAGTAGCTCAGCAAGTTTAACATTATAATTTGCAACCAAAAAATCAAGAATCATATGACTTCATCTTCAATAACTGTACAATAGTTATGAAGTATTACAAATAATCAAAATAGCATTTTGATTTCCATTAAAACCATTCCCAAGGACTTATAGTCTCTTAAGAATCTTAGCTAGTCAAAGACCATGAACATTCCATTTAGTTTTGATTCATGAAAATAACAACCCAACACTAAGACCGCAACTTTTTTATATCTTACGAGCACATCTAGGTGATCAGCTTGTAATACTCTATGTTGATCAGCACTCATTCATTAAATGTATTTACATTTAAGTTTTGGCAACTTCAGGTGCCCGTCGATTTAACAACATAAAAACCTTCGTGTATTCATACTCAGGCTTACCTTTGAATCCGTACCAAAATAATTGGTATAGGATAGAAACATTATGAATATTTTGGAAAGATTTGTGGAAAACAAACCAAAACACTTTAAGTCTCAGTTTAGCCAAATCAAATGGCGTCGACTATTTAATAACAATTTATGCATAGGAAACTATGCATATTGACAACTTGTCCAACATAACGTGTAGACAAGAGTTTAGAAAACTTGCTTTTGCGTCTTTAATCCGTTAAGTCTACTTTACTTGGGTCTTTATAACTTCTATAAGACATAAACACATAGTATACCATTGAGATCACCACAATTGATACACATTGTATAAACTATCTTCTCCTTCTTGTATAGCTTATCCGAATTGTTAAACTAATAACATTGATTTAATTTATTTAACATTCATTACGGCTTATTAACATACATATGTTATAAGTCGACTCTCATCGATCATCGTTAAGCATAATAATAGATGAAACCCTAATTGAGTCGATAATTCGAACAACCTTCCCCAGATTACCTATATCGAATTTCGTATAAAAATTACATGAGTTTTATCTTCATTTTTTATCATTTTCCTACTGCGCACATCTATTTCATACCATATGACTAGAAGACATGCGTTAAACTCGATTACCATTCATGTTTTACGTTTTCATATCTTGAGTTTTAAATTTAAATACGTTTATTCAACATTGAATTCTTAAAACCGATCTTAAACATGTTGTTCAAGGGTTTTCTCATTATGTATATTAATTATATACATGCCCCATAATTGCTATGTACATAGTTGGGTTCACACATGTCCATGTTAGAAAAAATTTCTTTAAGGGCGCTGCGACTCCTGGAATAACCCTTGGAGCCGCGCTGCGGCATCATACTTGCAGGGAATTCCTCCCAGACTGGCGCTGCGGTGCTGGGAAACAAGGCTTAGGCGGAGCTGCGGCGCCGACCCTGAGCCTTAGAAATTTTTTTCAAAACTTGAAATTCCGGAGCTCGTAACGCGATCGTTAAAGCTTGGAATTTGCTCATTCCAGAGCCATTAGCTCACATATAACATGTTCTACGATTCCATCCAGTCATAATTCATTTTTGAATTCGTTGGCGAGAAATTTTCCATTTAGTCCATTTTTACGCGTTCTTAAACGTTCGTGAACGTTCGACGCTCATTTCTTCGTTTTAAGTTCGAATTTGTTCATTCTTGCTCCCACAAGTCTTATTTACTTAATTATACATTACGCATAGAAAACCAAGGTTTCTGAGTTAAACAATGACTTTTGACTTTCATTCCGGGAATTTTACGATTTCGACGTTTAACGGCTAATTCTCGTAACTTTCGCCATAACTTAGTTATTCAAGATTTTTACTTCGAACCAAATGGAATCAATCCATTGGTTATTCCTTTACGATTCTAACCAATATAAACTTTTAAGTTTTAATGGTTTCCATGGTTTATAAACCATAATCGTAGGATTTTAATGATTTCTTCATTAAGTTCTTAATCAATCTTTATGATTTTACTTGTTCATGGCTTATTAGTGTTTTAAGCCCACTAAAATCCATCCTTATTACTCCTTACATAACATGCTTCACCAATTCACTTCTCTATCAATATTCTAAAAGAAAATAGAGAAAGATTAAGGTTTAAAATAGGTATGCCTCTTGATGTTCTTCCTTGTTCTTGAAGTTATCTTTGATAATAAGACCTAACTAGCTTATTGGCTCTTTGATTCCTTGTTTCTCACTCTTTGTTCTCTCAATATTTGCTTAGCTTTGTATTGATGAAATAAGATGATAACTTTAGGAGAGAGAAATGTTTGAAATGGTTTGGTATATATAGAATTCTCAAGAGTTGGGGTAGGATAGTCATTATACCAAACCTCCTCCACCTCCCATGTTTTGCCTATGTCTCCTATGACATGTTGCAATGTGCATTATATGTCATCCACATGTCTTTCCATGTGTTACCACATGGGTTGCCCCATGGATTTTACCCACCTAGTAACCCATTGGTTCGACCCATATGTTTGGTTCTTGGTTTGGGCTTTTAATTAATTCCATTTGGGCCTTAGTCAATCACCAATTGGGCTTGACAAAGACCAAGTCCAATGGTTAAAATCCATTAAAGATTATCGTATTCTTATCGTATAATTCTCGTATTTTTTTCATATATACTTTGTATAATATTTATATTATACGTCGCATTATCTTCGTATTATACTCGTATAATATCTAGTATTATACTCTTATTCATTATGTATAATAATCATTATTATTATACTCCACCAATTCTTTTTTAGGTTTTACTTTCCCTAACCCTTAGGGTTTTAAGTCCGCAAGAAAAAACTTCGTGAGCCATATTTGAAATATTATTAGATATTCCACCCCGTCTTTAAATCCTATCATTACGCGTTTCTCGAAAATTCAAAAATAATTCCCGAGCAGAAATGGATGAATAGTGATTTTACTGAAATTCCTCATAAAACTTTTATTTTTGTCTTAGAAATTCAAATCATTTAATTCTAGCACATAGCCAGAATCCTAACCACATTCGCATCTTCTAAGTCATAGAATGACCTTCAACCAGCTTACTCAGTTTAATAAACATATATTATAATTTTATTTAATAAAATCAAATAAAATTTATTTACATAAAAGTCTGATTTTCTCGGGCGTTACAATTTCATTTGATTTTGTAATCTATTACTGTTGTACTTGTTGCTACTAATGTTTAATTCAAAAGCTATGAACTAATTATTGGCTTTAAGATTATAATGGAACCCATTGTTAATTTGAAATGATTATTTTATCTCTTTGGTTGGCACCATATGGTTTGGCTCAATATATTTATGCTTAATAATTAATTGCTAAGGAATTAGTGATTATTTTGGTAATCTATAAGAAATTGGGAAATAGATTGTAGATTTATACCTTGATATGTTAGCATGTGATTATGATTTATCTATACCAATGGACTGCATAATTTGTGTGTAAGATTTGAATATACTTATATGCCATGTGTGACCAACTTGAGAATCTAAGCTTGAATTCCTTGTCTATGATTAATTCGCATAGGAATGTGTCGGATTATCTAGCTAGGATGTTCTTTTCTATTTTATTCCCTTTCGGGTAGATCTAGAGAAGATAGGTTTTATACAAACCTCGGAAGAGGCGTATGAGCACTTGTGAGTTCTCAGTCAACAATTCGTCGTGACCACTAAGACCAAGGAGAGAGTTAGGATGTTTAGTTATACATAGCATGCCAAGTGTTTGACAAAATGCTTGCATCGGGGAAAGCTATGATCTTATCTTGCAGCGCCTTAGATACCAGTCATTATCCATTTACTTGCTTTGATAATTAGAATTAACTAGATTGATTACATATCTTCTATTTAACTATTTAAATAAGACTTAAGTGATACAAAGTCGGTACTTGGTAAATATTAGTAATAATTTCTCGTGGGTTCGACACTCAACATATCATTATATTACTTGTGGACCGTGTATACTTGCGCGTGTTTATCCGGTACTTTTAAAAATTTAAGGGTTAACTACAATATGTGGCAGTTTCATTATACTGTCCCTGAGTTAATGAAACAACTTCAATTGACCCAAGGTATGTAGTACATAAGCCAGTTGTCCCATGTATTTGATGTAATACCCGTGAATTTTATAAATATTATTAGTATTGAAAATAAAAATGTTTGAATTTTTATGTTGAATACAGATATGTTTATGTGTGTTTTGAAATGTGGTAATTCAATTTAAATTGAATTAAGTATGTGATGAGTAAGTAAGGTGGTAACAATGATGATGAGCTTAATTAAACTTATGTGATATGCCTAGTGTGGCAAAATGATGGACCAAGTAATTTATTAATTAAATTAATGAAGAAATGATTAAATAATGTGATGGACTAATTATTGTTATTATTGTTATTATTTATTTGTTATGTGTAATTATATGTGTGGTGTGAACATATAAATAGTAGTGCATTAAAGTTGTATCATGCATAAAATATATGATGGGATATTAAGAATAATATTATAATGTGAATAATTATTATGTAAGACTATATTGTAAAAATAAGCTTGAGTTATGTAATTTAGCTAAGTTTGGAAGAAATGAGCCTTGTGTGACAAAATGATTCATGGTGAATCAATAAAATGTATATTTTAAAATTATGGAAGAAAATTAAATTTTAGAAAATAAATGTTTGATATTAATTATCATTATGGTATTTAGGTGTAATTAGAATAATAAGTTTTATTGAAAATAATGGGTTGTTAGTGCCGAACTAGTTTATATTCTAGCCTAATTTAAATATTATTTGGACTAACCCAATGCACATGGATCATATGATTATATGTATTTGTATATATAAAAGTATAAGTATACTTATATATATGGGTGTATATATATAGGTATAGATATATATGTGTATACATATATTTATGTGTATATGTGCCGATAACTTAACATAAGGTAATAAAATTAAGTCATTAAATTTGACCTTGTGAGCCCAAAAAGGAACCGACATTAAAAATATTGAGGTCCATTTTGCTGGTAAGTGAAGTATAATAAAGCTCTTGTCCCATAGTCATAGTCTCAAAATTGTTCTAGCCGCATTAGGCCAATGACCTATCCTCTACATTTCCCAATCTCAGGCTTAGTGATGATGGCTGAGGGTATGGGCTAATGGGAGCAGGTGAGACTTTCTACCAAATTTTTCTTAACAATCATCTTCTTCTATCTTCCATTGGTTCAATCTTTGAGTCAAAGTCCAAAAATTGGGTAATAATTTTCCTATAAATGGAAGCCTTCCTCTTCTCAAAGAGGCAATGTCCTTAACCATGTTCTTGATTTCAAACTAGATGAAATTCATGAAAATTGGTATGAACTAATTGGTAATTAGTTTGGAAATTGGTATCATTGTGTTATCTTAGTTGTATGTATGTTTTGAATCATAATATTGGTCATTATATGCATGCTTGGTGTATTGGAATCCTGAGTTCTACAGAAAATAGAGTCTGGTCTGAGGTTGCCACAAAGTGGCGCTGCCGCGCCACTTCCTCAGTTCAACCCAGCGCAGCCGCGCTGGTCCTCAGTACTTGAAAATGGTTTTTGTTACTTTATGATATTCTGATCATGTGCGTTTAACTTATTTATGTATACAAATGGGTCTAACATGTGGTCTAAAGTTGCTTTGCATCTAATAGGTTGCATTAGCTTAGTTTAGTAGAGATTTTACAAGAAAATTTAGAAGTTTGAAAACTAATATTGATAAGCATTGAGTTGATTGCATTTTGACCTTATGAGATGACATGCTAGGACTCTTTATACTTCTAATATGTAACTCTAGAATATCTTGCATGTAATATGTTTAAGGGTGTAAACGAGTCGAACTAAAGCGAATAGAGAGCTAGTCGAATTCGACTCGAAATGTTAAATTCGTACTCGAATTCGAATTGTATTTGAAAATTTCTACTCAGATTCTACTCGACTCAATTAGTTATTACTCGAATCCGATCCGACTCGGATCGAATTATATTCAAACTACTCGCGAGCTTCAAATTCAAGATCGAATTTGAGTCTCCACATAATAACTAGTTTTATTATAAATATAATTATAAATTGAATTTGTTATTTTACTTATAAATGAGAAAATATATTTACTATTACACTTTACAAATATAAAATCACAATTAAAATTAAAAACAAAACAAAATAATAATAATTAATTATCCTAATTTGATTTAAATTTGTATATATTATAAAAGAATGTATCGAACATCTAATTGAATCTTTATGAATCGAGTATGTATCGAATCACAATCAAGAATTCGTGTAGTTTGAATCTTAAACGAGTCGAGTATAACCTTGCTCATATTCTATTCATATTTTTATTCGAACTATTTTTAATCCTCAGATTTGGATCATATTATTAAAGAATCCGAGTCTTGTTCGTTTTTTTTCGAGTCGAGCACGAATTATTTGGTTCGTTTACAGCTTTAAACATGTTATCTTAACATGGTTTAGTATTAATTTTCAATGAAAACTTAGAAGATTTGAAAATAAGCATCTTGAGAACTATTTTGACCTCATGTGCAAGCATAGTAAGATCTTTTATGCCTCAAAACATGACTGATATGTTCACCCATCTAGTTAGGCATGATATGAACTATTCAAGCATGATTTACAATAAATTTCAAGAGTAAAGCAATGTTAACTATGTTTAAATAAGTTAAATACATATGAGAATGCGTATTAAGATTTAGTTAGCAACACTATATGATTATAGGAATAATATAGTTGGTTTTATGTGAGATGAACTCATTAAGCTTTGTTGATTGAAAACATTAAAATAAAACCATAACGTTTAAAAGTAAACTTGAAATGACCATAGGAGGGACCAAACGTAGCCCAGGACCTCTTAACATGTGTATATGGTATGTATTAGTATTCATGTATGCTAGAAAGTAAGTTGGAGATAAGAAACTCAAACTAAACTCTGGTCTGATCAGGGAGCAGCGCGGCCACGCCACTCCTAGGTCAAAATGTAGCGCGGTCGCGCCACACTACAAAGTTAACTGACTTTTTAAAAACTTTGGTCTAAATCTTGAAGCACGTGTATATGTGTCCTTAAGCTATAATACATAATTGAAGTGATGTTTTAAGTGTTCAAATATGTAATGACTATATAAAGTCAAGATTCAAACAGTTTCTAAGAGGTTTCTAAATGAAGCTTTCAAAAGCAAAAAAAATGTTGATTATGCAACTATATGGCCTGATTGTATAACAAAGGTGTCCACGTCGGGAAAAATCTTTGGCGATCCCCCTTTTCCTATGTGTTTCTACCCTTTATGTCCTCTATTTGATTTTTTTGATCTGAAAGGTGAATTTTTAGGAAAAGGCTGACATATAATGTCGATGATTTGAAAAGTTTGATTTTATAGAGTCGCCAATTGGTATGTTTGAAATGGTTGTACCAACTCAACCAAGTTTTATTTGAAAAATTTTGCAAGTAGGCCCAATTTACTGGACTCTATTTAACTTGGCATTGGAAATCAAGATTCATAGAGTTCGGGGCTTGATTAAGCAGGGGAAAGGTGTTAGGCACCCCCCCCCCCCTCCCCAGACTTCCGTGAAACATGGTTACCGCATCTTTTCAATTTTCCTATTTTATTTGCAGTGTGTGTATGTGTGTGTGTGTGCTTGCAGTAATTGGGCCTAAGTGCTTTATTTGAAAGTAATGTCGTACTTCATTGGACCTATATAAGAAGAGTTTGATTTATTTGAAAAGTCCATTTTTAGACAGGATATTAAAGTGATGTTTTGGAAGATGGTTTTCAAACCCTTTCGCTAACATAGGAATTGAAGCCTTTTGATACTTTCATTTTATTATGCATTCGATTGATTTTGATTTTATTGTCAGGATGAGAAGCATCCTCGACCAAATAATATATACACAAGTGTTGGGCTCATTATGGGCATGAAAGCCATCGAAGTGACCCGAGCACTACAAACCACAATTTACTATGTTGAGACTTTAAATCCGGATAACTATTTTAAGGTCCCTCTGATAAGTAGGTTTTTAACCTACTTAATAGGTATTTCTTGGCATGATATTTTGTTAATACTTTAGTGTGCATGTTACTTTTCATATGTTTTGTGTGTATGTGCAGGATTGGAGTAAAGCTAAGAGTAAAGGGACAAAAGAGAGGAGTGAAGATCAAAAGAATTACAAGGCAACATTTTTGATAGCCAGGCGCGGGGCGAGCTGGCTCAAGGGTACAAAAGGCGCGGGCCGAGCCACAAAGAGACCATAGTTGCTACATAGTTAGAGCGGGGCGTGCCAGGCTACATAGAGGACGGGCGCGGGGCGCGCTAGGAAGTCAAATTTGGCAGAAAATTAGGTTTTAAAGCACAAGTTGACTTAGAAAGGGATTGTAAACTTACTCTATTTGATTAGGATTTTGATAAGCTATAAATAGGAATTGTTTTCCTAGGTTTAAATCATCTTTTAATCTTTTAATTTCTATATGCTCTTGGATTGCTTGGAGACGACAAACCTTTGTTTTGAAGATTCAAGCATGTCAGGCTAAGTTCTCTATTTCAATTCAGAAGGGATGTTGAACTTATTTATCAATTAATGATTTGATCAAATTACTCTATTTATTCTTCTATCTTGAGATTTATTCTGATTATCTATATAAACTTTTATACATGTTATCCAATTGACTAATTTGGTTTCTGCAAGATTAAATTAGTAAATTGATATCATCTTCTAGATTAAGATAGATTTTAAGCAAATGAAGTGTGTCTAATCTAAGTAGCAATTAACAGTATTTTATTGTGGTCAAGCTTTGAAATATTGTTAAGGTTTTCAGAAGACAAGTTAAATAATTCGTGATCGTGTAATTATTGCTTGGAATAATCTAATTCTCATGCTTAATGCTTCTATCATATTAAATATAGGCTGATAGTTCTAGGTTGTATGTTAGTTAGAATCTCTTATTGGCGATCGTCGCAATAGATCTACACTTAAGGAGAATTTTGGGTAATTTGCGATCGCGGTTATCTAGGGTTATTAATCTCAGTGGAAGAAAAATAGTGTAAGCACTTGGTTAAATCATAATTGTTAAAAAGGGATACTGAACTAATAAATTGATCTTTTTACTCATTAATATTTTATTTATTAATTCACCGTAGTTAAATTAAACTGTTTTCAACAAAAACCCCCAATTCATTGGAAATCATTAGATAGTTAAAATATAATTCACACTCTGTGGGATCAATCCTTGCTTATTGCTATACTGATTATTGAATTTGTAGAACCTGAGTAAGGTAAATTTTGTAGTGCTAGACAACAGCTACCAAATTTTGGCGCCGTTGCCGAGGAAGTGTTATTTTATTTTATTTATTCGATTGTTTTCAATTTTTTTATTTATATTTTTATGCCTCGATCCTCTCACTCTCTTGATTTGAAATTTAATCCAGAAATAGAGAGAACCGCATGAAGGCTTAGGACAGAAGCTCGAAAAAACCAAGGTTCACTTGCAAATTCCGAAGAAGCTCCATCATCGGGCCTCAACATCGCACTCACACTACTTTCGGATTAATCTTCTTCAAGCAAATTAGAGGAGGAAATGGCGGTGCCAAATAACAGGACTTTGAAGGAGTTGTCAACTCCTAATCTTACTCAACAACCTCTTTGTATTGAATACCCTACTTTGAATGTTTCGTTTGAACTAAAATCTAGACTAATTCACCTTTTGCCTACTTTTCGTGGTCTTACAGGTGACGATCCGTACAAACATTTGCAGGAATTCCTTATTGTGTGTTCCACCATGAAACCACACAATGTCACGGAGGATCAGATTAAGCTGCTAGCTTTCCCATTCTCACTGGGAGACCTAGCAAAAGATTGGTTGTTTTATCTCCCCGCGGGATCAATTCAATCATGAAACGACATGAAAAGGCTATTTTTGGAGAAGTATTTCCCTGCTTCAAGATTAGCCAACATCAGGAAGGACATTTGCGGAGTCCGACAGTTCAATGGTGAAACACTGTACGAGTACTGGGAACGATTCAAGAAGCTTTGCTCCAGCTGTCCACCTCACCAGATCGATGATCAACACCTCATCATTTACTTTTATGAAGGACTCTTACCAATGGATACGAGTATGATCGATACTTCTAGTGGAGGTGCATTAGTGGACAAAACACCGGAGGCGGCTAAGAACTTGATTGCCAATATGGCCGCTAACGCACAACAGTATGGAACAAGGAATTCTAATCCAGCCCAAAGAGTAAGTGAGCTAAGCACAACTAATGTAGAGCAAAAAAATTCTGACTTAACTGCTTTGGTGAAACAATTAGCTACAGGTAATGCACTAGTTGCACAAGCTTGCCAGATTTGTTTAATGGTAGGGCACCCTACAAATGCATGCCCGACATTACAAGAGGAGGATAGCACACAGCAAGCTAATGCAGTGGGAAACTACCAAGCTCAGCCGCAGAGGAAATATGACCCTTTCTCCAACACATACAATCCAAGATGGAGGGATCATCCTAATTTCAGTTATGGGGGTGCTAGGCCGCAGGCGCAAGGGTTTTACCCAATTAAACTGTAGTTTCAGCCACAGTACCAACCCAGACCAGCAGCACCGGCCAATCCTGGAACGTCCTTGGAGGACATGTTCAAGGCATTTATGCAACAGACACAATAATTCCAACAAGAGACGAAGTCTTCCATCCACAGCTTGGAGAGTCAGATGAGCCAATTAGCCACTATAGTAGGTCGGTTGGACTCTCAAGGTTCAGGGAAGCTTCCATCGCAGACTGTTGTGAACCCAAAGGAGAACGCCAGTGCTATTACCTTATAGAGTGGAAAACAGATGGATACACCAACAACACCAGTTGATTATGAGAAAGAGCAAGAAAAAGAGGAATCGGTAAAAACAAAGGTACACCCTAACCCTTCTTGTCAAATTAATGATATTCCACTTCCTTTTCCTCATAGAAATTCTAGAAAGTCAAAGAAAGATGAACAAGATAAAGAGATTCTAGAAACCTTTAGGAAAGTAGAAGTGAATATTCCACTACTTGACGCGATTAAACAAGTGATATGGTATGCTAAATTTTTGAAAGAATTGTGCACTACTAAACGTAAATTGGAAAACGATGAGAAAGTCACAATTGGGGAGAATGTATCAGCAGTGTTGCAAAGAAAAATGCCACCTAAATGTAAAGATCCATGCATGTTTATGATCCCATGTAAAATAGGAAACACTAGGTTTGAAAAGGCCATGCTAGACTTAGGTGCTTCAATTAATGTCATGCCATTATCTGTTTATAAGTCTCTGAATCTTGGACCTTTGAAAAATACTGGTGTTATTATTCAATTGGCTGATCATACTAACACCTACCCCCGAGGGGTAGTTGAAGATGTCTTGGTGCAGGTGAACGAACTAATCTTTTCTGCAGATTTCTACATTGTGGACATGGAAGATAAACGCAGCGAAAATTAAAATTTTTCGAAACCTTAAAACAGGATCCATGCGAAAAATATATTAATTCAAAGGTTAAGATTTGTTTTACCGATTATTCAAGCCTGAATGGAGACGATGGAGATTCTGGAACTGCTTCGAATCCTCAACGCAATCCAACGGAACTACGCCTCTACGGTATCCACACGAACGTCCCGCGAATAGTCACACGATCTGCAGCAAAGAAAGCTGCGGTACTAGCCGCCAAGGATCTAGACTTTCAAAATTTTTCTCTCTAGTATCTCTCTAAGAGCAGCTAGGGTTTTGATATCGATAATTTCCTAAACGGCTGATATATCATATATATAGCAGTTAAAGGAATTAACCAAAACCTAATCCAATTAGAAAAATAAAATCTGAATTTATATATATATATATATATATATTATATCTTAATTAAGTCTTACTTAATTAATATACATATATATATACAAATTATCCTATTAATTTAAATTCGTAATTTAAATACTATCAATCATATTGATATATTTAAATCCATACAATTTAAATTAATTCCCTTTTAATTACGTTCTAAGTGTGTGACCCTATAGGTTATTATTATGTTGGCAATAATTTTAAAATCATATTATAAAATTATAAACAGTGAGCGGCATCTAGTAATGCATCACTGCTACCCAAATAATAATAAGATCGGTGATTCGATACAACCTTTTCGTGACCAATGTTTTAATGTAATTTAATCCTTTTAACCTTGACATCCTGGATTAAACTCGAGGCATGGAATGTGTCATCTTCTTCATAATTTAATCTGAGTTTTCTTGATCGATGAGTAGACTATATGAAACAAATCACTATTTGAGCATGGCCATGCATTTCATAGTCCTACTCAATCAAGAGGCCTATGGATATCACCCCTAATATATAGGAGGGTTAAATTCCATCTAGATCACTTATATTCCTCACACGATTCATGATGTACCCAATAATCACCTTTATCGTCCACCCTATTAAAGGTGGCCTTTGATGATATCAAAGTACATAAATTCTCGTGTAGTAATATAGTGATTTCAGGTCGGAGGATCATTACATCATTGTCACTATGAGAATTGCTTATGACACTTTGCATAATGCTCCACGTAGAATTCTCATGGTGGGTCTATCCAGTACATTGTTCTCTAACATATACTTATGCATTGACTCAATATCTCATATATTTATGACCAATGAGATTTGGCCATTAGTCAATCAACATACTAGTCTCAATGTATCATTGTTGTCCCATTAACAATGACACTCGACTAGGGACATTTAAGAGTAATGATACTAATTGTAATTATATGATCTCATGTTCAAGTCACATACTTGAAGCCATATAATTTGTATCACTATTCTAAGGACTTTTATTATGTTAACATTTATATAACGCAGTAAATAAAACCATAATAAAATAATTTATTTATTCAATCAAATATAATATCAAAAATGTTTAAGCAATTACATCAAAGAATTAGCCTCTAGGGCATAAACTCTAATAGATACATCCCCAAACCCATCACATATCTTGCTAGGAAGACCCTTCCTAAAGACAACAAGGACTATGATCGATGTTCACAACGGGACCTTGACAATGGAGTTCGATGGCGAGAAGATCCAATTCAATATCTACGATGCCATGAGGTACCCTAGTGATATTTGTCAGGTTTTTGCAATTGATATGTGTGACTCTCTAGTGCAAAAGACTTTTGAGAAAATTCAAAGAAACAGTTTGGAGGTGGCTATTTCCAACAGTTTGGAGGTGGCTATTTCCAGCAGTTTGGACCTGGATGGGACATATGAACTTAAACACAATCAGAAATTGAAGGAAACTGTGGCTGCACTACATTCATTGCCTAAACTCACAGATAAGCATGCAGTAAAATTAATTCAATTACCTATAACTCATCAAAATTATTACCATCTGTGGAGCAAGCTCTAACTCTTGAATTAAAACAATTACCGGCACACTTGAAATATGCATATTTAGAGTCTAACGAAACTTTACCTGTGATAATTGCTAGTAATCTAACCAAAGTGCAGGAAGAAAAATTGTTGAGAGTCCTTAGGGACCACATCACAGTATTTGGTTGGGCTATAGCAGACATCAAGGGTATTAGTCCCGTGATGTGTATGCATCAAATTTTGTTAGAGGAAGGAGCTAAACCGACGAGAGATGCACAAAGAAGGTTGAACCCACCAATGATGGAGGTAGTAAAGAAAGAGGTAATTAAATTACTTGATGCAGGAATCATCTACCCCATCTCCGACAGTCAATCGGTAAGTCCGGTGTTGGTAGTTCCTAAGAAATTCGGTATCACAGTTGTCAAGAATGACAATAATGAATTAGTGCCTACACGAATGAAAACAGGTTGGAGAGTGTGTATCGACTATAGGAGGTTGAACATCGTAACTAGAAAAGATCACTTTCCCCTTCCTTTTATTGATCAAATGTTAGAACGTTTAGCTGGGCATTCTCATTATTGCTTTCTAGATGGTTTTTCAGGCTATAGCCAGATTGTGATTGCCCCCAAAGACCAGGAGAAGACCACATTCACCTGTCTATTTGGAACCTTTGCCTACCGGCGAATGTCCTTCGGACTGTGCAATACACCAGGTACTTTTCAGCGATGTATGGTAAGTATCTTTTCAAATCTTTTAGAGGAATGCATTGAAGTCTTTATGGATGATTTCACAGTTCATGGTGATTCATTAGATGCCTGTTTAGACAATCTAACACGTGTACTTAATAGATGTTTAGAAATAAATTTTGTGCTAAATTGGGGAAAATGTCACTTTATGGTAGAACAAGGAATAATGCTTGGTCATGTAGTGTCAGTCAATGGTTTAGAAGTTGATAAAGCCAAAATTGATATTATATCTGCATTACCTTACCCCGTCAGTGTGCGAGAGATTCGTTCTTTTCTTGGGCACGCAGGTATTTATCGCAGGTTTATCAAGGATTTTTCCAAGATAGCATTGCCCTTATGTAAGTTACTTCAGAAAGATGAGGAATTCCAGTTTAGTGATGAATGCGAGGTGGCTTTTGATACCTTAAAGAATTTACTGACGTCAGCCCCTATCATTCAACCACAGAATTGGGATCTCTCATTCAAAATAATGTGTGATGCAAGCAACTATGTTGTCGGCGTCGTCTTGGGCCAAAAGAATGAAAAAGCTATTCATGCCATCTACTATACCTCTCGGACGTTGAACGCGGCTCAGATAAACTATTCAACAACAGAAAAAGAACTTTTATCTGTTGTATTTACTTTAGATAAATTCAGATCATATCTACTTGGCACTAAAGTAATAGTTTATTCTGACCATGCTGCCCTCAGGTACCTGCTGGCCAAGAAGGAGTCCAAACCTCGAATCATACGGTGGATCTTGCTGCTGGAAGAATTTGACATGGAAATCAAAGATAAGAAGGGTGCGGACAATTTGGTGGCGGATCACTTGAGCAGAATTCTCAAGGAAGAGGAAGCACTACCATTACATGACATGTTCCCGGACGAGCATCTACTATCCATTAGCAACACAACTCCACGGTATGCCGATATTGTGAATTTTCTGGTAAGTAAGTATTTACCAAGTGAATTTTCTAGATATCAAAAAGAAAAGCTTAGGAGTAATGCAAAACACTATGTTTGGGATGACCCATATTTATGGAAATTTTGTGCTGATCAAATAGTTAGAGGTTGTGTACCTGATAATGAATTCAACTCTATTCTAACTTTCTGTCATTCCTATGCTTGTGGGGGTCATTTTGGACCTAAGCGAACATCACGTAAGGTGTTAAAGAGTGGTTTCTTTTGGCTCTCTATTTTCAAAGACTCGTATGAATTCTGTAAATCTTGTGAAAATTGTCAAAGAACTGGTAATATATCTCATAAAAATCAAATGCCACAAAATCCTATACCAATTGTAGAAATCTTTGATGTTTGGGGTATTGATTTCATGGGACCTTTTCCTGTTTCTTTTGGAATTATTTACATCTTGTTGGCAGTTGATTATGTTTCCAAATGGGTGAAAGCTAAAGCTACTAGGACTGACGATTCTAAAGTTGTTGCAGATTTTGTCAGGACTAACATTTTTGTCAAGTTAGGAGCACCACGGGCCATCATCAGTTATCGCGGCACTCATTTCTGTAATAGGGTGTTAGCTGCCTTGTTAAAGAAGTACAATGTTCTTCACAGGGTCTCTACATCCTATCATCCGTAAAGCAATGGTCTGGCTGATGTTTCTAACCAAGAGATCAAGTCCATTTTGGAAAAAGTAGTCAACCCAAACAGAAAGGATTGGAGTCTGAGATTAGACGATGCACTATGGGCGTATAGGACGGCATACAAAACTCCGATCGGTATGTCGCCTTATAGGCTCGTGTTCGGAAAAACATGTCACCTACTGGTCGAGTTGGAGCATAAAGCTTTCTGGGCAATCAAGCAGTGCAATATGAACATGGATTAAGCTGGCATCAATAGGAAGTTGTAGTTACAAGAACTCGATGAATTACGAAATGAAGCATACGAGAGTTCTAAGCTGTACAAATCAAAGACAAAAGCATTTTATGATAAGCAAATATTGAGGAAAAAATTCACTGTGGGACAGAAAGTCTTTCTTTTCAATTCACGATTGAAGTTATTTCCAGGAAAATTGCTCTCTCGCTAGGAGGGACCATTTGTGATTACTAATATTTTTCTTCACGGTGTAGTTGATATCCAGAACCCGAATACAGAAAATGTGTTCAAGGTGAACGGGCATAGGTTGAAGCTATTTCTGGATAGCAATCAAGTTAAGGAGGTCGAGGTCGTGATACTGACGGATCCAACCTCTGGATAATCAACTGTTCTACAGTCGAGCCAACGAAGTTAAATACGGGAAGCTAATTGGGAGGCAACCCAACTTTTTAAATCCTTATTAGTTTGTATTATTTGAGTTTTTATATATAGTTTATTCTTATAGGTTCAGTGTTTTAAATCCCTTTTGTGCTGACAAATTTATGTGATAGGATAGCATGAGGAGAGAGATCAGCAGAGTAACAAAACCATCAGACAGGCGCGGGCCGCGCCTATCAACTCAGCCACCTCGCGCGGAGCGCGCTACTCTCCCAGCAACTCAAAGATAACATTAACAGGTTATCGCAGGGCGCGCTATGTGGGGCGCGAGGCGCGCTGCCTATGCAGCAAGTCAAGGTCAAAAATAGCAGGCAGGCATGAGGTACGCTTCCTTATGTGCGAGGCGCGCTAGGGGTCCAGAAAGTTCAAATTATTTTTTCCTACAGCGCGCGGGCCGCGCGGAAACAGACTAGGACCAGGCGCGGGGCACGCCGATAAAAAATCAAAGTTTTTAAAATACAAAATTGGCTCTCTCTTTTCACTCTCCTAACCCAACTCAACTTCATTCTCTCTAATCCCTCCTCATATACAAACACCCAAATCCTATTCTAAGTACATAGATCCCAATCCAAATCATAATCTACTTCTACTTTCTCTCTCTAAACCTGACCCCACTACAAATCCATCAATCCAATTCAACCCATCCTCCCAAATTCGGCCACCACATATCCCCAAATCCCAAATTTGCTCAATCACATGTGCCAATCTTCATCAATAAGAAGAAAGAGCAAGTGAAAAGTATAGAAATTGGAAGCACTAAGTGGTAGTTCAACAATCCACAACCATCCCAATGAAGCACACAAAGCCAAAAGGTAAACACAAGTTTTTATTGATATTGGAGTTTTGTATCCATACTTTCATTGATTTTCTTTATTAATTGCATTGGGAATCCTTGGGTTACTGAATGACCCAAGGTTAAATTGCTTATATTTGGGATATTTGAACTAACAAAGTGTACTAAGTTTGGGGGAGAGACTTTATCACCCACCAAGTGTTCGATATATTGCTTCAACAGGATTTCACAGGTTATTGTCAATTTGTTGTGAGCAATTCGACACACGTCTTTCATCATGACTTCCAAAAGAGCAAGGACTTCATCTTCTCATGCTCCACCACGTTTTGATGCCACTCGATTCGTGAGCGAGGGAACGGCAACACGTTACGCCAAGGTCATCGACAAAAAGACCTTGGTTCTAGAAAGAGGACTAAAGCCAGATGCAAACCTCGACGGCGATATGCCATAGATGATTGCGGAGCGTGGATGATTTTGGTTCGTCGAGCAACCAAGGCCAATAGTGATTAACATTGTAAAGGAATTCTACACCAACGCAAAAGAACATGTTGATCTTGTGGTCACGGTCCGGGGCAAGCTGGTATCATTCCGAGCGGGGGAAATCAATGATTACTTTGGGTTGGAAACACTGCATACGGAGTGCTACAAAGATCGTCTGACAAATTTGGATGAGATTATAGTTCGCCTTTGCAAGCCAGACACTCAATGGGTGACTAATGCAGAAATCGGGGAAAAAGTCCATTTTTCGCACGCTGCATTAAGTCGTTATGGTAAAGCCTGGTACGCCTTCATATGTGCTCGCTTAATGCCAATGCATCATCAAAATGACGTTACCAAAGAACGAACAAGGCTTCTCTACGGAATCGTCACTCATGAGGTCGATGACGATAATGAGGTACAAATTGTCAATGTAGACGTCGACCATTGCATTCAATAGTCAATTGACCGAGCACTGAGAGGGATCACCACCGGTGGACTACTACATGGGTTTCTGATCACTGACTTGTGTCACCAAGCGGGAGTTCAGTGGCATGCTTCGAAGTCTATTCAACAAACTATGGCCGTTATCGACCATCGCACCATTGAGCAATACAGACCTTAGACAGAGGTGATGTCACATCTGCGGGGTGAAGGGTTTATCATGATTACGCCCTCCACACCAACTTCACCGCCGCAAGATGATGAGCCATTAGATGATGAGGCCGCTTCTGAGTCGCCACCAGAGTCGCCCACTACTTTCCAATGACGAAGTCAGCAAAGGAGTATGCGATTGGCCCAACGCCAGGCTACGATGCACATCTACAATGTTGGGACCTTTACCACTTTGGCCGATGCTTTCTCACGATTCTCGCCAAACTCCAGCCCAATCCAGATGCCAGTACCTCCAGTTCTGCCTCGCTACCCCCCAGCAGACTCCTACGAATTCGACGAATTTTAACTCGTCGCTCATGGAAGTCCTCGTCTTTATTATTTTATATGCCAAGAAATGAGGACATTCCTTAATTTGAGTGTGGGGGGAAGTAATTCAATTTTTTGAGTAAATTTTTTTTTGTGTTTTAGCATATAGATTAGGTTGCATATAGAGTAGATTTTAATTAGTTTAAAATCATTCGCTTAAATTCATATGCATATATATTTTAAAAAAATATCATTGCATTTATAATAGGAATTCTGTTAGTAGGTGCATGCATAGTATATAAAGATTGAGCAGTAAGTCAAGGTAAAGAAAGACATGGTTAATAATTTCGATTCTCACACTAAATCTTACATACAATTGAGCTTCATGGTCTGATTAGTTTCAAACATAGTAACGTCATTACATGATTGTAGTTTTCTCTCAACTTTCAAGCACACCAATTAACTGTCAATAGTGATTAGGAATTCAGTTGTATTAGGAACACAGACACTTACTTGATCACATATAGGAGATAAAGTATTGGCTAAAACATGAGTTTGGGGGAATTAAGGCTCAAAAAGGGAAAAAAAGATAAAGAAAGAAAAAAAATTGTGAAATAAAAACTGATTTAGTTCTCTATTTCAATTCTGAAGGGATGTTGAACTTATTTATCAATTAATGATTTGATCAAATTACTCTATTTATTCTTTTATTTTGAGATTTATTCTGATTATCTATATAAATTGTCATACATGTTATCCAATTGACTAATTTGGTTTCTGCATGATTAAATTAGTAAATTGATATCATCTTCTAGATTAAGACAGATTTTAAGCAAATGAAGTGTGTCTAATCTAAGTAGCAATTAATAGTATTTTATTGTGGTCAAGCTTTGAAATATTGTTAAAGTTTTCAGAAGACAAGTTAAATAATTCCTGATTATGTAATTATTGCTTGGAATAATCTAATTCTCATGCTTAATGGTTCTATCATATTAAATCTAGGCTGATAGTTCTAGGTTGTATGTTAGTTAGAATCTCTTGTTGGCGATCGTCGCATTAGATCTACACTTAAGCAGAATTTTGAATAATTTGCGATCGCTGTTATCTAGGGTTATTAATCTCAGTGGAAGAAAAATAGTCTAAGCACTTGGTTAAATCATAATTGTTAAAAAGGGATACTGAACTAAAGAATTAATCTTTTTACTCATTAATATTTTATTTATTAATTCACTGTAGTTAAATTAAACTGTTTTCAACAAAAACCCCCAATTCATTATAAATCATTAGATAGTTAAAATACAATTTAGTCTCTGTGGGATCGATCCTTGCTTATTGCTATACTGATTATTGAATTAGTAGAATCCGAGTAATGTAAATTTTGTAGTGCTATACGATAGCTACCACCCTCTTATTTATATTTACAAAAAGACAGGCAAGCTATATTTGCAAGAAAAAGTTGTCCATCGTGGGAATCGGATCTAGATCCATGTGGTTAATCGTAGATCCCATGATTCCTAGGCTCACAGAATATTATCAAAAAGCCTGCATAACAGAGATATTGAAATAAAATGCAAATTAAAACATAAACGTCGGAAGACAGAGGATTCATCTGTTAAATCCTTTCATGCGCATAGCTAAAGCTTCCCGTTCCCTCTAAATACGGATCTAGGGTCGCGTAGTTTCTTTAATATTTACACAAAAACTAGAAAGAAAACTAGATTTTAATAAATCTTAGCCATTCTAGATCAACGGTTCCAGTTTGACAACTTTTGAACAGGTTAAAAGTGAGATATGGCTAGATTTAGATAAATCTAATCAATAAACTCTACATTAGAATATATTTACATCAAATGGACAGTTAAAACAGATATTTAATCATATTGAATAAATAATATATATATTAGTTATATATATATATATATATATTAAATCTGGAAAGAGCCACGGATTTACAATCCAGGAGTGACTGATTAATGTAAATATATATATATATATATATATATATATATATATATATATTGAAGCTGAAAAGGCCACAGATTAGCAATCTAGGCCAAACGAGTTAGTATAAATATATATATATATATATATATATATATATATGAGTATATATATATATTAAAGTGTGAAAAGCCACGGATTAGCAATATAGGCTAACGGAGTTAGTATAAATATATATATTACTAGTTATATATATATATATATATATATATATATATATATATATATATATATATATATATATATATATATTAAAGCAGAAAAAAGCCACAAATTTATTATCCAGGTATGACTAAATTAATGTAAATATATATATAGTTAGTTATATATATATTAAAGCTGAAAATGCCACAGATTAACAATCCAGGCTAAATAACACTTATATATATATATATATATATACATATATATATATTAAAATGATAAAAGCCACAGATTTGAATCCGAGCTGAAATAGCACTTAAAAGTGTATATATATATATATATATATATATATATATATATATATATATATATATACTTATATATACATAGATTGAAGCCAGAAAGGCCACGGATTAGAAATCCAGGCGAAATTAGAAGCTATAAATATATATACGCTCATATATATATGTTAAAGCAATAAAAAGCTTCAAATCACAAGAAATCTTACAGTGTATAGTGTTAAAGGCTTTAAACCACTTGGTAGGCTTGAAAACTCAGTTTCCACCCTTTAAAATTTGATATGTTAGTATATATACGTATACAAGTGTGTTGGAAGAGTAAAATTAAAGTTTGGAGCACTGTAGGTAGGGTTAAGAGCTGAAATGGGCGAAATTTCCTTTTTTCTTCTTTTTTCTTCTTTTTTTGGGCTGGTGGAGGTCTCTATTTATAGACCAAAGTAGTCGCGGGTCTACCTGCGGCTCCCAGGGTGAGCTCCGATCTCGTGGGTCCCATTGTCTCAAAGTACGTTATTGGGTAAAATCTAGTTACGCACAACACGCAAGTATACGTAGTCAACAAGTAATAAAGTGAAAGTAAAGAATCGTTCCCACGAGGAATTATTTAATAACTATCACCAAGTACTAACCCGTAACCAACTTAATCTTATTTAAACGAAGATTTAGTATTTTGAATTAACAATATGTAATTAAACTAATTCTAACTACCCCTAGAATGAAACTAGAATATGAAGACTTGAGACTATAATTTCACCTATTGTTTTATTTAAATCAATACACTTCTCGTTAAATCAAATTAATTATCTCGGATTGTTAATCAAGAACACTAAGGTAAAATATAACCATCTCTCGATGTACCATACCCATAGAAACTTAAATCCACATATGATAGAACTAAGTAGAACACCCTAATTAACTAATCCACTATATCTCTATGTGAATTACAATTAAAGATAGTTCAAGCACAAGTTCTTATCAGATTACATGGGGTGTAAATGTATATCTCTATCTTAAACACAAATCATGAATTCCAACGCCATGCAGAAAACACAATCACATGCTATTATGATCAGATCTAAACCCATAATCCGTCTCTTAATTTTATATGGATTATCACAGTAATTGATAGCTAGGCAATTAAGCAATTATTCACAAACCATAATAGACAATCCAATAATAATGAACAAGACTAACAAGAAAGCATATCAAAGTAAACAACGCAACAAGATCCATTATAATCTCAAAATAGAGTTTAGCTCATGATTAAGTCAAAATCTATAATCCACAGTTATTTATACATTGAAAGATATAATGATAGAAGTAAAGAGAAGTTAGGAATTGAGATATGCAAATCTGAATTTCTTTTGCTCCACTCTGAATCTCCAATGATCTTCAATTGCTTCAATCTTCAACTCTAATCTAAACTAGGGTTTTATCTATTCTAATCTAATCTAATCTAATCTAATGGAATAAAATCCCTTAATCCTTGTGAATACTCTCCTTGTATATCTCTCTTCATGTGTCTTTTAGTCCTCCATAAAGTCCTTGAACCAATCAGCCAAACAAATCCTTCTCGTAGTTAACTTCTAAAAATTTCTTCTTTCTTCTCGACATCTGCGCTAAGGCGCAGATTTTACACTAGAGAAAATCGCCCCGGCGAGTGAACAGTAACCAAAAATTATAAAAATATCATTAAGCTCCAATTTTCATGTTTTGACGCTCCGAAGACGTTTCCTACAACACAAACACAAAAACAAGTAAAATAACACTAAAAATACTTAAAGTTAACAAAGAATCAAGTCTAAAAGGTGTCCAATTCGTAGGTATAAAACCTACTAATCAAATACCCCCAAACTCAAGACTTTGTTTGTCCTCAAGCAAAAACATAAACGAAATAAAAATAAACAAACCAACCTATCTACATGAATGCATATGCATGATCTACTTCCTAATATGCCTACGAACCCAACAATAAATCAATATGATGTCTAGCAATAGGCCTCAAAGATACCATATGATACTCAAATAATATATCCAATCAAGTCATAGTCCATAACTTAACCAATCAGTAAATCCAAACCTATCATCACCTATGTTGTGCGTGTGTGCTCGTTAACCATTCTAACCAACCACAGTTCAAGATAATCTCATAACAAACTTCTTAGAAGGAAAATTTTAGTTCCAATTCAAGTATCTCTGTAAACATAACAATTTCGGTTAAAACTAAGCAATTACCAAATTCATACTGAGGCTTATTCCTATTTTTATTCATTCACAAGTGCGTTTTACGCTCCATCCCGGGTTTACACTTGACTGTGCAATGTCTGATTCTCTTAGGCTTTTCAATGTTACCCATTTAGCGAACTTTCGACCAACAACTCCCAAACCAGATGGTTTTAGGGCGCTAGGTGTAGAGACATCCCCTAAGGCTTACTTGTTCAAGTAACAAAGGCCACAAAACCAAACTAATCAATGTGTTTATTCATATATATATTTAAATTTTTTCTTTTTCTGGATTTTTTTATTTTTTTTCTTTTTCATCATTTTTTTATTCATATTCCCCATAGATTCCCCCCAAACTCAAGCTTTTACTTTATTTTAACCTTTACTGTCAGTTTACCAATGTCCACAAATTTTAACAAAGATTTTCCCCCCAAAACCAATTATGAAATGTTTGAAATAAGTTGATTAAAACAGTTAAACTTTAAGTTCTAACCAGTAACATAAGTTTCAGACAGGCTCAAATTTTCCTCATGATTAAAATTAGAACTCATCTTCAATCAACACACTGTTCAAGTTAACATGCAAAACCAATCTTATCATAGGCCGAACCAAATTTATCCCAATCTATTGCCTAGATTCATGCAACATTCTATATGCAAACACTCAATGTAAAAGAAAATATTTTTGTGATTTTTAAATTTTTACTCTTTTTTAAAGTGAAATATGCCTACAATATGCAAAACTATACAAAACTAACCATTAATGCAATGTATGTGAACTAAACAATTATGTAATGCAATATGTTCCACCCCCAAACTCAAAGTGAACAATGTCCTCATTGTTTTAATAGAAATAATTAAAAGTGAGAACATCCCTGAATGGTCAAGCGTCAGGCTCAACCTCCTCCGTATCGATGTCTGGTGGTGGATAAACAGGCAACGACTAATGCTCAACAAAATTGGAGCACATGATAAATCTGTGCAATTCGTGGAGTGGATGAAGAAATATTTGCCCAACATACCCAATTTGATGAATCCGCTCAATTACTTGGACAACCAGTTCGTGAATGTGAGCATTTTGTATGTATATGGTTTTGTGAATTTGAGTGTATGGAGCTTAGAAATGTGGTTGAGAGTGATGATTGCCAAGAGACTAGATGAGAGTGGATTGCAGCCCTAATTTGAATAGAATTCAAACTAACCCCCAAACTTTGAATGTTAAAATGTTAGAATTATAATTAGGTTGGGAAACAATGAAGGAATTGGGTGAAAAATGGATTGGGGATGTTATTATGTGGTTAGGGTTCTGTAAGTCGCAGTTGGAATGGGAGAATGTTGTGAAGTCGACTGGAGAAAGAACTTTAAAAATTAAAAATCGCATTCTGCGCCGGGGCGAAAAATTTTGCCTATAAAAATTCGCCGGTGCGAGATTCGGCAGAGAGGTCTGGGCCGGGCGCACATTTTTATTTAGTAAACTGCGTCGGGGTGTAAATTAGCAGAGGAGTCTTTACCAAGGCACGATTTGAGGTCACTGGGGTGAGTTTTGGCAGAGCACTCTGCGCCTGGGCGCAGTAGGCGCAGTTTCTAGGCATGATTTTTCTGCCAAAGCGAGTATAGCTTTGTTCTGAAAATTTTTCCCTTGATTTCTGTGCAATCCCAGTACCTAGCTTCCCTTTCCCTGTTCTGTTGCCTACCCATTGAACCTCCAAAGCCTGCAATGATGAGAGATAACATGGATTAGAGTAAACACTTTGGATTATGAGTATGAAAACTTATAAAGAAAATAAATCCTAAAAAATGAAAATTTGAGGATTTAACAAATGGACACTCTGCAATTAAGCTCATAAGTGCTTGGCTTCCAGGGGGAGCTACCCCCTTGCAACCCCCGCCAGCTCACCGACGAGCTGGGAAGCCACTCGCTCACCGGTGAGCGAAACCCCCGTCTGGGTAGTCGTAGTGGCCATTAGTCGAACCCGCCAAATATAACAACTTATTTTCCTATTAGTAAAGCATATAGACTAAAATAAATATAAAATTCTTAGGTTACCTCCCAGTTAGCGCTTGGCTTAGAGTCTTTCAGCTTGACTTTGTCTAGTTAACACTATCCAATTCCTCTTCGATAATTAAGGAACGCTCCATCCATCAGTAGTAAATTATCCTTTGGAAGGTTCCGATTAATAATGGCCAGTGGATCAAAGTCACCTAGCATGCTCTAATTAGATATAATCTTCATTAAAAAGGGCAAATAACTAGGTGCTATTTCCATTATGTTTGTGATCATATTTGGGCATGGAAGTTTGTCAAACACAATGGGTTCTTCGTTTATCTTCTCTCTCTTATCCCACCATGAATCCATTGTTGTACTAGCTCTTATGTCATAAAGAGCTTCGCCGACAACATAACTACCAATTGGGCATGGTTTTGCAAAACTAACTGGATCCTTGATCTTTGGTGGAGAAGGCACTTGGGGAGCTAACAGAATCGGTTCGTTTTCTTTGGAATTCATAGTTAGATCTTTGTCGACCTCTTTTTCCTTATCCCCACTTGTCTCCTCTCTTTCGATATCTTGTGGCTCATCCAGTTGCAGAATTGGTTAAGGCTCTCCATCAGTTTCGAAATCAATGTCATAAAGCCAAGTGTTTGGAGGACGGTTGTTTAAGGCTTTGGCCATTTTCTCTATCTGATTCTCAAGATTTTGAATTGACCTCTTTTGATTAATCCTCTTCTCCTCATTTGACGCTATGAACTTGGACAATAATTCCTCAAATCTTAAATTTTCTATTTCAGTCTCGGAATCCATATATTGAGGACCATTGGTTGAGGCATTGATGAGTTGTTCCATCTGATTCTCAAAATTTTAGCTCGATATTTCCTGACTCATCCTCATCTCCTCTTGGTTTGCTATGAGTTTTGACATGAATTCCTCTATATTTGACTTTTCTTCTTGTCGTTGTAGTATAGTGGTGATCCTTAGAATACGTTGGGCTGCAAGAACATCCAACCTCCTCGAAAGTGTCTCAAGTTGTGCTGATAATGCAGAATGTGCATTGATTCCATTAATCCCCGTGTCCCTTGGCTGAGTCATACTCGAATATGGCCATTGATAATTGAATCCAACCATGGTATCTAGGAAAAGATAAAAAAATAAAATAAATAAAAAATATTTAAATTAAGACTAATTTGATTGAAATTAATATTGGCAAAAATTATTAAACTAATTTCCCAGCAACGGCGCCAAAAACTTGTTGGGTAAAATTTAGTTACGCACAACACGCAAGTATACGTGGTCAACAAGTAATAAAGTGAAAATAAAGAATCGTTCCCACGAGGAATTATTTAATAACTATCACCAAGTACTAACTCGTAACCAACTTAATCTTATTTAAACGAATGATTTAGTATTTTGAATTAACTATATGTAATTAAAGTAATTCTAACTAGCCCTAGAATGAAACTAGAATTTGAAGACTTGAGGCTACAATTTCACCTATTATTTCATTTAAATCAAAATACTTCTCGTTAAATCAAATTAATTATCTCGAATTGTTAATCAAGAACATTAAGGTAAAATATGATCATCTCTCGATGTACCATACCCATATCAACTTAAATCCACAGATGATAGAACTAAGTAGAACACCCTAATTAATTAATCCATTATATCTCTATGTGAATTACAATTAAAGAGAGTTTAAGCACAAGTTACATAGGGTGTAAATATATATCTCTATCTTAAACACAAATCCTGAATTCCAACGCCATGCAGAAAACACAATCACATGCTAGTATGATCAGATCTAAACCCATAATTCATCTCTCAATTTCATATGGATTATCACAGTAATTGATAGCTAGGCAATTAAGCAATTATTCACAAACCATAATAGACAATCCAATAATAATAAATAAGACTAACAAGGAAGCATATCAAAGTAAACTACGCAACAAGATCCATTATAATGTCAAAACAGAGTTCAGCTCATGATTAAGTCAAAATCCATAATCCACAGTTGTTTATACATTGAAAGATAAAAAGATAGAAGTAAAGAGAAGTTAGGAATTGAGATATACAAATCTGAATTTCTCTTGCTCTACTCTGAATCTCCAATGATCTTCAATTGCTTCAATCTTCAACTCTAATCTAAACTAGATTTTATCTAATCTAATCAAATCTAATGGAATAGAATCCCCTAATCCTTGTGAATACTCTCCTTTTATATCCCTATTTATGTGTCTTTTAGTCCTCCTTAAAGTCCTTGAACCAATCAGCCAAAAAATCCTTCTCGTAGTCAACTCCTGAAAATTTCTTTTTTCTTCTAGACATCTGCGCCTAGGCGCAGATTTTACACTAGTGAAACTCGCCCCGGCGAGTGAACAGTAACCAAAAATTATAAAAATGTCATTAAGCTCCATTTTTCATGTTTTGACCCTCCGAAGCCGTTTCCTACAACACAAACACAAAAACAAGTAAAAGGACACTAAAAATACTTAAAGTTAACAAAGAATCAAGTTTAAAAGGTGTCTAGTTCATAGGTATAAAACCCACTAATCATACGTGCACTCCGACCAATGCGTTGTCTGCTTCGAACCTTTATAACTTTTAATCTGGGAGTTTGATGGAGGTGTGCTATATCTTTTCGAAAAGCCCCTTCCGAGAGCTACACAATTACATGGAATTTGACCTTTTTTAAATCTTGGAAGATGGGTCTATAACCAGATCTTTGAGTCTTTACAGTCAGTCTGTTGAGTTATCTTGTACTGTTTTTACTCGGGATTGACGTTATGGTTATGCATAACCTTTATGGCATTGATTTGGCTTAATTTTGACTTGATTGGATGTTAAGCTGGTAAAATGACCATTTTACCCTTCCAGAGTTTGTCTCCAGGATTGGTAGGGTTTTCAACTGTTTCTCAAGGTTGTCTCAGAGGTTTGATCTCAGTCGACTCTGTTCTTCCTCAGGGTCGTCTCTGAGGTTGACTTGATATCCAAGGATTATCTTTGGGGATTGATTTGATGCTTCGGGGTCATCTCCAAAGGTTGTTTTGATCTCCCGGGGTTGTCGTCGGGGTTTGGCTTGATCTCCCGGTGTTTTCGTCGGGATTTGATTTGATTTCCCGAGGTTGTGATGCCCCCAAATTCCAGGACCGTCACAGGGTCGCTCGAATTCGGTTCGTCACCTTCTCACAATAATACATCACAATAATAATACGACTAAATGTCGCATCGCACAGTGGAATAATACACAACTAATACCGAATAAATTACATTTAAATAATATAATTATTCACGTCCCAAGGTCCCGTAACTTAAACAGTGATTACATAGCTTAGATATATCTTGAGCATAAATAACCTTAACTAGTACATAATATTATAAGTTCTTTATTACAATCATAAGTCCTACATAATATTAAGCTACTCCGTAGCCTTTCCCTTGCCCTTGTCGGTACTCGAGGATCCGCACTGCTCGGCTTAATTTAAATGTTTTTAGGCAAAGCAAGAATGAGCACAAATTGCTCAGCAAGTAATATACAATAAGGGTAAGTAATATAATTCTCAATTCTCGAAAGGGTATAGCAAGGTTTGATAGTTCAAGGATAACAAGAATATCAACAGTTCTCAATAATAGTCGCTAAGGACAGAATAATATCAATGTGATTCAAAAATAAATTAATTCAAGATTTCAAGCTAACTGAATACTGAGCAGTCACTAAGGACTATGAACTTCCACAGGAATTAACAGTAATAAACTAAAAATCCAACAAAAACAAGTACAACAGGTGATCAGCCTAAAGTACCCTATGTTATACATAACACTCAATCATACTAATGTGCGTGCGTCGGTTCTCCGACAGTTATATTTTGTTCTTCTCAGTAAGATCCCGCACCAATCAATCGGTTTGGGTCGCCTTTCAATAATATAAGTCTAGCCGAATCAAATGGCATAGTTCTCAACAACTATAAACTCAATTTTAAGATTTAAAGTCCGAAGAATATAGTTTGACTTTTATCCTATTCATGAAGTATATGGTTCATAATATCTGAATTTAATCTCAAGAGTTTACTCGTACGACAATAATTGCATAAGCTAACTGAATGTTCAATAAAGAGTAGAGTTAAGAACTTGCTTACAACGTTCCTTGAATAAAGTAAAACACGAAGGTCTAAGATACTTGCACTATAAATGAGTGTAAGTAAGGAAACTTGCACTTCAAAAGAGTGTAAATTAGAGAACTTGCGTTTAGCGTAGTTTATCCACGAAAAACAAATCAACACTTTTGAATTCCTATCGTAATACAGTTACTTATATATATGATATTCATTAGTCATATAATTTAACTTCACATTTTATCTTTGAATATACGATCAACACATAAGCTAAGTTTTAACCTAGCTACACAGCTATATAGAATATAATTTCTATCCTTAACGTTCCTCCTTTTGAGTTTAAACACATTCTCATATCATATAAGATTGCAACAATTAGCAAACATGCTCTCATATTATTAATATCACATAAGACCACAATCAATACTAAATATATTTCATTTTAGCAAGTTATGACATTCCCATAAGTTAACCGTCAAAATCGGGTTCAAGTAACATCATATAATATCACGTAGCATGTATACATTTTAAAGAATACTTTTATGTTTGTATAACCTTTCCTCATTCCAAACATATGTGATATAGTTTCTAAGTTAACACTTTCGATAATTTAAAACCATTCAAGGTTATTATGTTACAAAATCTAGCATGCTCACCTTGTAAACACATAAGGTGTTTATATACTTATATTAAACATGTTCATGAGTATTCATATCGTATACATGCAACTATCATTGTCATTAGTTTGAAAACATGTTTCATTTACGTAAATTTTGAATCACGGCAACTAATCATGCATGACATATGAATGAGTCTAAGAGTACTATAACATGTGTCCATAAATATCAGAATACGAAAATAACATGTTAAGGTTCACAATCAAAGCTCATATTTTCATTAGTAAGGTTTACTAATAAGGCATAGCTTGTCCATGTTACATTATTAAACACGTATACACAAGTCATCATGTCCTTCATGCATTTCTAAACCATAATAACATGTTCAAAGTCCGAATATAATTATAGTACATCTAAGTCCCTTTTTCGTAATCTCTAAGTTCCTTTTAAAATTCTAAGTTCACTTAGCGAGGTTCACATGATCACATTTCGTTACGGAGCTTATATACGCGAGTTAACATGCATCTCATGTGTTTCTAGGTCATACTAATGTGCCTCAAAAGTCAGAACATTAACATGGCTTATATACGTCAAAATTCAATTATAAACCTTATGTTTATTTTTGAAACTATAACTTTGTCATTCATGCATGGAATCTTAATAAAACATGCTTATGTTAGGTCTATGTACCCATACATACATGCTACCCATGTTAACATGCTTGCCTCATCTATACAAGTAACTACCACATAGCAGTTTTAGGAACAAAAATTAGATTCTGGTTCCAAAGGCGTGCTTCGGCCAGCACCAGTGAGCTCCCTGCTTCGGCAGTTCCCAGCCCAAACACAGAAATTCTTCACGAATTCGACTATAAACTAACAGCATTGTCTCATTAACACATGTACTAACTTATATAACAACCAATTAACATTATCAAATCACAAAATCATGAATTCCAATTAATATCCAGAATCTAAGAAATTTCAGAGAACAACAATGAAGAAGATGAGAATGTGATTATACCTTTCAAATGCAAATGAACTGCTGCTAAATCTAGAATGCTCAACACTGATATATGTAACAATTGAGATTTTATATTTAATTTTAAATATTTATTGAATTAAATAAATATTTATGTGAATTATTTATTGAGTAAATAAATAGATTAAGTAATTTATGGTAATGGTTTAATTGAGTGTTACATATTAATTTAATGAATGTTATTTAATTGATATGTATATATATTAATGTTATATTATAGTTCTAATTTAATTGAGATAATTGAATTAGATGAATTATGTGATGAAGTGTTACATGAATTATAATTAGCGAGTAATTATAATTATGTGGCAAATTTTATGTGATTAATGGATGTTAGATTTTAATTGATTAAATTAGATGATTAATATTTAATTGATTAAAATATGACATTAAAGTATGTGTCAAAATGATTTATTAAAATAAAAGAAAAAGAATTTTTAAATGATTTTTACCAAACAAGGCCCTTGTATTTTTTTTAAAGCTATTTCTACCAAACAGGGCCCTAACTATCAAAAAGCTATTTTTAAATAAACTGTTTACCAAACATGGCCTTAGCATTAATAATCAATTTTTGAAAATAACCTTGTTTTGCCAAACAAGGCATTGTGATTTTTGAATTTTGTAACTTATATAATAAATGTATTTATTATATATATTAAGTAATTAGCAGTTACATATATATCATTAGTATACGTATATTATATCAGTTATAATATATCTATACTACGTTAGATTAGAAGTTAGTTTGTAAAGCTAAGAACAAAAAGAGAAAAGAAGAGCAGAGCAGAGAAGTTAGAGAAGAGAAGGAAGAAGAAACGTGTGAATGCTAGAATTAGTCATTGTATTCTTCTCCAATCATCAAAAAGGTAATTAATATCTTATAGTTTTAAAGAATTGTGATCAGTTGTTCTTCATTGTTTTGAGTTTCTGTAAATTTAGTTTTCTGTGAATTTCATGAAATTATGTAATCATGAATTTTATATATATGTATTGTATCCATGTGTTGATTGTGGTAATTGTATGACATAAGAGGATTTTCAAAAATCAAACTACTGTAGAAATATATTTTTAACAGAAAATTCATGTTTATATGAGTTCATATGGAATTTCATGAGTGTGGTTAATGTTAATTGAGAAATTTATGCAATTGGTATGTGTTAATATGCTTATTAAGTAATTTCTGGATGCTATCTTCAACTTCATATGTAATGCATGTATATAAGTTCGAATTGATGGAGAAAAATAGTTACAGTGAATTATTTTATGAAAAATATGAGTTTTCATGAAAATGGCCAAATTAGATTTTAAAATTTGTGATTATCATTGTTTAGATGGTTTTGTGTTTTAGAAGCATGTTATATATATGTATTATTGCATAGGTATGATTTACAATGTTTAACTTAATGTGAATTGCCGATTGTTAGCTTGTATGGGTTAATCAGTGAAGCAGGGTGCCGTTGTTGTCTGCCTCTGTCCGTGTTCCTGCGCAGCTGCGCCGGTAACACAGCCAGAAGCAGCGCAGCTGCGCCGGCTGCCTTTCCCAGAATCCTTTCCTGCGCAGCTGCGCCGGTTATAGGGCAGTTGGCTGCGCAGCTGCGCCGGGCACAGTGCTTAGGCAGTGAAGGTTAGCTAATTGTGCAGTGTTGATTTTGAACCTAGTTTAATTATGCTGTGACAGTGAGCATGTATCTAGTTGCTACAACATGTTGTTAACATAAATTTGACAAATTTATATTTAGAAAAGAAAAGAGGTTTGAAAACCTTAAAGTATGATTTGAATTATTATTTAAATGTGATATATGATTATAATTTAAATAATTATAATCAAAAGTAAATGTTTATTTTAAATTATAATTAAATTATAATGAATAAAGGTTGATTTATTAGATGTTAATTTAAATTATAATTTAATAAATGCATGTTTAATTATGGATTTTAAATTGATAATTACATAATTAATTATAAATTGTGTAATTATAATGCATGGTATAGTTTAAGTAATTATTAATTAAATTGATAATTACATGATTAATTATAAATTGTGTAATTATAAATGTATGAATGTAGTTTAATTGATTTTAAATTATAATTATTTATAATTTAAATGGTAATTATAATTTGATTAAGTGTTTGAATTATAATTGTTTAATTATAATTTAGTTAAATACATAATTAAGTTAATTATGTGAGTATATGTGTGATGTGATTAACGATGTGATAGTTAATTATTATTGTTTATTTAATTAGAGTGAGTTAACCATGAGGGTTAACCACTTATGTGAATTAGTTATGTGTTAACTGATTTAGATTATTATAATTGAATGTGTATAGGAAGTATTAAAGTACGTGAATTGAATTAAGTAGCTTGCGCTTGAGGCAAGTCTTCTAAACCCTAAACTCTTTAATTTTATGCAAGTCTTCTAAACCCTAAACTCGTTAATTTTATGCAAGTTTTATAAACCCTAATCTTGTATAATTTCTTGAGTTCATATATTCTTGTTAAGAATGTCCTTTTCTATTTCTGTATTGGACAATTGTTTATTTAATTGAAATGATCTTAACTTATTGTTCAAGTAAGATCTAGTTATTATTTTAAATGCTTTAAGTTGATTCTAAAGCATATGTTAATTCATAATTCTTTTATTTATGAATTATTCGAAGTCGATTCAACTAATCCTTAGTTGATGAACGTGAATTCTAAATTACCCTTGTAAGCTTATCCAAACCAAACTTTCTTTGGTGCGGACTTGAATTCAAATTACTGAGTTGAACAACCCTATTTACTAGGGGAGGTTACTACGCATAGCGTTAAGATGTTTGTGCACAATACATGGTACGAAGGGCTGATCCCCCTAAGTACGAGTTAAGGTCCATAGTCTTATTGACTGTTAAATGTTTAAATAGAAATATTTATAACCTAGGATAAGAGTTCAAAGGTCTTATGACCCTCAAATAAATTCTATATTTGAATTTTAATGTTGATAGAGAATTATTATTCAGTTCTTTATTATTGAAGCAAGCTAAGTTGTTCAAGTTCTTTTAAATATATCCTTTCATGTCAATGTTATTGTTAAACTCCAGTGAGCTGTGGTTTGCTCACTCTTGCATTAAATAACAATTTCAGTTAAGGTTGATATTTATTATATTGAGAATGATTGTAATAAGACTTGAATGTTATGTTTTGGTTTCCGCACTTTATTATATTCATGTCAGGGTTAAAGTAAACCGGGATTATCTTGAAAAGGTTGTAACCCTTGTTTTAAGGGAGATTTATCTATTCTAATTTAAGTTGTAGTTTATTTTACATTATTCATTAGGTAGATGTATGTTATATTAGAAAGTGAACACCAAATCATGTGGAAACGAAGTACCCGGATTTGGGGGTGTCACAGGTTGGTATCAAAGCTATAGGTTATGAAACCTTAGGTGGGAAAAAACCTTAGGTTAGTAGCCTTATAGGTAAGATCGAAAAGATAGGTGTGATAGGTAAAGATAATAAACTACCTTATGTGCTACGTGTTTACATTATAGTATTCGAATAGTGACGATTCGTTATCACGTAATAATGAACTTTAAAATTCTTTTGTCAGGATGTCGAACGTGGGAGAACCTAGTCAGGCTAGAGAGGATGTACCTCAGGTGCCTAGAGAGGAAGAGCCCCGTGACATACATATTGTCTGGGAGCAGCTGGTTAGGAGAGAGCCATCTCCAGTGATCACCGTAGCTGGTCAAGAGCGTGAGCTGACACCTATTCCAGAGGATGAGAACGAGGACGAGTCTGAAGAGGAGGAAGAGGATCCCGAAGAGGAATTCCCACCTCACTCTACTAGTGCTGAGATGTACGAGGTAGTCTACGATAGCAATGTGGAACTTCATGGACGAATAGGAGATCTCGAGGAGACTATTCAGCAGCGTGATGAGACTATCGAAGAGATGGATAGTGCACTAGGAGATGCACAGTGGAACCTGATACATATGGAGGTCGAAAGAGATGCTGCTCATTTTGAATTGGCAAAGCTGAAGCAAGACATCCAGAAGGAGTCGAGGAAGCATGCCAGAGCTGAAGAGTCAAGCTTGAGGGCTAATCAACGAGCCGATCGAGCTGAAGGTGAAGCTGAAGCCAAGAGAGCCAAGCTGAGGGAAACGAATATGCTTTTCATACAGCGATAGAGAGAGCTCAGGACCGTATTTTCTACTACCCAGCTCAGTTCCAAGGTTTACCGTGGTATGTGGTGGACCGAAGAACGGCATTTCGGGTAATGGAAGAGGAACGTAGAGAGGCTGTGCGACGTATTAATATGCCTAGGCAGTAGCAGCAGTAGCAGTAATAGTAGTAGTAGCAGTAGCAGTAGTAGTAGAGCTTTTATTTATGTATTGCTTTTTGTATTAAATAACGTAAATTCCATAATTTGAGATAAGAATGGGATGAGTTAATAATGTAATCCTATAACTTTTCCAGTTCAGGAAGGGTGATGTAAATGGCAGAAATGCTATCTGGTTCATGTTTTTAAACTACGACTAATGAATAAAAGAAGTTTATTAACGTGCTTGGTGTTCTATGTGAACTAAGTTATTCGAACGTTCAAGTATGAACTGGAGTACTTAATAATTGAATAAAGGGTCTAATAATAATATTTTCTTAACAGAAAATGCCTCCTAGAAGAAGAGTAACACGTCAAAATCCTGAGGGTTCGACGAACAACAACAATAACGAGGGAACGAATCCCAATTCGGTTCAGCAGTTGGTGAATCTATTGACAGGAGCTCTTGCGAATCAGCCGCAGGTGCAGGGTACTACTTTCAAGGAATTCAAGGCAGTAGGACCGCCTGAGTTCAAAGGATCGACTAACCCTATCGAAGCTCAGACATGGGTTATGGAAATGGAGAAGGTATTTGACATGGCTAGGGTAGGAGAAGACCAAAAGATAATGTTCGCGGCTTTCATGTTGAAGTCAGATGCTAGCTTTTGGTGGCAGGCTAACAAAACTCGAGAGGGAGAGGGAGTCATCACGTGGGAACGTTTCAAGGAAATGTTCTACGAGATGTATTTTCCAGTGAGTTCCCAGGACCAAATGGAGGTCCAGTTCCTAGAACTTAAGCAGGGAGGGATGACGGTGTCTGAGTATGCCGCTAAGTTTAACGAGTTGGCCAGGTTCGCTACATACCAGGTCAGCACTGACGCTAGGAAGGCGAGAAGGTTTGAACGGGGGCTGAAGCCCTGGCTCTACAGCAAGGTTTCCATATTCCAGCTGAGTACCTTTGCAGCGGTGTTGGAGAAAGCCATACTTGCTGAAGGAGGAAGCGACGTGGTGACGAAGTTTAACCAAGATAAGAAGAAGAAGAATGAGGTAGAAACCAAGACTGGGGGTAGCAGCGCTGTGAACCAGAAGAGGAAGTGGTCCGATAATACCTCTGCTGGGAGTCAGCAAGGAAGCCAGCAGAAGAGGAAGTTCGAAGCATGTGCTACATGCGGTAAGAATCACACTGGCGTGTGCATGAAGGGGAAGTGGGTGTGCTTCAACTGTGGTCAGGAAGGCCACATCGCGCCTAATTGCCCAAAACCGAAGAAGGGAGCTTGCTTTACATGTGGATCCAAAGATCACATGGCTCGCAACTACCCGAAGAAGCTGACGACAGGGTCAACAGGGAGCGGAGGGAATGGAAGCGGCAGTACCGTTACTATCGCTGCACCATTGCAAGCTGTTCGACCCACTGCGCGGACATTCAATATGACGGTGCAGGATGCTGTGCAATCAAAAGATGTGGTGTCAGGTATTATTCTGGTCAATAGTATAAATGCATATGTATTATTTGATTCGGGTGCTACTTGCTCATTCATATCTGATGATTTTGCTAGAACCCTAGACTTACCTGTAGAGGAGTTAATTTACCCTTTGAACATAGAGATTACAAATAGGGAGGTTATTCCTATTAGGAGAGTTTATAAGAACTGTAGATTCGACATTAAGGGTCAGGAGCTTAGAGTAGATTTGATTCCGATAAAACTTGGGGAATTCGACGTCATACTAGGTATGGATTGGTTGTTCAACCATGGGGCGGTAATCGACTGTCAGAAGAAGTCGGTAAACCTTACAACTCCGTCGAAGTTGGTGTTCTATGGTAGCAAATCGCCTAGGCAAGCGAGTTGTCTGACGGTTATGCAAGCCAAGAAACTTCTGACGCAAGGCTGTGTAGGATATCTAGCCTACATAGTAGATTCGCGTAAGGAAAGCCCGAAGGTGGAGGAGATATCGGTAGTTAAGGAGTTTGTGGACGTTTTTCCAAGCGATTTGCCAGGACTTCCGCCAGATAGGGAGACAGAGTTCGTGATCGATCTAGAGCCGGGAACTGCTCCAATTTCGAAGGCTCCGTACCGAATGGCTCCAGTCGAGATGAAGGAACTGATGGTTCAACTGCAAGAACTGCTAGACAAGAAGTATATTCAACCGAGCGTTTCGCCGTGGGGAACGCCTGTCTTATTCGTGAAGAAAAAGGATGGGTCGATGCGTCTTTGCATTGATTATAGAGAGTTGAATAAAGTTACGATCAAGAATAGGTATCCTTTACCTAGGATCGATGACTTGTTTGATCAACTGAAGGGTGCAAAATACTTCTCGAAAATTGATTTGAGAAGCGGGTATCATCAATTGAAGGTGAGGAAGGAAGATATACCGAAAACGGCTTTTAGAACTCGGTATGGTCATTACGAGTTCTTAGTGATGTCATTTGGTCTCACGAATGCCCCAGCTGCATTTATGGACTTAATGAATAAGGTGTTCAAGCCATTTCTGGACAAGTTCGTGGTAGTGTTCATAGATGACATCCTGGTTTATTCCAAGACCGAGGAGGAGTATGCTGAACACTTACGACTAACCTTAGAAGCCCTGAGACGAGAGAAACTTTACGCTAAATTCTCAAAATAAGAATTCTGGTTGCAACGTATGCAATTTCTTGGCCACGTGGTCGACAAGGATGGTATTTCGGTAGATTCGTCGAAAGTTGAGGCCGTAATTAGTTGGGAACAGCCGAAGACACCGTCTGAAGTGAGAAGTTTCTTAGGATTGGCTGGTTATTACCGAAGATTTATTCAAGACTTTTCTAGAATCGCAACTCCATTGACGAATTTGACTCATAAAATAGTTAAGTTTGTTTGGACGGAGAAGTGTGAGGATAGTTTTCAAGAGCTGAAGAAGAGGTTGAGTATTGCGCCTCTATTGTCTTTACCGGATAGTTCGGGAAATTTTGTAGTATATAGCGATGCCGCACATAAAGGATTTGGCTGTGTGTTGATGCAGAGCGGCAAAGTCATTGCCTATGCGTCACGTCAGCTGAAGGATTACGAGAAGGGGTATCCGACCCATGATCTAGAATTGGCGGCATTAGTGTTTGCCCTAAAGATTTGGAGGCACTACTTATATGGAGAGAAGTGTGAAATATACACAGATCACAAGAGTCTGAAGTATATATTTACCCAGAAGGATTTGAACATGCGCCAAAGAAGATGGTTGGAACTGATTAAAGACTATGATTGCGAGATACTTTACCATCCGGGTAAAGCTAACGTTGTTGCCGACGCTTTGAGCAGAAAAGGTCGGGAGAAGCTGAACGTGTTAACTGATCAGGATCGGTTAATAGAACAAATGGCTAGATTGGAGTTGGAAGTGAAGTTTCTGAAAGAATCGAATGAGATGTTGTTTTAAGTAACCACTGGTTCTACTTTAATAGACAAAGTGAAAGAAGCACAACTTCATGATGAAGAATGTGAAAAGATTCGGACGAGGTTAACTGATGGCGAAGAGTTCAAGTTCAAGGTCGATAATGAAGGACTGTTATGATTTGAAGGTAGAATCTGGGTACCGCCAGTACCAGAGGTCAAAGAGGAGATTTTGAGCGAAGCTCATAGTTCTTGATATTCTATTCACCCTGGGAGTACAAAGATGTACCAGGATCTCAGGCATCATTTCTGGTGGCCGAATATGAAGAGAGACGTAGCTGAATGCGTTGCGAAATGCTTAACGTGCCAGAAAGTCAAAGCAGAACACCAGAGACCGAGTGGTTTGCTACAACCGTTAGAAATTCCAGAGTGGAAGTGGGAGCACATCACGATGGATTTTGTGGTAGGACTTCCAACGACTCAGAAGGGATATGATGCGATATGGGTTATAGTGGATCGACTGACGAAGTCAACCCACTTTCTGCCGATCAGGGTCAAGTACAACCTGGATAAACTAGCGAAGCTCTACGTGAAGGAAATTATTTCTTGACATGGTGTTCCGGTGTCGATTGTGTCCGACAGAGATCCACGTTTCACGTCTAATTTTTGGAAGCGATTACAAGAATGTATGGGAACACAATTGCGAATGAGTACAGCGTATCATCCTCAGACCGATGGCCAGAGCGAAAGAACGATTCAAACGCTTGAGGATATGCTGAGAGCTTGTGTGATGGACTTCAAAGGAAGCTGGGAGGATCATCTACCATTGGTAGAGTTCGCGTACAACAATAGTCACCATGCGAGTATAGGCATGCCGCCTTACGAAGCGTTATATGGAAGAAAATGCAGAACACCTTTGTGCTGGGATGAAGTCGGTGAACGTCAATTGTTGGGACCAGAATTGGTACAACAAACAGCCAAAATTGTAAAGCTGATCAGAACGAGATTAGTTGCTGCTCAAGACAGACAGAAGAAGTATGCCGATTTACATCGACAGAACCGAGAATTCTTACCAGGAAGTTTCGTGTTCCTGAAAGTATCTCCCTAGAAAGGGAAAATTCGATTCGGTAAGAAGGGGAAGCTGAGTCCCCGATTCATTGGACCTTTTGAGGTACTACGAAAGGTGGGCGAGGTTGCTTACGAGATTGCATTATCTCCGGAGCTCGAGAATATACATAATGTCTTTCATATTTCTGTGTTAAGACCTTACAAGCATGATTATAAACATATAATAGCATATGAACCTTTACAGTTTGATAAAGACTTAATATATGAAGAAGTGCCTGTTCAAATAATTGATAGAAAAGAACAAGTACTTAGGAATAAAGTGATACCTTCTGTTAAGGTAATCTGGAGGAACCACAGTGCTGAAGAAGCTACGTGGGAACTCGAAGATGTTATGATGAAATCTTATCAGCATTTATTTGCTTAGTTATGTGTAACCCCTTATATACTGATTCTGGGGACAGAATCCTTTTAAGGAGGGAAGAATGTAATAGACGAGATTTTTTTTATGTGTGATTCTGGGGACAGAATCCTTTTAAGGAGGGAAGATTGTAACGATTGAGATTTTATATTTAATTTTAAATATTTATTGAATTAAATAAATATTTATGTGAATTATTTATTGAGTAAATAAATAGATTAAGTAATTTATGGTAATGATTTAATTGAGTGTTACATATTAATTTAATGAATGTTATTTAATTGATATGTATATATATTAATGTTATATTATAGTTCTAATTTAATTGAGATAATTGAATTAGATGAATTATGTGATGAAGTGTTACATGAATTATAATTAGCGAGTAATTATAATTATGTGGCAAATTTTATGTGATTAATGGATGTTAGATTTTAATTGATTAAATTAGATTATTAATATTTAATTGATTAAAATATGACATTAAAGTATGTGTCAAAATGATTTATTAAAATAAAAGGAAAAGAATTTTTAAATAATTTTTACCAAACAAGGCCCTTGTATTTGTTTTAAACATATTTCTACCAAACAGGGCCCTAACTATCAAAAAGCTATTTTTAAATAAACTGTTTACCAAACATGGCCTTAGAATTAATAATCAATTTTTGAAAATAACCTTATTTTGCCAAACAAGGCATTGTGGTTTTTGAATTTTGTAACTTATATAATAAATGTATTTATTATATATATTAAGTAATTAGCAGTTACATATATATCATTAGTATACGTATATTATATCAGTTATAATATATCTATACTACGTTAGATTAGAAGTTAGTTTGTAAAGCTAAGAACAAAAAGAGAAAAGAAGAGCAGAGCAGAGAAGTTAGAGAAGAGAAGGAAGAAGAAACTTGTGAAGGCTAGAATTAGTCATTGTATTCTTCTCCAATCATCAAAAAGGTAATTAATATCTTATAGTTTTAAAGAATTGTGATCAGTTGTTCTTCATTGTTTTGAGTTTCTGTAAATTTAGTTTTCTGTGAATTTCATGAAATTATGTAATCATGAATTTTATATATATGTATTGTATCCATGTGTTGATTGTGGTAATTGTATGACATAAGAGGATTTTCAAAAATCAAATTACTGTAGAAATATATTTTTAACAGAAAATTCATGTTTATATGAGTTCATATGAAATTTCATGAGTGTGGTTAATATTAATTGAGAAATTTATGCAATTGGTATGTGTTAATATGCTTATTAAGTAATTTCTGGATGCTATCTTCAACTTCGTATGTAATGCATGTATATAAGTTCGAATTGATGGAGAAAAATAGTTACAGTGAATTATTTTATGAAAAATATGAGTTTTCATGAAAATGGCCAAATTAGATTTTAAAATTTGTGATTATCATTGTTTAGATGGTTTTGTGTTTTAGAAGCATGTTATATATATGTATTATTGCATAGGTATGATTTACAATGTTTAAGTTACTGTGAATTACCGATTGTTGGCTTGTATGGGTTAATTAGTGAAGCAGGGTGTCGTTGTTGTCTGCCTCTGTCCGTGTTCCTGCGCAGCTGCGCCGGTAACACAGCCAGAAGCAGCGCAGCTGCGCCGGCTGCCTTTCCCAGAATCCTTCCCTGCGCAGCTGCGCCGGTTATAGGGCAGCTGGCTGCGCAGCTGTGCCGGGCACAGTGCTTAGGCAGTGAAGGTTAGCTAATTGTGCAGTGTTGATTTTGAACCTTGTTTAATTATGCTATGACAGTGAGCATGTATCTAGTTGCTACAACATGTTGTTAACATAAATTTGACAAATTTATATTTAGAAAAGAAAAGAGGTTTGAAAATCTTAAAGTATGATTTGAATTATTATTTAAATGTGATATATGATTATAATTTAAATAATTATAATCAAAAGTAAATGTTTATTTTAAATTATAATGAATAAAGGTTGATTTATTAGATGTTAATTTAAATTATAATTTATGTAATTATAATTTAATAAATGCATGTTTAATTGTGGATTTTAAATTGATAATTACATTATTAATTATAAATTATGTAATTATAATGCATGGTATAGTTTAAGTAATTATTAATTAAATTGATAATTACATGATTAATTATAAATTATGTAATTATAAATGTATGAATGTAGTTTAATTGATTTTAAATTATAATTATTTATAATTTAAATGATAATTATAATTTGATTAAGTGTTTGAATTATAATTGTTTAATTATAATTTAGTTAAATACATAATTAAGTTAATTATGTGAGTATATGTGTGATGTGATTAACAATGTGATAGTTAATTATTATTGTTTATTTAATTAGAGTGAGTTAACCATGAGGGTTAACCATTTATGTGAATTAGTTATGTGTTAACTGATTTAGATTATTATAATTGAATGTGTATAGGAAGTATTAAAGTACGTGAATTGAATTAAGTAGCTTGCGCTTGAGGCAAGTCTTCTAAACCCTAAACTCGTTAATTTTATGCAAGTCTTTTAAACCCTAAACTCGTTAATTTTATGAAAGTTTTCTAAACCCTAATCTTGTATAATTTCTTGAGTTCATATATTCTTGTTAAGAATGTCCTTTTCTATTTCTGTATTGGACAATTGTTTATTTAATTGAAATGATCTTAACTTATTGTTCAAGTAAGATCTAGTTATTATTTTAAATGCTTTAAGTTGATTCTAAAGCATATGTTAATTCATAATTCTTTTATTTATGAATTATTGGAAGTCGATTCAACTAATCCATAGTTGATGAACGTGAATTCTAAATTACCTTTGTAAGCTTATCCAAACCAAACTTTCTTTGGTGCGGACTTGAATTCAAATTACTAAGTTGAACAACCCTATTTACTAGGGGAGGTTACTACGCATAGCGTTAAGATATTTGTGCACAATACATGGTACGAATGGCTGATCCCCCTAGGTACGAGTTAAGGTCCATAGTCTTATTGACTGTTAAAGGTTTAAATAGAAATATTTATAACCTAGGATAAGAGTTCAAAGGTCTTATGACCCTCAAATAAATTCTATATTCAAATTTTAATGTTGATAGAGAATTATTATTCAATTCTTTATTATTGAAGCAAGCTAAATTGTTCAGATTCTTTTAAATATATCCTTTCATGTCTATGTTATTGTTAAACTCCAGTGAGCTGTGGTTTGCTCACTCTTGCATTAAATAATAATTTCAGTTAAGGTTGATAGCGCTGATGCTCCGTCTACGAGTAAGGGCAAGGGAAAGCAAAGCAAGTGAAGACTTGTTTTTTTATTATATTGAGAATGATTGTAATAAGACTTGAATGTTATGTATTTGTTTCTGCACTTTATTATATTCATGTCAGGGTTAGAGTAAACCGGGATTATCTTGAAAAGGTTGTAACCCTTGTTTTAAGGGAGATTTATCTATTCTAATTTAAGTTGTAGTTTATTTTACATTATTCATTGGGTAGATGTATGTTATATTAGAAAGTGAACACCAAATCATATGGAAACGAAGTACCCGGATTTGGGGGTGTCACAATATATATATATATATATATATATATATATATATATATATATATATATATATATATATATATATATATATAACTCTCAACTCAACACTTAAGAAATTTCTCAGCAAATCAAATTGAAGGAGATGGGTTGTATTTATAGAGAAACCAAAATACAGACAATGCATATATACACCAAATTAAACCAACGAGATTTTGTATTGTATAGAGGTTAATGGAGAGTTGGTAATTAGTTGGTGAAACTCATCATCAAAACCACTCCCTTGTTCATCATGATAGCTAATCATGTTGCTGAGTTTAAGGAAGAAATAGGGAGTAGGCTAGCTTGAGTTGTTCACGTGTACAAGGATTGTGTTTATCAATATGAAGCAAGCTTCTAAGTATCCAGCATTTTAGCAACATAAAGTGTATTAACACTAAGGCCATATATACATACTATATATATATATATATATAGATTATAATGTACTTAGAGTCACAATGTAAGTCACATAATTAATATTTCAAGGTAGTAGAAGTGATATGACAATGTAGCATACATATAATCCATGTACATTTTATCATACCAGAATAATTTAATCGGATACTATCACATTTATTATTAAATTCTACAATCAATAATTGATTACACTATATTCATGATATATTATTTTAATGTATACTTACATATATATTGTCACATAAGCATCATGAAGCATTCATAACATATATTTTCAATATAGTATAGTCACATTAATGTTGTACTACACTATATAATTTAGTTACATCCCATATACTTTATATTATTAATTATTGCATGCTTGTACAATATAATCTTATTATATTAATAACTTACTTATTTGCTTTATTATTCATAATGTCAAATAAATAAATTATTCATCTTATCGATTAATTATCAATAATATTAATTAATCCATTCCTCGTTAATTAATGAAATTATTAATTTTCACAACCATTGCTCATTTATCACGCACAGTATATAAATATAAATCTTATTATATTATAGACACGTTGCTCATAATTATTATTATATTTCTTGCAATAATAATAATCACATATTATTAATTAATCACCATTAATATTCTATAACAATTATTCTACGATGACAATTAATTAATATTCTACGATTAACAATTAATATAGATTAATTGTTCGCTTAAATTAATATAATCATTCTTATATTACGTCACTGTGCCACACAAGGCTATCAACGAGTTTATCGCAAACTCCATAAGTTTCTCAATTATTATTATAATTATTGAATTAATCCTTCTCATAACACAAAATCATTTATATTCAAATAAATTCTAATTTCCATTAATATATTTATTTAATAATATTAGGAAATTCTCGGGTATTACATCCTCCCCCCCTTATAAAAATTTCGTTCCGGAATTGCTACAAGGTTACACAAATAGATGGGGATAATCCCTCATCATCTTATCTTCTAACTCCCATGTTGCCTCCTCGATATCGTGGTTAAGCCAAAGTACTTTTACCGAAAATATAAATTTATTTCTCAAGGTTTGCTCTTTCCTATCTAGTATTTGGACAGAAATTTCTTCATACGCCAAGTTTTTCTCCACTTGAATGGGCTCATAAGAAATCACGTGCTTGTAGTCGGCCTTGTACGGTCGCAACACGAAAATGTGGAACACGTTGTGGATGTGCTCCAACTCGGGTGGTAACGCAACTTTGTATGCCACTTCGCTCACTCGCTTCTGTATCTCGAACGGTCCTATGAATCTTGGACTCAATTTTTCTTTCTTGCCAAAACGGATCTTTCCCTTCCATGGAGATACCTTCAAGAATACGAAACTGCCGACTTTGAAGTCTAGGTCCTGCCGATGCAAATCTGCGTATTTTTTCTGGCGATCTTGAGCTGCTACTAGTCTGGCTCTTATCACTGTCACCACGTCTGCGGTTTGTTGTACTAGCTCTGGTCCGAGTATTTGTCGCTCTCCGACTTCGTCCCAATATAATGGCGTTCTGCACTTTCTCCCGTTAAGAGCTTCGTACGGTGGCATGCCGATACTCGCATGGTAACTATTGTTATACGCAAATTTGACTAAGGGTAGGTGATCATCCCAATTTCCCTTGAAGTCCATCACGCAAGTCCTAAGCATATCCTCCAACGTTTGTATAGTTCGCTCACTTTGTCCGTCTGTCTGAGGATGATAAGCGGTACTCAACCTTAACTGCGTTCCCATTCTCTCTTGTAAACTCTTCCAAAAATTTGACGTGAAGCGCGAATCTTGATCAGAGACAATTGACACCGGCACTCCATGTCGTGAAATAATCTCCTTTACATACTGACTCGCTAATTGGTTCAAACTATAGCGGATCTTGATTGGTAGAAAATGTGCGATCTTGGCAAGTCGATCCACGATAACCCAAATGGCATCATAACCTTTCTGCGTAACTGGAAGTCCTACCACAAAGTCCATCGTAATATGCTCTCATTTCCACTCTGGTATTTCTAATGGTTGTAGTAAACCACTCGGCCGTTGATGCTCTGCTTTAACGCGTTGGCAAGTCAAACATCTACTGACGCACTCTGCAACCTCCCGTTTCAAATTGGGCCACCAAAAATGTTTCCTCAAATCTCGGTAGTACATCTTCGTGCCTCCCGGATGAACGGAATATGTCGTATTGTGTGCCTGGTGCAAAATCTCTTCCCTTAACTCAATTACTGCTAGTACCAACACTCTTCCTTCAAATCTTAAGATACCGTCTTTATCCATTCGGAATTTCTCTTCCTCATTCTCGGCGATCCTCTTCCTGATTTTCTCGCACTCCTCATCTTTCTCTTGTGCTTCTTTTACTCTATCCAATAATGTCGGATGAGCTTCCATTACAAACAACTTCTCTCCAGACTTCTCTGGTTCTTTCACTTCTATCTCCAATTTCTCCATCTCAACTCTTCCTGAGTTGTTAAATTAAATAACCTTTCCCTTTCTTTTCTACTCAGAGCATCGGCAACTACGTTTGCCTTTCCCGGGTGATAAAGAATATTGCAGTCATAGTCTTTGATTAATTCTAACCACTTTCTCTACCGCATGTTCAACTCCTTCTGTGTGAAGATATATTTCAGACTCTTGTGGCCCGTGTATATCTCACATTTCTCCCCGTAAAGATAATGCCTTCATATCTTCAACGCAAAAACTACTGCCGCTAACTCTAAGTCGTGAGTAGGGTATCGTTTTTCGTAATCCTTTAATTGTCGTGATGCATACGCAATGACTTTTCCGTGTTGCATGAGCACACAACCAAGTCCCTTGTGCGACGCATCACTATACACCACAAAATTTCCCGCATCATCTAGTAATGATAACACAGGTGCTTCGCTCAATCTCTTCTTCAGTTCTTGGAAACTCTCTTCGCACTTTTCGATCCATACAAACTTCACCGTCTTTCTCGTCAAATTGGTCAACGGGGTTGCTATCTTAAAAAAATCTTGGATGAATCTTCGATAGTACCCGGCTAACCCTAAAAAGCTTCTCACCTCCGTCAGTGTTCTCGGTTGTTCCCAATTACTTACTGCTTCTACCTTCGCAGGGTCTACTGAGATTCCATTCTTATCCACCACGTGGCCTAAGAATTGAACCTTCTCTATCCAAAATTCTCACTTAGAAAATTTCCCGTACATCTTCTCTTTCCTTAGTGCCTCTAAAACAATCTTCAAATGTTCGACATGTTCTTCCTCTGTCTTCGAGTAGATCAAAATGTCGTCGATAAAAACCACTACAAATTTATCCAAGTATGGCTTGAAAACTCGGTTCATCAAGTCCATAAATGCTGCCGGAGCATTAGTCAATCCAAATGACATTACCAAAAACTCGTAGTGTCCATAACGGGTTCAAAACGCAGTCTTTGGTATGTCCTCATCCCTCACTTTTAGCTGATGATATCCTATTCGTAGGTCAATTTTTGAGAAACACTTTGCTCCCTTCAATTGATCAAACAGGTCGTCTATCCTCGATAGCGGATATCGGTTCTTGATCGTTACTCTTTTCAATTCTCGATAATTGATACAGAGCCTCATCGATCCGTCCTTCTTCTTAACGAATAGCACTGGTGTTCCCCAAGGAGAAACACTCGGTCGAATGTAACCCTTATCCAACAACTCTTGCAATTGTATCATCAATTCCTTCATTTCTACTGGCGCCATATGATATGGAGCTTTCGAAATTGGGGTCGTTCCTGGTGCTAAGTCTATTACGAATTCGATTTCTCTATCTGGTGGAAGACCAGGCAGATCGTCCGAAAATACATCTTGGAATTCATTCACTACGGATATATCCTTAATTTCTACTCCCTTTTTCTGAGTATCAACGATGTAAGCTAAATAACCTACACATCCTTTCCTTAACAATTTCTTGGTCTGCATCATCGTAACGCAACACGATTGCTTAAGCGATGAGCTACCATAAAACACTACCTTAGACTTACTCGGAGTCTGAAGGTTCACACATTTGTTCTGACAGTCAATTATCGCAGCATGGTTATACAACCAATCCATTCCCAGTATTACATCAAACTCTCCCAATCTTATAGGAATCAAGTCTACGCTCAGTTCATGTTCTCTAATATTTGCGTGATAATCTCGATAAACGTATTCTACAGGGATTATTTCCTTATTTGCAACTTCTATGTTCAAAGGATTTTCTAATCGTTCTCGGGGTGTAGTAAGTTTACTAGCAAATTCTTCAGATATAAAAGAACAGGTGGCACCTGAATTAAATAATACATAAGCATTTATATCATTGATTGGGATTATACCTGACACCACGTCCTTTGCAGCCACTGCGTCCTGGACGGTCATGTTAAAGGTTCTGGTGGTTGGGCGATTAGATTGTGCCGGCCCGCTGATCATAAGCTTGTTTCCTCCCCCTTGTTGGCTACCACTTCCGCCACTTCCCTTCTTCGGGCAATCCTTCATACGGTGCTCAATTGAGCCGTAAGCAAAACACCCTTGGATCTTCTTTGGCTTCGGACAGTTTAGCGATATGTGCCCCTCTTGGCCGCAGTTATAACACGTGCCCGTTTTTTCCAACACTCCCCTTGATGACTTTTTCCACACTTATTACGAGCCCTACTCCTTTTCTTAAAATTTCCCTGGTGACTCCCACCTTGATTATTGTTTTTGTTGTTGTTATTCTCCCAATTTCTCTTTCCCAAATTACTTCCTCCACTGCTGCTTCCTCCACTGCTGTTTCCTCCACTACTGCTTCCTCCAGTACAATTCTCTCCTCCAGTATTCTTTCCTTTCTTCTCTTTGTTATACAAGCTCAAAGCTTCACTTCCTCCCTATGCAATAATAGCCTTTTCCAGCAGTGTTGAAAAAGAATCGATCTGAAGAATTGACACCTTATTGAATAGCCAAGGCTTCAGTCCTTGTTCGAATCGTCTAGCCTTCCTCTCTTCATCTCCTACCTGGTGCTCCGTAAATCAGGCTTGTTCGTTAAACCTAGCCACGTATTACACCACCGTCATCTCCCCTCATCATGTACGTGGCAAACACCGTCTTCTGATCTTCGCCTACGCAAGCTATAGTGAAAGCCTTCTCGATCTCCTTGATCCAGGTTTGTGCGATGATTGGGTCGGTAGTTCCCTCAAACTCTGGGGGTCCTACGCTTCTAAAGTCTTTGAAGGTTGTTACTGGCACAGCCTGAGGGTTTGGGCGAACGGGTTCATTGTTCCTTCCCCTTAAGGCTTCTCCTAACAAGTCTACCAGTTTCTGGATCGGGTCAACTTGTTCCCTCTCATTATTAATAGATTCTTCAGGTGCAGTCAATCTACTTCTTGGTGCCATGATCTGCATCACAAATTTTCATTCTATTATTATTCAAGTATATTACTTAAGTATTTCTTTTAATACTAAAAGAATAAATTTATAACACATTTCTGAAATAAACTTCATTTATATTCATATGCCAACCGTTTCATTACATAATTTCCCTAGCATATTTCTATAAATGTTATCACATGTATCCCCTAATATCACAAAAGACGGGGAATATACCAGCCTACTACCATACTACCCCTCTAACAAAAGCTTACACGGGGTTTACATCACTATCCCACATCTTACACAAAAGATTGGGATTATAATATAGTACATACAACACATAAAGATAAATGATACTAACTACTACTAGACCATCTAAGGACATCTCATCACATCATGCCACGCTCCACAGCGCTCTTATACTCTAAATGTGCTATATAAGCTACCAGCTCTCGACTCATAGTGTGTAGAGTCTGTCCCTGTTCTGCCGGATAGTGGTACGCACCATCAAGTACCCTCTCGAATGCCGAATGGAACACGTACCCCATCTTGTTCATTTTCCTCTTCTTACATCTGATTTCATCCTCCAGGTCGTCAGCTCTCTCATGGGCAACCTCCCACTTCTCCTTGAAGTGTATCCTATCCATCACTTCTAATTCCAACTGAGTACGGAGTGCTTCCTTCTCAGTCTTCTCACTAAACACCCTTTGTTCTACCTCTTCTAGCTTCCCTGCCAGATCCACATTCCTAGCCACGGTCTTGTGAAATAGGGTTCCCATCTTAATTCCCGCCTCTTTGCGATAAGCAATTTCTACTTCCAACTCTTGCATAGCCAGCTTCCTCTGGTGGTCTTCGTCTAGCAGTTTCTGGAACTCTGACTCTCTCTCTTTGGCCTCTTCCTTTAACTCCTGGACTCTGCAGTCCAACTCTAAGATCCGCTCCTCATACTCGCCTAGTATATGCTCCTCTAAGTTAGGCTCATAGGAGTCCTCCATGGGCTCCTCCTCCGAAGGCTCGTCCTCAACTGGCTCGTCCTCCATTGGCTCCTCCTCTAGATCGGACTCTATCTCAATCTCAATCTCATCCTTATCATCAAACTCGGATGGTGCCACAGCCTGTACCAGCACGGCCTCTAAGGGTGCCTCGTACACTACATGAATATCCCTGGCTCATCCTCAGCCACTCTAGCGGGTACTCCCATATCTGCCATCTACAATCACAAACATAGACAAGAAACAGCAACTCCATTAGAATGTTAAATAAAACATAAGTTCATTGTATAAAATGAAGTTATATTTAATAACAGACTAGGTCTGTCAAGGAAAACTCTACATGAATTTTATCTCCTTCCTAACTTCTAAGTTCGCCTAAGCTATAGTCTAAGGGCACTCGTTCCCAAGGTTTATAACAACAGCTTTGATACCAACCTGTGACGCCCCCAAACTCCAGGACCGTCATGGAGTCGCTCGAATTCGGTTCGTCACGTTCTCACAATAATACATCATAATAATAATACGACTAAATGTCGCATCGCACATCGGAATAATACACAACTAATACCGAATAAATTACAGTTAAATAATATAATTATTCACGTCCCAAGGTCTCGTAACTTAAACAGTGATTACATAGCTTAGATATATCTTAAGCATAAATAACCTTAACTAGTACATAATATCATAAGTTCTTTATTACAATCATAAGTCCTACATAATATTAAGCTACTTCGTAGCTTTTCCCTTGCCCTTGTCGGTACTCGAGGGTCTGCACTGCTCGGCCTTAACTGAAATGTTTTTAGGGAAAGCAAGAATGAGCACAAATTGCTTAGCAAGTAATATACAACAAGGGTAAGTAATATAATTCTCAATTCTCGAAAGGGTATAGCAAGGTTTGATAGTTCAAGGATAACAAGAATATCGACAGTTCTCAATAATAGTCGGTAAGGACAGAATAATATCAATGTGATTCAAAAATAAATTAATTCAAGATTTTAAGATAACTGAATACTAAGCAGTCACTAAGGACTATGAACTTCCACAGGAATTGACAGTAATAAACTAAAAATCCAACAAAAACAAGTACAACAGGTGATCAGCCTAAAGTACCCTATGTTATGCATAACACTCAATCATACTAATGTGCGCGCGTCGGTTCTCTGACAGTTATATTTTGTTCTTCTCAGTAAGATCCCGCACCAATCAATCGGTTTGGGTCGCCTTTCAATAATATAAGTCTAGCCGAATCAAATGGCATAGATCTCAACAACTATAAATTTAATTTCAAGATTTAAAGTCCGAAGAATATAGTTCGACTTTTATCCTATTCATGAAGTATATGGTTCATAATATCTGAATTTAATCTCAAGAGTTTACTCGTACGACAATAATTGCATAAGCCAATTGAATGTTCAATAAAGAGTAGAGTTAGAAACTTGCTTACAACGTTCCTTGAATAAAGTAAAACACGAAGGTCTAAGATACTTGCACTATAAATGAGTGTAAGTAAGGAAACTTGCACTTTAAAAGAGTGTAAATTAGAGAACTTGCCTTTAGCGTAGTTTATCCACGAAAAACAAATCAACACTTTTGAATTCCTATCGTAATACAGTTACGTATATATATGATATTCATTAGTCATATAATTTAGCTTCACATTTTATCTTTGAATATACGATCAACACATAAGCTAAGTTTTAACCTAGCTACACAGTTATATAGAATATAATTTATATCCTTAACGTTCCTCCTTTTGAGTTTAAACACATTCTCATATCATATAATATCGCAACAATTAGCAAACATTCTCTCATATTATTACTATCACATAAGACCACAATCAATACTAAATATATTTCATTTTAGCAAGTTATGACATTCCCATAAGTTAACCGTCAAAATCGGGTTCAAGTAACATCTTATAATATCACGTAGCATGTATACATTTTAAAGAATACTTTTATGTTTGTATAACCTTTCCTCGTTCCAAACATATGTGATATAGTTTCTAAGTTAACACTTTCGATAATTTAAAACCATTCAAGGTCATGATGTTACAAAATCTAGCATGCTCACCTTGTAAACACATAAGGTGTTCATATACTTATATTAAGCATGTTCATGAGTATTCATATCGTATACATGCAACTATCATTGTCATTAGTTTGAAAACATGCTTCGTTTATGCAAATTTTGAATCACGGTAACTAATCATTCATGACATATGAATGAGTCTAAGAGTACTATCACATGTGTCCATAAATATCAGAATACGAAAATAACATGTTAAGGTTCACAATCAAAGCTCATATTTTCATTAGTAAGGTTTACTAATAAGGCATAGCTTGTCCATGTTACATTATTAAACACGTATACACAAGTCATCATGTCCTTCATGCATTTCTAAACCATAATAACATGTTCAAAGTCCGAATATAATTATAGTACATCTAAGTCCCTTTTTCGTAATCTCTAAGTTCCTTTTAAAATTCTAAGTTCACTTAGCGAGGTTCACATGATCACATTTCGTTACGGAGCTTATATACGCGAGTTAACATGCATCTTATGTGTTTCTAGGTCATACTAATGTGCCTCAAAAGTCAGAACATTAACATGGCTTATATAAGTCAAAATTCAATTATAAACCTTAAGTTTATTTTCAAAACTATAACTTTGTCATTCATGTATGGAATCTTAATAAAACATGCTTATGTTAGGTCTATGTACCCATACATACATGCTACCCATGTTAACATGCTTGCCTCATCTATACAAGTAACTACCACATAGCAGTTTTATGAACAAAATTTAGATTCTGGTTCCAGAGGCCGGCGCAGCTGCGCTGCACCTCAGTAGTAAACCGGCGTAGCTGCGCCGTGCTTCTGCCAGCACCAGTGAGCTCCCTGCTTTGGCAGTTCCCACCCCAAACACAGAAATTCTTCACAAATTCGACTATAAACTAACAGCATTGTCTCATTAACACATGTATTAACTTATATAACAACCAATTAACATTATCAAATCACAAAATCATGAATTCAAATTAATATCCAGAATCTAAGAAATTTCAGAGAACAACAATGAAGAAGATGAGAATGTGATTATACCTTTCAAATGCAAATGAACTGCTGCTAAATCTAGAATGCTCAACACTGATATATATATATATATATGTATATATATATATATAACTCTCAACTCAACACTTAAGAAATTTCTCAGCAAATCAAATTGAAGGAGATGGGTTGTATTTATAGAGAAACCAAAATACAGACAATGCATATATACACCAAATTAAACCAACGAGATTTTGTATTGTATAGAGGTTAATGGAGAGTTGGTAATTAGTTGGTGAAACTCATCATCAAAACCACTCCCTTGTTCATCATGATAGCTAATCATGTTGCTGAGTTTAAGGAAGAAATAGGGAGTAGGCTAGCTTGAGTTGTTCACGTGTACAAGGATTGTGTTTATCAATATGGGACAAGCTTCTAAGTATCCAGCATTTTAGCAACATAAAGTGTATTAACACTAAGGCCATATATACATACTATATATATATATATATTATAATGTACTTAGAGTCACAATGTAAGTCACATAATTAATATTTCAAGGTAGTAGAGGTGATATGACAATGTAGCATACATATAATCCATGTATATTTTATCATACCGGTATAATTTAATCGGATACTATCACATTTATTATTAAATTCTACAATTAACAATTGATTACAATATATTCATGATATTATTTTAATGTATACTTACATATATATTGTCACATAAGCATCATGATGCATTCATAACATATATTTTCAATATAGTATAGTCACATTAATGTTGTACTACACTATATAATATAGTTACATCCCATATACTTTATATTATTAATTATTGCATGCTTGTACAATATAATCTTATTATATTAATAACTTACTTATTTGCTTTATTATTCATAATGTCAAATAAATAAATTATTCATCTTATCGATTAATTACCAATAATATTAATTAATTCATTCCTCGTTAATTAATGAAATTATTAATTTTCACAACCATTGCTCATTTATCACGCACAGTATATAAATATAAATCTTATTATATTATAGACACGTTGCTCATTATTATTATTATATTTCTTGCAAAAATAATAATCACATATTATTAATTAATCACCATTAATATTCTATAACAATTATTCTACGATGACAATTAATTAATATTCTACGATTAACAATTAATATAGATTAATTGTTCGCTTAAATTAATATAATCATTCTTATATTACGTCACTGTGCCACACAAGGCTATCAACGAGTTTATCGCAAACTCCATAAGTTTCTCAATTATTATTATAATTATTGAATTAATCCTTCTCATAACACAAAATCATTTATATTCAAATAAATTCTCATTTCCATTAATATATTTATTTAATAATATTAGAAAATTCTCGGGTATTACAGAGGTTGTCGTCAGGGCTTGGCTTGATCTCTCGGGGTTGTCGTCGAGACTTGATTTGATCTCCCGGGGTTGTCGCTGGGGTTTAGCTTGATCTCACGGGGTTGTCGTCGGGGCTTAGCTTGATCTCACGGGGTTATCGTTGGGGTTAATTTGATCTTCCGGGGTTGTCGCCAAGGTTGGATTTGATCTGGACTTCCAGGGTTGTCTCTAGAGGTAAAAGATGGTTTTGCCCTCCTGCAGGGTTAGTAATAGGAATGCAAAATTTCGAGTGTCTACAGATGCCCCTCTTTATCATGTTTATGCAATGCAATGGAATGAACAGGATAAAAACTGCTAGACACTGGAATATGATACATGTAAATGTAATGCAATGCATAATATGCTATGTCATGCATGCTATATGCTCTTGTGGGGTTAGTTGCCACGGGTATTCTATCACTGACTGCTCCCGCCATTTCTGCTAGGGATGGAGTTATCCATGATGGTTTTCACTAAACTCTCTTGATGCCTACTCTAATGGTAGTTTGTAAGGTTTTCATCATTGAACTTTCTCGATGCCTACTCGAATGGTAGCTTGCAAAGCTTTCATCACCGAACTTTCTCGATGTCTACTCGAACAGTAGTCTATAGAGCTTTCATCACTGACTTTTCTCGATGTCTACTCGAACGGTAGTTTATAGAGCTTTCATCACCTACTTTTCTCGATGCTATGCTAGGTTGAGGCCAACGGTTTAAGATATCCATCAGCACTATGGAGACTGATTAGAAGAATTATTGTAGATATGTTTTTAAGATCTCTGTGGGGAAGATTTCTATGGTTGATACCTTTGAACAATTCTAAATTCAACGTCTGTCACCAACGTTCCTTGTCTTTAGGTATTTTTTTTACGTTTACCTCCACTTAGGATATTCCTCTTATAACAAGTGACCTCATTGGGGATTCCTAATGCCTATCTTGATGATAGCTTACACCAGTTTACATTATCGAATCTTTCCCGACGATACGTTAGGGTTGTCGCCAACGGTTTGAATTGATGTCCGATTGATGCCAGCATTTCTGTCATGGATAAAATTCTCATTATCTACTCGAACAATAGTTTACAATGATTTGACCATCATCGAACCTCCTCGATGCCTACCTGAATGGTAGTTTATAACGGTCGACTGAACTGATTTGATGCCTACTCGAACGGTAGTTTATAGAGTTTGACAATCACCGAACCTCCTCGGTGCCAACTCGAACGGTAGTTTATAATGGTCGGTTGAACTGATTTGATTCCTACTTGAACGGTAGTTTGTAGGGTTTGACCATCACCGAATCTCCTCGGTGCCTACTCGAACGGTAGTTTACAACGGTTGATTGAACTGATTTGATTCCTACTCGAACAGTAGTTTGCAGGATTTGACCATCACCGAACCTCCTCGGGGCCTACTCAAATGGTAGTTTATAATGGTCGATTGAATTGATATGATTCCTACTCGAACGGTAGTTTGCAGGGTTTGACCATCACCGAACCTCCTCGGTGCCTACTTGAACAGTAGTTTACAATGGTTGATTGAACTTATTTGATTCCTCAGCTGGGGATTTTTATAACAGATTCCATCATCGGTTCTCCCCAAGAAGGATAGTTTTTCATGATTTTCATCATCTGATCTTTCCCTATGCTACGCTGGAGTTGTGGCCAACGGTTCACAGTATCAAACATTCTGACCTTCGTTGAAGTAGTTTTCAACGGATTTCAGCATCGGCTCTCTTTCGATGCTACGCTGGAGTTGTCGCCAACAGTTTGTAATATCAGACATACCTAATCTCGATGTTGGGGATATCTTTCTAATAAGTTATACCCTAAGACAATTCTGGATACTTTGACGCATTCAAAATCCACTGTTCACAGCGTCGAACCTTCCCGATGCTTTGACAGAGGCAGTTTTTAGCAATTTTCATCATTAGCATTCCAAATACCACACCGGGTTCCATACCAATGGCTTACATAAAGATTTTCTTTCATTAGGAGTTTGACACCTAGATTCAGGGTTTCAGGCCTTTTCTGCTCAATCGCGTAGCACTTTTTTCCCTAATTTAACTTTTTAGCTTCTGGGAACTCTGCTTTAACCTCATTTGGACCAAACTGAAGGGGTGGGACCCACTTTAGGGTGCCGCAGGTAGAGTCGCGGCTCCCTACGGGTATATTTTTGTCCCCCCGTGGCTTTCACAAGTCATTTTCAAGTTGAACTATATAGAAAATACAAAAATTCTTTTTTAGATAAACTGAGTTCGGGCTGCTTTTTGCAAATTTTGTCACCGTACAATCGTTCTGCACAACTCAAGTAACGTTTACATCTTTTTTTCAAGTTTTGACCGTTATAACGTTAGATTTCATATAGAATGCTTCTAAACATAATATAGTGAATATGCATGCTTATACGACTTGATAAAAAATTTTAAACTTAGTAAATGTGTATGTTTTACCATGCTGAACGTTTTGATGTGAAAAAAAAATAATTTCTGAGACAGTCATTTAGCGCCCTTTTTGGCCAGTTTATTCATCCTATTTGATTACAAATGAGCCTGGTTTTTCAAATAAAAATGCACATGGTAATTTAGCTACCATGGGGAGTTTGATTTTGATTTTTTTCATATATATGAAATGCTCATGATTTTGGGTAGGTGTGCTACTGAATGGCCACTAAGTCATGCCTATGTGAATGTGGCTTGTCCATTTTACAAAGGAGACTCTGGCAAAAAAAATTTAAAAGCCTGATCATTTAATGAACGTGCAATTTTAACTCTAATGGAGATGTATGTTAATTAATGCATGCTTTAAGATTTAAAATATGCATAAAATAATGATTTAATTTTAATAGGCAGTAAGTTTAAGGCTTATCTCACCCTTTTTGAGGTGATTTGGAGATTTTGTTCAGGTTATGGATTTAAATAGACCAGGCAGTTCTAGCATGGTCTCTGTAGGTGTGAGGAGGTGGAGGAGAGCTTCTGATGTCCCTCAGCCTTGTCCAGTCTGGCAGCCTCGTCCAGTCTGGCAGCCTCGCCAGTTAGCTGAGTCAGTGATTCATCCTATCCAGGTTGATAGGCCGGATGACGTAGACGACGAGGAGGATGTCCCCTTTGTGGATCCTACTCCAGCTCTGACTACCTCGCGTCTTGAGCTTCCAGCCATCATTGTGATGATTCCGGATCTCTTGGATGATTTGAGGCGCCATCCTTAGATCTATCTTCATGCTAATGAGGTGACCGAAGTTTTTATTCTAGACTTTTCTTCCTTTTGATATTTCAGGACAAAGGTTTAATCTGGATTTGCAATTTGATGCAGGTTCGCAGCTTTACTCAACCCAGGGGGAACTGGTTTAACGTCTATTACTTGTATCATACTCTTCATCTAGAGTACCAGGCCATCTTCAACTCGTGGGGTTTCGAGGCCTTCTTCTCTATTCCTCCCCGTCGTTGCCCTTGGGGTTATCTGCGGGCTTTATCTGAGCACTGGTTCCACCAAACCTAATCTCTTCATTTGTTGGACTGTGAGATTATGATGACACCGATGGATTTGCGGTTCATCACAAGGTTAGAGTTTACAGGTGAGCCAGTGCCTTTAGTGGCTGACATTTCTCCTGCTGCCGTTCAATCCCTTTTGGGATTTCCTGCGATGACCATCAAAGGTCGGACTATACATTATGGGCCCTTGAGTGTGGATGCCCAGAGTGGGGTTTTAACTCAGCCTTTGCATGATGATCAGAGGGTTAGAGATTGCATTCTTCGGTGACTATTCTTGGTCATCATCAGGGGTTATTTCATAGTAGACAACTCCTCGACAGTCTCTTTTGCTCTGGTTAGCGCTACTCAAGATGTGGAGCGCATCAGGGATTTTGACTGGGGCACCTTCACCTTCGTCTATTTTCTTCTTGGGTTGCGCCTACGCTCTGAGGGCGTGACGAAGGCTTGGCTGGGTTTTTATCCTTTTTTGCTGGTGAGTAATTTCTCTTTCACCTTTCAATCTCCCTCATTTGTGTTTATCAATATTTATTACTGAGGACATTTAATCTTTGCACTTCTAGTTTTGGACATATAAGAGGCTCCCTTGCCTATGCCCGGCTACTACTCTAGGTCTAGAGACCTATCCTCGAGGACGGCGATGGCATTATTCCACCTTTACAGAGGTCCCTGTAGTAGAGGGGTTCACCCATTCCCGCTTACAATTAGAGTTATTGACCGCCGATTCCATCATGTGGGTTCCTTATACCCCAGATTATCTAACAGTTAGTTTTGAGGATAGATTCCCGATCGGATTAGAGTTTATATTGTCCACTTGTCGGATTCCCCTTTTGACTGATGGAGGCTGGAAGCTCTACTTAGGAGAGCGAGCTATTAGGAGCGTTACAGGAGAGATCCGTATTCCATTCCCTCCTCCTGCTAGGCATCATTGGCCCTTATCCCATCTAGTCACAGACATTCCCTTGGTGGGCTTAGATGGCTTCACCCTATTAGAGGGTCCTCACAGTCAGGAGGCATTTTATCACTGGTGGAGTCCTCGCACTATAAGGGCTCAGACTCATGCCACTCAGTTCATGGTAGACATGGTTCCTGGGTCTGTTATGATGATAGACTGGATAGCTTGCCTTTGAGAGCCTACTCATTTGGAGCAGATTTTTAGTTTGACCCAGTGGTTAGAGCGGGCATAATTTTTCATCAGGCACCTAGGCAGGGATCCTTTAGAGGCAAATTCTTTTGATCCTTCCAGCTCTGGAGCTGGCCCCTTTGGAGGTCCATAGTCTGGCAGTTATACTGGTGCAAATCCTCCCCTCATCGACCAAACATTCCTTCTGGTAGAGATTCAATGACTCAGGAGGAGTTACAGCAGGTTGATCATCTAGATGCAGATATCATAGACTTCTTTTGATAGATTTCTCGTTATATCTTTTGATAGGACTCTGTTAGATATTGGAAGGTTGTGCCCCAATTCTCGTTATCTCTTTTGATAGGCCTCTTTTATTCATTGGGTGGTTGTGCCCCATTTACTTAGACTTTTTATTTTGCATTTTAGTAGCAAACAGAGATTATGCTTTCAGTAGACAATGTATTTAAAAATGCATGGTATTTCCTATCTATTGCATCCTATTGTCATTTATCATTATCATCTATGATGATGCATGCATTATGTTATGGATATGCATTCAGATAGGTGAGTTTAGCTTTAACCCCTGAATGGTCTTATGATACGATTCTAAAGATGTCTTCATCTACCGTCAGCCGGATTAAGCACATGCCACCTACATTGATTACATATTCTTTGAGATCTTGGCATAACAGTTTGTCTCCCACAGATAGGGCGACAGTTGATCAGATGTTGGGGTATTTTATGGCCATCTTGGCTTTCCAGGTCCCACTGGGCTTTGTGGACAGCGTGTTATCTTGATGGAAACCTGAGCGACAGGTTTTTAGATTTGGTATCTATGAGCTAACTCCTACATTGGAGGAGTATGAGCGCATCACTGGTTTTCCATTGGATCGACATTGTGCTAGGATGGCCATTAGTGATATGAGATGAAAGTTCATGACATTGACTGGCTTGAGGCGCAGAGTCGTCACGGATGAGATTACTTCGGGGCATGTGGTGTCCCTGGACTTCCTGATTGATCAATTTGGCTAGCTGGACAGCTATGCACGATATTCAGAAGATTTTACTATTACTGCAGGGGATTGGGGGATTGCACGCTTAGATATTTTGTTGATGTACGTCACAGCCTACCTGTATATGCCACTGTATATGGATCACTTAGATATCGGCTTGATCACAGTGGTTCGCGCTCTTGGACAGGGTTGTACTATCCTGCCCATGATACTAGCAGAGACCTTGACGTCGGCTACATTCTGTCGTACCCATCCTGTGGGGTTCTTTAGGGGCATTGCCATTTTATTGTACGTATGGTTTATGACACACTTGAGACCCATTGGCATTTTCAAACATCATGGGTACTGTTTTACTCATGAGATAGCCATGTCCTACTCCTTTCAACTGACTGAGTGTATAGATGTGACATCATGGTTGTCCTTTCTGACTGCGATCGAGCATCCATTTGCGATCTTGCCCTGTTCAGGGCTCAGCTCTCCTTATAGCTTCATTACTCATGCAGTTGGCATGGATTATCTACCCTTGGCGGGTTTGAGAGGGGTGACCACATATCATCCACTGGCTGTCATGGGACAGTTTGATCAGTTTCAGGATATTCACCACTCTGAGGGGGCTTTGGATCAGCGAGTATCAACTTCGTCTTTGTCATCAGCTAACTTGCCCAGGATTTATGATTGTTGGACTCGTCGCAAGAGGGCTGATCTTTCGACTAGTCATCTGGGTCGGTGTTTAGAGTATTCTGTATGGCTAGAGGCAAACATTGCATCAGCTATAGTTTTTCACTCAGAGTCGAGTATTGACTCTGATGAGGAGGAGCCTATGGAGGACCCTGATTCTCCTACCGAGGACAAGTTATTTGCTGGTTTGACAGCAGCTTTGGTCAAAGACACCCCGAGCACTTCCACTGCTGCGGACCCATCTCTTATAGATTCTTTAGCTCAGATGACCTTTGAGAGGGATCAGGCGAGAGCACAGATGTTGACAACCCTTTCTGGCAGGGATGCTACTTTTATTGATAGGGACGATGCTCGAGTGGACGCAGCTTTTGTTGAGAGAGATGAGGCTCTAGTTGTACGAGATGCTACTTTTGTTGAGCGAGATGAGGCTCTAGCTACCTGGGATGTTTACATCGCTGATAGTACTGCACTTAGGTCCTATACACATAGCATTGTTGTAGATATGAGTGCATTGATAGATGATCATAGTAGCACTATGCAGATGGTTGTTGATCTTCTAGCTCATATGAAGACATTAGGGAAGGAGCTTACAGATGAAAGTAGTATGCATACAAGCCAATCATGTATGATGATAAAATATCTATTTTGGAGACGATCTTATTTATTTATTAATAAAAGTATTAATTTATTAAAGGCAATTAATTATTTATATGATGCTATTTTTATAATATGTAAATAACCTATAGTTTTAAGCAATGCTTTTAAAATCATGATGTTGTTCATGCTAATGAGATCTAAATTCTTAGAAAGCTTAAAACTAAAATAGTTCCCAATCGTTGGATTACTAAAAAAGGGATTAGTAAATCCGAATAGATTGGTACATTATATATTATATTTTATGCAAACAAACTTCGCATGTTTTAATAAAATAACGCGTATTTTATATATATATATATATATATATATATGTATATATATATGTGTGTGTGTGTGTGTGTGCATGCGCGCTAAACAAGATGAGACAAATAATAACAAACCCCTTAAAGAAATTATATTAAGTCTAAAGCATTCAAAATATATTTAAAATATCAAACGTCGCCTTCTAGCATGATAAATTAATAGAATATTAAATATTTAATAAGAGTTTGTTGTGCACACACAAGGCGAGTATTGCGTATTTAAGATATTAATTTAATCACATTTGATGCTTATACAGTTAATTGAATAATATTATTTTTTTGTGCACACACAAGGACAATATTTTTCTTTTTCGAATATATGGAGTGCTAGGCTGGACTTAACTTAAATTATTTTAGTTCGGATGTGCACACACTTGACCATTATGATCTAAAAGGCAAAATACAAGGAGTCACATGTTGATGTGATTGACAAGAGTTGTCTACCTATTTATTTATATATCTTTTGTTGTGCACACACAAGGCTATATACATTTGAAATGGAATCCTTAATCTCACTAGCGAATTTTTAATTAGATGTTACCGAACTATATTAGTGAGGGTAATATATTTTTAAAAAAATAGTGGGAGATACCAATCTAAAATAAGACCTAATTTATTTTGCTATATAAAATTAATTAAATGAATGTTTTCTAAAATGTTATTTTTTCACATACAAAAATTTAAAATGTCGAAATCACTAATTTCACTACGTAGCATACTTGGTGTTAACAAACTAACCGGGCCGAATTACACGAACTGGTTAAGGAATCTGAGAATAGTTCTCACTGCTGAAAAGATTTTTTATGTCCTAAATTCATCTGTCCCTGAAACTGTTCCAAAAATAGCCTCTGAGGAAGAGATTGCCACCATTGTAAAGTGGCAAGATGATGCATCTGTGGCTCAATGCATCATGCTCGCATCCATAAATAACGAGCTTCAGCGTCAGCATGAAAACATAGATGCTCCTACTATGTTGCTTCATCTCAAGAAGTTGTATGGTGAACAAAGTAGTACTGCTAGATATGAGATATCTAAGGAGCTCTTCCGATCTTGAATGACCGAGGGCACAGCCGTTGAGACTCATGTCCTAAGGGTGATCAATTTGATTGAACGCCTAGGACAACTTAGGTTCGTCAAGGATGGGGAGTTGAGTCAAGACTTGGTCTTGCAATCACTCCCTGAGACCTTCTCGCAGTTCGTTGTTAATTTCCACATGAATAAGTTAGATGTCAGCTTGCCTGAATTACTTAACATGTTAAAAACTGCAGAAGGTCACTTCCCATCCAAGAAGAACCATGTTTTAATGGTGGATGATTCTTTCAATAAAAGGAAGAGGCCCAAGGTATCTTCTGAAAAGAAGAAATCTAAGAGGGCTAAGGGTAAGGTGAACAGAAAGGATCAAAAGAAATCTGATCCAGCAAGCAAAGGAATGTGTTTCCATTGCAACGAGCCAGGTCATTGAAAGAGGAACTGTAAGAAGTTTCTGGCAGAGGAGAAGCTTGGAGAATCTTCGACTTCCAATCAAGGTTTGTTCATAATTGAAATTAATTTTTTAGAAAGTCAAAATTCTACTTGGGTATTGGATACCGGCTGTGATTCTCACATATGTAATAACGTGCAGGGACTAGTCAGAAGTAGAAAACTGAACAAGGATGAGGTTGTCTTACGAGTGGGAAATGGAGCAAAGGTTGTTGTATTAGCTGTAGGCACTTATTGTTTAGCACTGCCTACGGGCAAGTCCATTTATTTAAATAACTGTTATTTTATTTTGAATATCATTAGAAACATTATTTCTATTTTCGTATTAGATATAGAAGGATTTGACATTATAATAAAGAACAACAGTTGTTCTATTTATAAAAGCAATGTTTATATGATATTGGAAATTTGCATAATGGACTTTATATACTTGACTTGCATGAAAATATATTTCAAATTGAACAAACTAAGAAAAGAAAAAAGAGATGATGTTAATTATACTTATATGTGGCACTGTAGACTCGGACATATCAATGAAACAAGATTATTCAAGTTGCATAAGGATGGGCTCTTAGAGCTATCTGATTATGAATCATATCCAACTTTTGAATCTTGTCTCATGAGTAAAATGACTAAATCTCCTTTTAGTGGAAAAGGAGAAAGAGTTACAGAGTTGTTAGCGTTGGTTCACATAGACGTTTGTGGATCTATGACAACGAATGCACGAGTAGGGTATTCTTATTTTACTGATGATCACTCAAGATTTGGATATGTGTATTTAATGAAATACAAATCTGAATCATTTGAAAAGTTCAAAGTGTTCAGAAGTAAAGTAGAGAAACAAACGGGAAAGGTATTAAAATTCTTCGATCAGATCGAGGTGGAGAATATTTAAGTTGTTAGTTTCTCAATTGTCTCAAAGATAATGGTATAATCTTACAATGGACTCCACCAGGTACACCACAATTAAATGGAGTATCTGAACGGAGAACTCTAACATTGTTGGACATGCTTTGTTCCATGATGAGGTTACCGGTCTTCCAATTTCATTATGGGGTTATGCCCTAGAAATGGGCCACATATCTACTAAATAAGGTCCCCTCGAATTTCGTCCCCAAGACTCCATATGAGATGTGGACATGGAGAAAAATTGGTCTTGAGCATGTTAAGATTTGGGGATGTCCAGCTTATGTGAAAAGGTTTCAAAATAATAAGCTTGGGACAAGATCTGATAAGCGCGCGTTTGTGGGATATCCTAAAGAAAGTTTGGGATACTATTTCTACAATCCTACTGAGCAAAAGGTGTTTGTTGCGAAACGCACTGCCTTCTTGAAAAAGGAGTTTACCCTTAAAGGGGCTAGTGGGAGAAAAATAAATTTTGAAGAAATTCAAGAACCACAAACCACTACAGATCAATTGGATGAACATGTCCAAATAAAGACACCTTCTGTACAACACCCTATTCGTAAATCTGGAAGAGTACCGAAGGTAGCTGATAGGTATGGATTCATCATAAAGGATAACGATGAGGTACGCATCATGAATGATGATGATCCACTGAATTACGAACAGGCTATGAGTAATAAAGACTTAGGGAAATGGTAGATGACCATAAAATCTAAAATGGATTTTTGAAGCAATGCTCAAGTCTATTTGAATTTTACTTGCGATTGTAGCTTATTATTACTAGATCTGGCAAAATGGACGTGGAGACGCCCTTCCTCAAATATACAATATTAAAGAAAAATATATGTATGATACAGCCAGATGGATTTGTTTCAATGGTTGAAGAAAATCATGTATATGAGCTATAACAATCCATTTATGGATTGAAGCAAGCTTCTCGTAGACGAAACATCCGTTTTGATGAGACAATCAAAGAGTTTGATTTTATCAAAAACAAGGATGAACTATGTGTGTACAAGAAGGTTAGTGGGAGCGCTGTTTTATTCCTTGTATTATATGTTGATGATATATTACTAATAGAGAATAACATTCCTATGCTACAATTGATCAAAATAAAGTTGTCTAAACATTCCTCCATTAATGATTTGGGTAGAACATCCTACATTGGAGATATAAATCTGTATAGATAGATTTAAAAAGATGTTCGGCTTAACCCAAGGAACGTATATTCATTAGATGCTAAAGTCGTTTAGCATGGCAAACTCCAAAAGTGTCTCATAATGATGAGACATGGAGTGAATCTCTCTAAAATTGTCCTCAATAAAAAAGAGATCGCATGAGTTACTATCATGTATGCAATGAAATATACGAGACTTGATGTTGATCAGTCATATTCTGGAGAAAATCACTATAAGATAGTGATAAACATCTTAAAGTACTTAACTGACATTAAGGATGTCATCATGACACATGATGGGTCTGAATTAAACTAGAAGACTAAACAAACTCAAGTTTTTAGACTGACCAAGACGACAGCAAATCCACTTTAGGATAAGTAGTTACCTTGAAAGGTGGTGCAGTGAATTGGAAAGTTTCTAAACAGCAAAAGGTTGCTAGTTTAGTGACAAAGACAAAGTATATAACTGTAAGTGAAGTTGCAAGTTGATGTTTCGGATGAAAAGTTCATTACAGAACTAGGAATAGTTCCTAAGTCTCATCTTGAATCCAAACATGTGTTGCGGCACTTTGATTAAAGAAATCATTGAAAGAAGAGACGTTACCTTAGAGCGTGTAGACTCTCAAGACAACATTGCAGATCCATTTACAAAAGCTTTAACACAACAGCAACTTGATCGTCACTTAGAGAAAATGGTATGAGATACCATGGCGATTGACTTTAGTGCAAGTGGGAGATTGAAAGTAGTATGTATACAAGCTAATCATGTATGATGATAAAGCATTTACTTTGGAGATTGTAGACACTCGAAATTTTTCTTGCCCCAATACTAACACTGTAGGAGGGCAAAATCGTCAATCAATTCAAATCCGGCCACCAATGCCTTTAACAATTGAGATTTTATATATTAAATTTTAATATTTATTGAGTAAATAAATATTTTATGTGATTTATTTATTGAGTTAAATAAATAAATTATGTGATTTTGTGGAATGATTTAATTAAGAGTTATATATTAATTAATTAAATATTTAATGTTTAATTTAATTGATGTATATTAATTTTATAGTATAATTCTAATTTAATTGAGATAATTAAATTAGATGAATTATGTGATGAGTGTTACATGAATTATAATTAGTGAGTAATTATAATTATGTGGCATTTTTTATGTGATTAATTGATGTTAGATTTTAATTAATTAAATAAGAATGTTAAAGATTTAATTAATTAAAGTGTAACATTAAAGTATGTGTTAATAGGATTTATTAAAATAAAGAAAAGAGTTTCTAAATTATTTTAACCAAACAAGACCCTTACTTTTGTTTTAAAAAGGTTTTGCCAAACGGGGCCCTTGCACTAGCTTTAAATTCATTTTACCCAAACAAGGCATTAGCTAATAAAATCTGTTTTTAAATAACTTTGTTTTGTCAAACAAGCCCTAGTGGCTTTTGAAATTCTATAACTGATAATTTATGTGGGAAGTAATTGCCCTTAATACATATTATATTTTTTCAGTTAAAGTATACGTATTATACTTTATATTTTTACGTTAGTTTTAGTCTAAAGCCTAAACTAAAAGAAGAAAAGAGAAAGGGAGAATATCAGTGTTTGATAAGAGAAGAAGAATTACAAAGAAAAATATAGAGAGAAAAGGGAAGAAGAGAGACTAAGAAGAAGTGAAAAGCTTGAGAAGGCTAAGAGGAATCCACTATCATCTTCATACTCTTCTTCAATCTCCAAACAAAGGGTATAATCACTACCTTATAAATTTAAGAACTTTATTTAATTATTTTCTTTAATTTGAGTTCTCTGTGAAAAAAATTTCTCATGGAATTGATGATGTTAATGTAGATATGTAAAAATTATGTGTACAAACTGTTTATAATTGAATTATATGCCATAAACAAGTTTTTAGAAATCAAATTGCAGTAGAAACAAGTTTTTATGAAGAAATTATGTTCATAATGATTTACTGTAACTAATTTTGAAAGAATAGTCTTTGAAACTATCAAATTGGTGTTTGATTATGTATTATTGTTTAAATTGATCATGGGCTATGTTAATATGTTAAAAATTAAAGTTATTACAATTGGAATTACATGGATTGATTGAAAAACGAATTCGTAATAGAATTTTTTGTCAAGAACGCTTGATATTGTAGTTTTCTTCAAAAATCATGAAAACTTGGTTGATTATGTGTTGTAAGGATTTTATATGTTATAATCATGTTAAAGAGTCCAAAAAAATTTTGTTATCAAGTTTTATGTTCATCATGTTGAGAAAAATCGGATTCAGTGTGAAGAAATAAGCCAAATTGGCTTATTTCTCTGTCGTTCGCGAGCTGGGGGAACCCAGCAGTAGTGGGCCCCGCCCCAGCGGGGCTTTTAGCCTTGGGGGACCCCCCCCAGCGGGTTAACATGCTGTCCGGGAGTTTTGTTTTCCCTTCGTTGAGTTTTCATGCCGCGTTTGTTTACCCAACTTATTTTCATGACTTGTTAAGTGTAATAGGTAATGAGATAACCTAATTTTGATGTGTTTAAGATAGATTGAAGTCTTATGTTGTTATATTATATGTGTACTTGGATATTATAACCGTAAGGTGTAATATGATAGTAAAAGTGCTATGCGTGTATGAGGTTCTTGATTGTGAGTTTAGCCTCACGTATGTGTATTAGTATCGACGTACGTCGTAACCATGTTGCTAGGTTGGACTTGAGTAAGAAGTTCAACGATTTAAACGTTGTATTTGGGTACTAATAGACATTTTAAACGTAATGTAATGTGTAGGGTAATTGTGGAAGTGATTGTAATTATTAAAGTGTAGCTTGCGCTTGAGGCAAGTTCTTTAATCCTTATTCTTTTACGTTAAACAAGTTTCTATTTCTAAACTTGTTATTTATTTTGTGCAAGCTTTCTAAACCATTCTTGTACGTTATGCAAGCTTTATCATTTTATCTTTTCATTGTGTAAGTTCTCTAACCCTTGCTCAATATATCATGAAAGTTCATTTCCGTTTCTTAACTTGTTATGTATTTTACAAGTTATACTGTATTCAAATATTCGTTAACCATAAGTATTGAAGTATTATTTCAGTAATGTGATCTTGACTTAGTTGTTCAAGCAAGATCTACGTGATCTATCGAATGCTTTAAGTTATTTCCAAAGCATGCCTAGTTATCATGAAATCTATTGTTGTATCTTACATTTAATTCATAATTCTTATATTATCGAACTGTTAAAGTATTGCGAGTCGATTCAACTACTCCTTAGTTGATGATAGTTGAAACTCCAAAGTTCCTTTATCTATCCAAACCAAACTTTCTTTGGTGCGGACTTGTATTCAAATACTAAGAATGAACAACCCTATTTATTAGGGGACATTTATGCGAAAGTGTTAAGATGGTTGTGCACAATACATGGTACGAAGGGCTGATCCCCCTAAGTATGAGTTAAAGGTCCATAGTCTCAATAACTGTTAAAGGTTTTAAATAGAAATATTTATAACCTAGGACATAGTTCAAGGTCGTATGACCCTCAGATAAACTCTATATTCGAACTTTAGAAATGATGAAAGAATTATTATTCAATTCTTTATTCTTGATGAAAGTAAAGTTATTCAAACCCTTTTTGAAGTTGTTCGGTTAAGTCATATCACTGTTGTATTTCAAGTGAGCTTTTATTTTCTCACTCTTGCATATTTTATAACCCATTGCAGTTAAGGCCGAGAATGTTGACGTACCATCAACAAGTAAAGGAAAAGGAAAGATGAGCAAGTGAAGACTTGTTGTCTTCAATTTTGTTTGTAATAAGACTAGGTTGATGATGTTTTATTTTCGCATTTATTTTGATTGATGTTAAGGTTTAGATAACTCTGAGATTTTATTTTGGACAAGTTGTAATCCTTTTTCAAGGAAGATTCTTATTTAAGTTTTGATGGAGGTTGTAATTACTTTGCAAATCTTTATTATTGGGTAGATGTATGCTATATTTAGAAAGTGAACACCAAATCTTGTGGAAACGAAGTACCCAGATTTGGGAGTGTCATAGGTTGGTATCAAAGCTTTAGGTTATGCACCTTAGGTGGGGGGAAAAACCTTAGGTAGTAGCCTTATAGGAAGATCAAAAAGATAGTGGTGATAGGTAAAGATAATAAACTACCTTATGTGCTATGTGTTTACGTTTATGTATCCGAAGAGTGACGACTCGATATCACGTAATAATAAACTTTAAAATTCTTTTGTCAGGATGACAAACGTTGGAGAGTCCAGTCAAGCTAGAGAGGATATACCTCAGGTGCCTAGAGAGGAAGAGCCCCGAGACATCCATGTTGTTCTGGAGCAGTTGGTTAGGAGAGAGCCATCTCCAGTGATCACCGTAGCTGGTCGGGAGCATGAGCTGACACCTATTCTAGAGGAGGAGGACTAGGAAGAGTCTGAAGAGGAGGAAGAGGATCCCGAAGAGGAGTTCTTACCTCACCCTGTTAGTGCTGAGATGTACGAGGAGGTTCACGACCGCAACGTGGAGCTTCAGGAATTATTGGACGAGAGTCGGACTACTATACAGAAGCGGGATGAGACTATCGAGGAGATGGATAGTGAGCTAGGAGAAGTGCAGTGGAGGCTAATCCACATAGAGAATGATAGAGACGAGGCTCGAGCCGAGCTAGCAAAGCTAAAACAAGACATCTAGGAAGAGTCAACAAAGCGTGTCAAAGCTGAGGAAACAAGCTTGAGGGCTACTCAACGAGCCGATCGAGCTGAAGACGAGGCTGAAGCCAAGAGGGCCAAGCTAAGGGAAATAGAATACGCATTCCATACAGCCATAGATAGGGCCCAGGACCGTATCTTCTATTACCCAGCTCAGTTCCAAGGTTTACCATGGTATGTGGTGGACCGAAGGACAGCGTTTTGGGTGATGGAGGAAAAACGCAGAGAGGTTGTGCGACGTCTTAATATGCCTAGACATTAGAGCTTTTAAATTATTTATTTCTTTTTGTAATAAATAAATGTAAATCCCATAATCTGAGATAATAATGGGATAAAGTGATGATGTAGTCCTGTAACTTATTCCAGTTCAGAAAAGATGATGTAAATAGCAGAGATGCTATCTTTTCTATGTTTTTAAAACTATGAGTAATGAATAAAAGAAGTTTATGGATGTGTTATGTGTTCAATGTGAACTGAGTTATTTAATTATTTAAGTCTGAACTTGAATACTTAAGAATTGAATAAAGGAGCTATTAGTAATATTTCTTAATAGAAAATGCCTCCTAGAAGAAGACCTACACGTCAAAACCCCGAGGGTTCAACGAACAACAATAATGATGGAACAAACCCCAACTCGGTTCAGCAGTTAGTGAACCTACTGACGGAGGCACTTGCAAATCAGCCGCAAGTGCAGGGTACTACATTTAAGGAATTCAAGGCAGTAGGACCGCCTGAATTCAAGGGATCGACAAACCCTGAAGATGCTTAGACGTGGGTGATGAAGATGGAGAAGGTCTTTGACGTAGCTAGGGTTAGCGAAGACTAGAAGACGGCATTCAAGACTTTCATGTTGAAGTCGGATGCTAGTTTCTGGTGGCAAGCCAACAAGACCAGAGAAGGAGAAGGAGTGATACTGTGGGAGCATTTTAAAGAGATGTTCTTTGAAATGTACTTTCCAGTTAGCTCACAGGAACAGATGGAGGTCCAGTTTCTAGAGCTGAAACAGGGAGGGATGACAGTGTCTGAATACACCGCAAAATTCAACGAGTTGGCCAGGTTCGCTACATACCAGGTCAGCACGGACGCAAGGAAGGCGAGGAGGTTTGAGCGGGGACTAAAACCCTGGCTCTACAGCAAGGTCTCCATGTTCCAGCTGAACACATTTGCAGCTGTGCTGGAAAAGGCCATTCTAGCTGAAAGAGGGAGCGACGCCGTGACTAAATTCAACCAAGACAAGAAGAAGAAGATTGAGACGGAAAAAAGACTGGTGGTAGCGGGGCTATCCATCATAAAAGGAAGTGGAACGACAATAACTCTGTTGGGAGTCAGCAGGGAGGCCAACAGAAGAGGAAGCTCAAAGCATGTGCTATATGCGAGAAGACTCACACTGGAGTGTGCATGAAAGGGAAGCGGGTGTGCTACAACTGTGGTCAGGAAGGCCACATCGCGCCGAATTGCCCAAACCTGAAGAAGGGAGCTTGTTACATATATGGGTCCAAGGATCATATGGCTAGTAATTTCCTGAAGAAGCCAGCGGCAGGGTCAACAGGGAATGGAGGAAATGGTAGCGGCAGCAGTCTAACTATTGCTGGACCGTCGCCACTGCAAGCTATTCGACCCACTGGCCGTACATTCAACATGACGGTGCAGGACGCTGTGCAGTCAAAAGATGTGGTAGCAGGTATTATTCTGATCAATAGTATAAATGCATATGTATTATTTGATTTGGGTTCTACTTGTTCATTCATATCTGATGATTTTGCTAAAACCCTAAACTTACCTATAGAGGAGTTAGCTTACCCCTTGAACATAGAAATTGCGAATAGGGAAGTCATTCCTGTTAGGTTTGTATAGAAGAACTGTAGATTGTACATTAAGGATCAGGAGCTGAGGGTAGATTTGATTCCGATAAAACTTGGGGAATTAGATATCATATTGGGGATGGACTGGTTGTTCAACCATGGGGCGATAATAAACTGTTAGAAGAAATCGATAAACCTTACGACTTCGTCGAAAGTGGTGTTCTATGGTAGTAAATCTCCTGGACAAGCGAGTTATCTAACGGTTATGCAAGCCAAGAAACTTTTGACGCAAGGCTGTGTAGGATATCTAGCCTACAAAGTAGATACGCGTAAGGAGAGCCCGAAGATAGAGGAGATACCAGTGGTTAGGGAGTTTGTGGACGTGTTTTCGGACGATTTGCCAGGACTTCCACTAGATAGGGAGATAGAGTTGGTGATCGACCTAGCGCCGGGAACTGCTCCGATTTCGAAAGCTCCTTACCGAATGGCTCTAGTCGAGATAAATGAACTGATGGTTCAACTGCAAGAACTACTGGACAAGAAGTATATTCAACCTAGCGTTTCGCCGTGGGGGGGCCAGTTTTATTTGTGAAGAAGAAGGATGGATCGATGCGTCTTTGCATTGACTATAGGGAATTGAACAAAGTTACGATCAAGAATAGGTATCCTTTACCTAGGATCGATGACTTGTTCGATCAACTAAAGGGTGCTAAATACTTCTCAAAAATCAATTTGAGAAGCGGGTATCATTAATTGAAGGTGAGAAGGGAAGATATACTGAAAACGGCCTTTAGGACTCTGTATGGTCATTACGAGTTCTTGGTGATGTCATTTGGTCTAACAAATGTCCCAGCTGCATTTATGGACCTAATGAACAGGGTGTTTAAGCCATTCCTAGATAAGTTCATAGTGGTGTTCATAGATGACATCCTAGTTTATTCCAAGACCGAGGAGGAACACGCTGAACATTTAAGGCTGACCTTAAAATCGCTGAGACGAGAGAAGCTTTATGCGAAGTTCTCGAAGTGCGAATTCTGGTTGGAACGTGTGCAATTTCTTGGCCACGTGATTGACAAGGATGGTATTTCGGTAGATCCGTCGAAGGTTGAAGCAGTAATGAATTGGGATCAGCCAAAAATGCCGTCTGAAGTGAGGAGTTTCTTGGGATTGGCAAGTTATTACCGGAGATTTATACAAGACTTTTCCAAGATCGCAACTCCGTTAACGAATTTGACTAGTAAGACAGTTAAGTTTGTTTGGACGGAAAAGTGTGAGGAAAGTTTCCAGAAACTGAAGAAGAGGTTGAGTACTGCGCCGGTGTTGTCCTTACCAGATAGTACGGGAAATTTCATGGTATATAGTGATGCCTCACATAAGGGATTAGGCTGCGTGCTGATGCAGAGAGACAAGGTCATTGCCTATGCGTCACGTCAGCTGAAGGATTACGAGAAGGGGTATCTGACTCATGACCTAGAACTGGCGGCAGTAGTGTTTGCCCTAAAGATATGGAGATACTACTTATATGGAGAAAAGTGTGAGTTATACACAGATCATAAGATTCTGAAGTATATCTTTACCCAGAAGGATTTGAACATGCGCCAAAGGAGATGGTTGGAACTGATCAAGGACTACGACTGCGAGATACTTTACCATCCGGGTAAAGCTAATGTCGTCGCCGACGCTTTGAGCAGAAAAGGTTAGGAGAAGCTGAACATGTTAACTGATCAGGATCAGTTGATAGAACAGATGGCTAGATTAGAGCTGGAAGTGAAGTTTCCAAAGGTATCGGATGAAAAGTTATTTCAAGTAACTACTAGTTCTACTCTGGTAGACAAAGTGAAAGAAGCACAACTTCACGACGAAGAGTGCAAAAAGATCCGAAAAAGGATAACCGATGGCGAAGAGTTCAAGTTCAAGATCGATAATGAGGGACTGTCACGATTTGAAGGGAGAATTTGGGTACCGCCAGTACCAGAAGTTAAGGAGGAGATTTTGAGCGAAGCTCACAGTTTGAAATATTCAATTCACCTTGGGAGTACAAAGATGTACCAGGATCTCAGGCATCATTTTTGGTGGCCGAATATGAAGAGGGACGTTGCTGAATGCGTTGCGAAATGTCTAACTTGCCAGAAAGTCAAGGCAGAACACCAGAGACCTAGCGGATTGCTACAACCGTTAGAAATTCCAGAATGGAAGTGGGAGTACATCACGATGGATTTCGTGGTTAGTCTTCCAGCGACTCAGAAGGGATTTGACACAATATGGGTGATAGTGGATAGACTGATGAAGTCAGCCCACTTTCTACCAATCAGGATTAAGTACAACTTAGAACAATTGGCGAAGTTGTACGTTAAGGAAATTATTTCTCGACACGGTGTTCCAGTGTCGATTGTGTCAGATAGAGATCCGCGTTTTACGTCGCATTTCTGGAAATATTTGCAAGAGTGTCTGGGAACGTAATTGCGAATGAGTATAGCATACCATCCTCAGACCGATGGCCAGAGCGAGAGAACGAGTCAGACGCTAGAGGCTATGCTGAGAGCTTGCGTGATGGACTTCAAGGGAAGCTGGGATGAGCATCTACCGTTGGTGGAGTTCGCCTACAATAATAGTTACCACGCGAGTATCGGTATGCCGCCTTACGAAGCGTTATACGACGGGAAATGCAGAACTCCCTTGTGCTGGGATGAAGTCGGTGAACGTCAGCTGTTGGGACCGAAATTGGTGCAACAAATTGCTAAAATTGTGAAGCTGATCAGAACAAGATTGGTTGCTGCTCAAGACAGACAAAAGAAATATGCCGATCAACATCGACAAAATCGAGAATTCTTACCAGGAAGCTTTGTTTTCCTGAATGTATCTCCTTGGAAGGGGAAGATTAGATTTGGCAAGAAGGGGAAGCTAAGTCCCCGATTTATTGGACCGTTCGAGGTACTGCGAAAAGTGGGTGAAGTAGCTTACGAGGTGGCGTTACCTCCGGAGCTAGAGAATATACACAACGTCTTTCACATTTCCGTGTGACGACCTTACAAACACGACTATAAACATATAATAGAATACGAGCCGTTACAATTTGATAAAGACTTAACTTATGAAGAGGTTCCTGTTCAAAAAGTTGATAGGAAGGAACAGGTACTTAGGAATAAAGTGATACCTTCTGTTAAGGTAGTTTAGAGGAACCACAGTGCTGAAGAAGCCACGTGAAAACTCGAAGATGTAATGAGAAAATCGTATCCTCAATTATTTGCTTAGTTATTTATGTAACCCCTTATATATCGATTATGGAGACAGAATCCTTTTAAGGGGGGGAGAATGTAATAGACGAGATTTTTTTTTATGTGTGATTCTGGAGACAGAATCCTTTTAAGAAGGAAAGATTGTAACGATTGAAATTTTATATATTAAATTTTAATATTTATTGAGTAAATAAATATTTTATGTGATTTATTTATTGAGTTAAATAAATAAATTATGTGATTTTGTGGAATGATTTAATTAAGAGTAATATATTAATTAAATAAATATTTAATATTTAATTTAATTGATGTATATTGATTTTATAGTATAATTCTAATTTAATTGATATAATTAAATTAGATGAATTATGTGATGAGTGTTACATGAATTATAATTAGTGAGTAATTATAATTATGTGGCATTTTTTATGTGATTAATTGATGTTAGATTTTAATTAATTAAATAAGAATGTTAAATATTTAATTAATTAAAGTGTAACATTAAAGTATGTGTTAAACGGATTTATTAAAATAAAGAAAAGAGTTTTTAAATTATTTTAACCAAACAAGACCCTTACTTTTGTTTTAAAAAGGTTTTGCCAAACGGGGCCCTTGCACTAGCTTTAAATTCATTTTACCCAAACAAGGCATTAGCTAATAAAATCTGTTTTTAAATAACTTTGTTTTGTCAAACAAGCCCTAGTGGCTTTTGAAATTCTATAACTGATAATTTATGTGGGAAGTAATTGCCCTTAATACATATTATTATATATTTTGTCAGTTAAAGTATACGTATTATACTTTATATTTTTATGTTAGTTTTAGTCTAAAGCCTAAACTAAAAGAAGAAAAGAGAAAGGGAGAATATCAGTGTTTGATAAGAGAAGAAGAATTACAGAGAAAAATATAGAGAAAAAAGGGAAGAAGAGAGACTAAGAAGAGGTGAAAAGCTTGAGAAGGCTAAGAGGAATCCACTATCATCTTCATACTCTTCTTCAATCTCCAAACAAAGGGTATAATCACTACCTTATAAATTTAAGAACTTTATTTAATTGTTTTCTTTAATTTGAGTTCTCTGTGAAAAAAATTTCTCATGGAATTGATGATGTTAATGTAGATATGTAGAAATTATGTGTACAAACTGTTTATAATTGAATTATATGCCATAAACAAGTTTTTAGAAATCAAATTGCAGTAGAAACAAGTTTTTATGAAGAAATTATGTTCATAATGATTTACTGTAACTAATTTTGAAATAATAGTCTTTGAAACTATCAAATTGGTGTTTGATTATGTATTATTGTTTAAATTGATCATGGGCTATGTTAATATGTTAAGAATTAAAGTTATTGCAATTGGAATTACATGGATTGATTGAAAAACAAATTCGTAATAGAATTTTTTGTCAAGAACGCTTAATATTGTAGTTTTCTTCAAAAATCATGAAAACTTGGTTGATTATGTGTTGTAAGAATTTTATATGTTATAATCATGTTAAAGAGTCCAAAAAATTTTTGTTATCAAGTTTTATGTTATCATGTTGAGAAAAATCGGATTCAGTGTGAAGAAATAGGCTTATTTCTCTGTCGTTCGCGAGCTGGAGGAACCCAGCAGTAGTGGGCCTCGCCCCAGCGGGGCATTTAGCCTTGGGGGACCCGCCCCAGCGGGTTAACATGCTGTCCGGGAATTTTGTTTTTCCTTCGTTATGTTTTCATGCCGCGTTTGTTTAGCTAACTTATTTTCATTACTTGTTAAGTGTAATAGGTAATGAGATAACCTACTTTTGATGTGTTTAAGATAGATTGAAATCATATGTTGTTATATTATATGTGTGCTTGGATATTATTACCCTAAGGTGCAATATGATAGTAAAAGTGCTATGCGTGTATGAGGTTCTTGATTGAGTTTATACTACAAAAAAATGGTGCTTTGACAACAAACAGTTTTTGTTGCTAAATGTGTGAAATTTCATTGCCGAATGGCATTTGCAACGATTTTTTGATCGTAAGACCTTTTGTTGCGCAATGAGCGTTGCTAATTGTCTAGCAACGAAATATTTTTTTCATTGCCAAAAGTAAGATATTTTGCAACGAAATTTTGTTTTCGTGTACAATCATAGATCATTTAGCAATGAAATATTTTGTAGCAAATTTATTAAAAAATTGTTACTGAAAAGCAACTTTCGTTGCAAAATCCGTATAATTGGCAACGAAAAGAATCTCTTTTTTTCTCAACGAAGATGAAATTCGTTGCATTTGATACACATTTGCCAACGATGTTTGTCGTTGCTCAACAATATAGAAATTGTTGCCTTAATTAATTTTCATTGCTAATTATATACTTTTTGGTAACGATGTTTGTTGCTAAATGTACAAAATAAACCGGTTATATATTAATTTGCAACAAAATTTTGCGTTGCCGTTGATTTTGTTATGAATAATTATGATCAATTAACAACGATACTATTCGAAGGTGATTGTTTTTAGAGAGCAACAAAAGTTATTGTCAATTAATAACGACACTATACGTTGCGGTTTGCTTTTTCTATGCAACGAAAGTTGTGATTTGCAATGATATAAATGTTGCCTTTTCTTTTGTTATGTAACGAATGTCAAAATTATTTTACAAACAAAATAAATTGTGACTCAATAACCCCATAAAAAATTATAACAAAAATACAAAAAACTCGAAGAATTCTGACATCGGGATTTTCAACGTTTGTAGCCATCCAAGAATTCTGTAATATCTGACCTATCACGAAAACAAAGTGCGAAACAACTGCCAAGGAGAACAACAAGAAGCCTTTGCTCTGATTAAGATACTGTACACAAGGCTTCAAACCTGTATCTCCAATTTCCCTCTCCTCATGATTAATTAACTGATCGCCTCCTGATGCTTTACATATCTTCTCAGTATAAGTCTTTCTGGAAAAACTTTCACGACCCTGAGAAACAGTTATCTCATTAAGCCTCTCAGAACCAGCGGTTTCTTTATGTGCATCAACCAATTCCTGAAATTCTCTACTTGAGGCCATCAATTGATGGTAAGGAGCAGCATGCAAGATTTCCCCATCTGACATCAACTGTCAACAAATAAACATATTATGACTATTATCCTTTAATGATAGATACACTTAAACCTAATTATACAGGCTTCTCTCCAGAAACAAAATAATGAAAACTAAGGGCCCGTGTTTATATAATAGCCAACCCCTTTTTGTTCCATTACAAAAGTACATGAAAATCACAATTAATATAGTTTAACTGATGTGCAATTTTCTGGAGGGCGACCAAAAGTAAATTTAGTGTAGAAGTAGTGGATAAAAAACTCAGCAAGACAGAATCAAATGCAGGAAGGAAGTCAACTTGGTGAGTCACAAGTAAGACTGTCTTTCCAGAAAGAGCTTCCATTACATAATCTTGCCATGTTTATAGTGAGATTTTACTCTACGTGAGGTTTCAAAATAAATGATCTTCACAAGCTCACATGAGTGGTTAGAAAGTAACATACATTAAATAGGCTGGTAGCGGTGTGTGCATCCACAGCACTGAATGGATCATCCAAGAGATATAAATCAGCATCCTGATACAGCGCACGAGCAAGCTGAATTCTCTGCTTCAGCCCACCACTTAGATCAACTCCTTTTTCCCCAATTTCAGTGAGATCACCATAGGCTAGAAGTTCAAGGTCCTTGACCATCAAACACTTTTCTAATGTTTCCTGGTACCTGTGATTATCCATAGTAGATCCGAATAGAATATTTTCTCGTATACTTCCTGTCTGAATCCATGCTGATTGAGATACATAGGCAATACTCCCATATACTTGGACCTGTCCAACAGAGAATAATAACTAATCATATACGTAATTGAAAGTTTTAGTCTAGAATATTCTGAATGAAAATCCAAGACAATTAGCATTACGAGTGGAAGCAACAGTTCCCATAAAGTAAATAGTAAGTTTCTACCAGAGAAGGGAAGTCAGCAGCCAAAACTTACAGTTCCCTGGACATTTGGAACCTCTCCGAGAATTGCCGCAAGAAGGGTTGACTTTCCTGAGGCAACCTCTCCACATATAGCAATCTTTTCACCCACGCTAACCTCTAAATCAATGTTTCTTATTGTGGGCTTCAAAGTGTTCTCATCCCATGAAAGGTTAGCAGTCTTGATGAGTATGCTGTAGTTTGTACTTTCCCCATACCACTTCTGCTGGAATTTTAACCTCTCCAGTTCGGACGCCTCAAAAAACATTAAGATTCTTGAAAATGCAACTTTGGCTTGAATAACCACCCCAATAACTTCAGGAATATTACTCACAGGGTCCTGAACAAGACGTAATGTTGTGACAAAGGTGAATACAATGCCAGCGTACAATGGAACTCCAAGAAAATAGCAAGCCCCAAAAGTAGCAGTAGAGACCAACACAGGTGATACCCAGAAAAGAAAGCCATTATATGCTCTATGAAATTGAAAAGATGATAACCATTTATACTCTACTGTCCTCAATTTTTCTATTGCATTCTCGAAATGGGACCCCCATGCATATAGTTTCAACACCTTCATACTCACAAGTGCCTCAGAACTAGCCTTCAGCATCCCATCTTGTGCCGCCATAAGCTTAGACTGGAATTTGTGTTGCAATTTAGCAAGGGAAGTATTGCAAAGAACAGTAAGAATTATCACCGTCAAGGATGCAATCGTAGCAAGACCAACTGCACGGTAAAGGATTATGAGTGCAAAGCAGAGCTGAAGGCTTGTCGTCCACAGCTGATGAAACCAGCAAGGGAACTCTCCAATCTGATATGCATCAACAGCAAAATAGTTCATTATTTCACCGGCAGAGTGCATCATCTTTGCAGCATTAGATAATCTCAGTTGCTTTTTATAAATGACTGCTGTAACCAAGGACCTTACTTTTACACAAGTAAGTCTGCTTCGAAAGTACCACTGCCGTTGTGACAAGGATTGAGGATTCCAAAATCTTTGAAAAGAGAAGCAAAATAACCAATACACACCCCTCATATTTATAACTTCATATACCTTCAGCAACCTTAATGAAAGCATTAAGAAGCAGAGGTCCGGCAGACACCGTGAATCCGACGCGGCAGTGCCATTTGCCCAGAGAATTGTCTAGACTGGCTGAAAGCATACAAGCTTTATCCTTCAATGTTTTCAAACCTCGAATGTGATCCTTAGCTACATGTTCATTACCTCCACCTATCTTGAACCTTTTTATGAACCAAATGAATGAACTTAGAATCATATCCAATGATAAATGCTTTTCCATGAAACTTGAATCTTTCTCCTTTGTTTGCTTGCATTGATTCTCCCCTCGAGATCCGCTTGAAATGAGCTCCATCTTAAGCATCTTCGCATACATTCCAGCCCAATTACTCACTATCATTTGTTGAATCCTCGGAACTTGGGTCAAGCCATTGACGTTTGATGCGAGCCTGGTCAGGATTGTATCACTTTCAGTTCATTGTTGTTGCACATACTAGTTTTTGTTAATTATTTAAGTACCTCTAGAGACTAAAGTGGGAGAATGCATGTGACACGTTGTTCGTCCACCCACACACAGTTTATGAACCGGTGATGCACCAAGACCTGGCCCTTCTCCAAGCTGCTTCCTAATTTTTCAAACTAATAAATTATGCAGTTCTGGGAAGTGCCAGATAATTCACTGGAGGCAAGTTCACAAGCACGAGTGCCAGCAACTAGAATACAACAGTAGCAGCTCATCTCCTAAATCTGTCTTGAATGAAAAGTCTATTCATGAAAGGGTCTTATTTGATGACAACATGGATTCCCAATGCTTGGAGTACAATACAAGGCAGGCTAGGCATGAAAATACTCATGATGATGATATGATTCATCCACCTCCACCTGTTAATGCAACTTTCTCGGAGGCTGCTGCTTGTACAGAAATGGACTCTGAACCTCACTTGATGGAGAGAAGATCTGCAGACAAGCGTAAATCCAACAGAGAAATGTTAAGAAGGGAGGATGGAGCAATATTAGAGTCTTATGAAATACTTACTTATATTTTACCACCTCTTCGATCCATTCTATTTTACTGAAATCTTAAACATGGCTCAACAATGTATATTTATTAATGTTGTTATGCTTAACTGGGAAAAAAACATGAGATTGGTAGAATCAAAAAAAATATCAATGTAATTCTTTAGATTGATGATAATGAGACCAATATTCCTTGACAAGCTGCCCAAATAATGAACCTTCTATCTTGATTAAATTCATGGGTTCAACATACTCCATTAGTTTTCCTGATACAGAATCCAAACATATACTACATCACAACTGAAGATTTATTAAAAACTCAGAAATAAAAAAAAATCAACAAATTCAGTCCTTCTCACCGTCACAGATAGCTAAAACCATGGTGCAATCCATCACAGTTGGAATTCTATGGGCGATGGTGATTACAGTGCAATCAACAAATTCAGTCCTGATAGTTTTCTGCAGTATCAAGTCTGTAGCATTGGCAATGGATGCAGTTGCTTCATCAAGGACCAGTACCTTACTCCTCCTCAACAAAGCTTGCCCCAAACAGAACAGTTGTCGCTGCCCCATGCTCCAATTCATTCCATCTTCCACAACTGAAATGGCAGTTTGGTTTGGTAATTGTTACTAATTAATGACTACCACAAAGAAGCTAGCTACTCAAGTACCTAGATGTTGTTGATGAGTATATATTACCTAAAGAATCAAGACCAACTTCTTTTTCCTCTACAGTCTCTCTAAGCTGACACTTCCCAAGAGCCTTATAAAACAAGGAATCAAATACCATAAGAACAATGTTTTTGCAGACGCTTGGTTTTTAACAATTGGTGTAACATATTATTATGGTGAAAACTGAAAATAGCATCCTTACAAGATAATAACTGAAACTTACCTCCCAAATCTCCTGGTCGGTGTATTGAGACAAGGGGTTCAAATTGTATCTTACAGTTTCATTGAAAAGAGTAGGATCTTGTGGTATAATCACAAACCTGACCTTAAATCATGAAGCCCAATTGTAGAAATGTCAATTCCATCCACTACTATATTTCCTCCTGCGGGCTCCACTAGAAGAAATAAAGCACCTGTGAGGGTAGTTTTCTCACTGCCTGTTCTGCCAACAATGCGTAACTTGTGCCCTCCTTCAAATGTGAAACTAATCCCTCGAAGAACCAGTGGTGCGTCTGGCCTATACTTGATCTGCTTCCAAATAAATTCTTATAAATTATCTCAATTATACAATAGGAGATAAATTTCAATTACCTGCTACTTGAGTCTGAAAATACAGAGCAATAAACGAAGAAGCAGGCAAGAGCGTGTGTTAATTTGCCCCCAAAATTCTCATCACTCCGTTCGTTCCTTCCTTCCTTCCTTCCTTCCTTCCAAAAGAAATAATATTTTATAATATAAATATATTTTATTAGTTAAAATAAATAATTTTTAGTTTTTCAAATTAGTATTTAAATGATATAATTGTTAATTATATTATATTTATACTTATAAGTGAATAATAATAATAATAAAAATTATAAAGCTAGATAATTTTTATAAGAAAATTGGTTCCTTCATAGACTATAAAATATGACTAATAATGTTTTTAGTATATAATAAATTATTTATAAAAATAAAAATAACTTCGAGGTAAAGGAGATAGAGGAGATTTAGTTGTAAAGTGTACATAGCACTATAGCAGGAGTGAAATAAAAAGATGGAGAGAAACATTATAGGAATCAGAAATAGTCTGGAAGAACAAAATTGTCATTTAAAAAAAAAAAGGGCAAAATAGACATTATAATTGGTCAAAATAGCTTATTATGAACGACTTACAAGTCATATTTGGGTGTGGGGCAGTTTATTATTAAGCTGATTAAATATCTTAGATACTATGGCCTTCGGGGCACCTACATTTATTTTGATTACAAGCCTTGTATATTTTGTTACTTGATTATTACATATTTAGTTGTGGATTATACAAATGGTTATTTATATAATATAATGTTTTATTCGATGTTGATTACAAATTAATAAATATTTTTAATTTGCAATGATTTGATTATTTAACAGCAGCATTGTCGAAGAAATTTCTTCTCGGTAAATAAGAAAAAATCAAAATATGTAATTAGTGAAGGAAATTTAACATTTCTAAAGTAATATATGTTTTTGACAAATTATTATTTATGAAGGAAGACATTTTTACTAGTTATTTCAAAATGTTAATTGTGAAAAAATCATCTCCTCCCAAACAAAAATAATCTTTTACAATATATAATTTGTGCAGAACATATTCTTCATAATATATCCTTCACAAAAATATTTAATCACTAACTTAGCGAATGATACTTTTAGCGAGGAGCTCTAATGCGAGAAATTGCGTGAAGAAAAGTTTTTTTCACAATAAATCTCTTGTGAGTGATCTACTATTTCTTGCGTGTCCCTTCATTGGATACCCATTTTTTTGTAGTATAATAGAAATAAGGAAGAGTTAATCATTAATGGATTAATAGAAGAGGAAGCGTGTACGCTGGAACCATTGGTGTGACTTAATCGGTGCGGTTTGGTCAGTTTTTGGTGCTATTTCGGTTCCTTGCTTAGCCATTGACAAAACGTACATATGTAAAACAACGAGTTAGAAGGAAAAATTCATATAAATTATTTTAGAAATTAAATTTTTTTTTCAAAATTATAAGTGAGCGAAGATTATAATTATAAACTATATCCAATTTACTACAAATTCTAATTTTTGTAAATTAGAAAATATATCTATATGTGCTCAATTGTAATTTCAAAAATTATAACTCTGACAAAAAAAATTAAGACAGAGTATTTATTTTTGGATGAATGAAACTTTTGTCCTTCCAAATTGCCACTTACTTTTAAAGTCGTCTCTAAAGTTCATTTTTCGCAAATTATGTCCTTAAAGTGATATTTTTTGTCATTTTTGTTCCTTTTATACGATTTGACCCCAACCCAACCTATTTTGACCAATTTTTAAAATAACCCAACCAAATTTGGCCCAACATCAATTTCACCAATTAATTTTTAAAAAAAAAATTAAAAAGTTTTAAAATTATTTTAACAAATAATTATTATTTTTAATTTTTTTATTTTAAAATATTACAAAATTTATTTTTTAAAAATTGTTATTATAATCAGGAAAAAATATTATAAATTTATTTTTTTTAGAAAATGAGTAAAGTTTCTTAAAATATAGATTAAAAAAAGTTAAATAAGAAAATAAAACTTGAATTTAAAAAAAAGTAGAATTTTTTTTTCATTTTTTATTTAAAAAATTATTTTTAGAAAAAAAGTTTATGTCTTTACCATTATTATATACATTCTTAATATTAAAATATTTAAAAATAAAAAAATAAATACAAAAAATAATAAAAGATAAATAAAAAATTGATTAAATTTTTTTTAAAAAGGAAATAATTTTTTTAAATTAATTATTATTTTTAGGAAAAAATAGAAAGTTTTTCATTTCTTAAAAAAATGAGTAACTTTTTATAAAATATAGGTTAAAAAAATAAAACAAAACAATAAACTTTATTTTTTAAAAAATAGAAATTTAATTTTTTAAAAAATGAGTAAAGTTTCATAAATTATAGATTCAAAAAACTAAATAAAAAAAACTTTATTTTCGTAAAATAAAAATAGAAATTTTTTATTTTTTAAAAGATGTGTAAATTTTCATTAAAATAGTTAAGAATTAAAAAATGTAATCTTTAATTTTTTTTTAAATCTATATTTATGAAACTTTATTCTTTTTTGAATAAATAAAAGTTTCTAATATTTTTTGCTGAAAATAATAATAATTTTAATTTTTTTTTAAAAAAAAATATTTTATGTTAAAATATTAAAAATAATTATTATTTTAAAATATTTAAAAAATTATTATTTTAAAATATTTGTAAAAATATTATTTATAATTATTTAAAAATAATATTTTATTTTAAAATATTAAGAATAATTTTTTTAAAAATAATTATTATTTTAAAACTTTCTATTTTTTAAATAAGTAATTAGTGACATTGGGGTTGGGTCAATTGGGTCGAGTTGGGTCAAAATTTGATCAAAATGGGTTGGGTTGGGGTCAAATCGAGTAACATGAACTGAAACGTCAAAAATATAACTTTAAAGACTTAATTGGCGAAAAATAAACATTAGAGACGACTTTAAAAATGAATGGCAACACGGAGGGACAAAAGTGTTATTCAGCCATTTATTTTGAGACAGAGGGAGTGAAAGATTTGACTATATAAATTTGCGCCCAAATAAATAATAATTTTAAAATGCAAAATGATGCGTTTAGGGAAAAAAAGGTGTTGAAACGTGTTTATTGGGTTTATCTTAATTTTGAGCAACAATTTACTAGTAGTTGCAAAAAAATTTATAAAATACGCAACGAAAAAAAAATATTGACAATGAATGCGGTCCATATTAGGCAACGAAATATAGCAATAAAAAAATTTTCGTTGCCGATGATGAAGAAAAATCTCAACGCCAACAAAAAAGTAAATAGGCGAGGGGGGTTTTATTTTCCCGCCAATGATTTGGTAACGAATTTTTGCAACGACCTATGAATTTCGTTGCAAAAAATGAAAGCCTTTCACAAACTGCAACGAATGACAAATTTTATTGCTAAACATATATTTTTGGCAACGACTTTATAAGTCGTTACCTGAAAAATCGTTGTCAAATGTCCATTTTTTTGTAGTCACGTATGTGTATTAGTATCGACGTACGTCGTAACCATGTTGCTAGGTTGGACTTGAGTAAGAAGTTCGACGGTTTAAACGTTGTATTTGGGTACTAATAGACGTTTTAAACGTAATGTAATGTGTAGGGTAATTGTGGAAGTGATTGTAATTATTAAAGTGTAGCTTGCGCTTGAGACAAGTTCTCTAATCCTTATTCTTTTACGTTAAGCAAGTTTCTATTTCTAAACTTGTTATTTATTTTGTGCAAGCTTTCTAAACCATTCTTGTACGCTATGCAAGCTTTATCATTGTATCTTTTCATTGTGCAAGTTCTCTAACCCTTACTCAATATATCATGAAAGTTCATTTCCGTTTCTTAACTTGTTATGTATTGTACAAGTTATACTGTATTCAAATATTCGTTAAGCATAAGTATTGAAGTATTATTTAAGTAATGTAATCTTGACTTAGTTGTTCAAGCAAGATCTACGTGATCTATCGAATGCTTTAAGTTATTTCCAAAGCATGCCTAGTTATCATGAAATCTATTGTTGTATCTTACTTTTGATTCATAATTCTTATATTATCGAACTGTTAAAGTATTGCAAGTCGATTCAACTACTCCTTAGTTGATGATAGTTGAAACTCCAAAGTTCCTTTATCTATTCAAACCAATTTTTTTTTGGTGCGGACTTGTATTCAAATACTGAGAATGAACAACCCTATTTATTAGGGGACATTTATGCGAAAGTGTTAAGATGGTTGTGCACAATACATGGTACGAAGGGCTGATCCCACTAAGTACGAGTTAAAGGTCCATAGTCTCAATGACTGGGTTATAAATAGAAATAATTATATCCTAGGACATAGTTCAAGGTCGTATGACCCTTAGATAAACTCTATAGTCGAACTTTAGAAATGATGAAAGAATTATTATTCAATTCTTTATTCTTGATGAAAGTAAAGTTATTCAAACCCTTTTTGAAGTTGTTCGGTTAAGTCATATCACTGTTGTATTTCAAGTGAGCTTTTGCATGCTCACTCTTGCATATTTTATATCCCCTTGTAGTTAAGGCCGAGAATGTTGACGTACCGTCAACAAGTAAAGGAAAAGGAAAGATGAGCAAGTGAAGACTTGTTGTCTTCAATTTTGTTTGTAATAAGACTTGGTTGATGATGTTTTATTTTCGCATTTATTTTGATTGATCTTAAGGTTTAGATAACCCTGGGATTTTATTTTGGACAAGTTGTAATCCTTTTTCAAGGAAGATTCTTATTTAAGTTTTGATGAAGGTTGTAATTACTTTGCAAATCTTTATTATTGGGTAGATGTATGCTATATTTAGAAAGTGAACACCAAATCTTGTGGAAACAAAGTACCCGAATTTGGGGGTGTCACAATGCCGGTCCTTCAATTCAAATCCGGCCGCCAATGCCGGTCCTTTAACTCAAAATCGGCCGCCAACGCTGGCCCTTAAACCTAAATCCGATCTCTAATATCTGTAACCTAAATCCGATCCCCAATATCGGTACTTTAGCCAAATCCAATCCCCAATATCGGTAATCAGCCAAATTCGATCACCAATGTCGGTATTCAATCCAGCTCCGATAGTCAATCGGACCGTCAATCTAGCTCCGATAGTCAATTAGACCGTCTATCCAGCTCCGATCTCCAATCAGAACGTCTATCCAGTTTCGATAGTCAATCGGACCATCTATCCAGCTCCGATAGTCAATCGGACCGTCCATTCAGTTCTGATTGACAAACAGATAGTCAGATCAACCCTGATCTTAATATCGGGCCATCAAATCAAGCCTGATCTCTAATCAAGCCATCAGTTCAAACCCCGATCTCAATATCAGGCCTTTAAATCAGCCCCGTTAGCAACCCAGGAGATACCAATCAACCCCGATCTTCACATCGGGCCATCAAGTCAGCCCCGGTCTCAACCCGAAAGGTACAGGTCAATCTGGAGATCAACACAAAACATGTCAAGTCATCCCCGGTCTCAGCCCGGGAAGTACAGTTCAGCCCTAGAGACAACCCTGGGATGCCAGATCCATTAAAGGTCGTGCCGACACCACAGGCAACCCCAAAAGGGGCAAAACGGTCATTTTATTCAACACTCAACCAATTCGGTCAAACTCAAGCCGAATTGATGCCATCGAAGTCAGAATGAACCATAACAACGATCCCGAGTGCCAACAGCGTAACACAGCTCAACGGACAAATTGCGAGGAATCGAAGACATGGTTATGAACTCGTCTTCTCGGACCCGGAAAATGTTTTATCCCATGTCATTGCGACACTCTCAGCGTGGGCTTTTCGAAAAGGTATCGCAATCCTCAAACGGAAGCTCCGATCAAAAGTTTGAAAGTTCTGACTTCAACTGCGCGTGACCGAAGTGCACGTACTTCGAGACGACAGAACCCGGCACCGCAGGCCCCACCTGGGAAGCCGTACCTCTACATACGACAGCCGCAGGTAGAGCTTAGGCTCCCTGGCCTATAATAAACGTGCACCCCCCTTCATTTTCATAATTCAGAAATGCAGCGAAGCTTTGCCCATCTGATTTTTCAACTTTTACATCTCTTCCAAACCCAAATATTTTTACTCCAACAAGTAGACAAACCCATATACTACCACATATCAAAAAAATCACTGGTAGATTTGGACGTTTAAAGCCTACGATTTGGCAAAAAGCCAGTATCGCAGTCCATTGTAAGTATTTTTACGATCAGAAAGTCAATACTACTACTTTGAACTATTTTCCAGTTACACATGAAGTTTCATCTTCTAAATATGCCCGGAACTTAGTTTCGTGGCCGTATTCGTCAAAATTTGGTATATTTTTGTACATAAACGCAGTTGTTTGCATTTCTACAACTCGGATTGACGATCCGTCAGCTCCAGCAGCTTCAATGCACTAGCACACACATTTTTGGCAACTCCAGCTGACTGGGTTGTCTTCGCAGTCCGGGTTTAGCCCTTTTTTGTATATATTTAACTGCAAATGTACTAACATTTCAATTTTGTCAAGCCCAGATGTCAAATCCGTGGTAATTTATCGCTTTTATATATATTTACGCATATATAAGCGAATTTCATCATCACTGATTCTCATATCAGTCCTGGTTGACTATATTTCTGTCAATAAATATACATTTATATATTTTCTGTCACAGCCTGGATTATTTCGTGGCTATTTGTAGTTTTTTTATAAATATATATATATATTTCAATTCCAGTTCAGGCTTGCGAGTGAAAACCCATTGCCCTTTTACAACTTTTGTATATATATAATTATATATATATATATATATATTGCTTTACTCAATTTATTCAACTGTTGCATTTAACATTCATTTGTATATGAATCTGCACTAACATATTTGCGGGCGGACTAGATTTATCCAAATCTCACCAATTCTAACTTTCAACGGTTCAAACAGGTCTCGATAGAAACTGGAAGCTATAATGGCTGAGATTTCTTTAAATCTAGTTATTTTTATAGTTTCAGATTTGAAAGCAAACTCGCGTCCCTTAGATCGCTATCTAGTGGGAACGAGACGCTTTGGCCATTCGCAGCCAGGATTTATTGATGAATCCTTGGTTCCATTGAGACGTGATGATGCATATATGTCCATTTTTGTGCAAATTTGAACTATGCAGGTTTATTGGCTACTCATATGTGAGCCTAGGAATCGTGGAATTCACGATCAAATCGATCGGGATCTGATTCCCACGATGGACAAACTTCAGTTTACAGATGTACCTTGCCAGTTTTTCTGTAAAATGTACATACACGGACCTTAAAACAGTTATCCGGAATTAAGGTCTCAATATAATGAAAAAATGTCAATTGTCGTGTCAGCGTCCCTCCGATGGTTTTCATACCCATGAGGAGACCGACACTAGTATATTTTTGTGGTCGAGGATGCTTCGTAGCCCGACAAATCACCATTTGCATGCAACCTTAAGGCTATAAAAGATAAAATTTGAAAGTATCAAAAGGCTTCAATTCCTATGTCAGTGTAGGGGTTTGATAAACAGCTTTCAAAACAAGTGGCAATTCAATTTCAAAGATTTTGCAAATCTATTTAAAATGCTTTTGCAAATCAAATCAAAGACTGATTTTCAAAATTAAATCAAACCTTTCGTATATAGGTTCAACGAAGCGAAGCATTACTTTCAAATCAATCAAATCAATAGGCCCAAATTTGAAACAGCATTCACTCATACATTCACGGTTTTTAAGGAAAATATTGAAAAAATACGGTACCGTGTTTACACGGGAGTCGTGGGGTGCCTAACACCTTCCCCACACTTAACCAAGCCTCCGATGTGACAACCTAAATTTTCAAGAATTAATAAATGAGAATTTAATAAATAAAATTCTTATTATGAGATGTTTCGAGTTTGAGTATGTGTATATGTGTTATATATTGTGAAATATGTGATTTGGTGTGAAGATGATTTTAGATATTAATTTTAATATTTATTGAATTAAATAAATATTTTAATTAATTTATTTATTGAGTTAAATAAATAATTATGTGATTGTTATGGAGTAATTTAATTAAGTGTAATATATTAATTAAATAAATATTTAATATTAAATTTAATTAATATGTAATGATTTTATGTTATAGTTCTAATTTAATTGGGATAATTAAATTATATGAAATTATGTAGTAATTGTTACATGAAATTATAATTAGCGAGTAATTATAATTGTTATGTGACAATTTTTTATGTGATTAATTGATATTAACTTTTAATTAATTAAATTAGAATGTTAAGATTTAATTAATTAAAGTATAACATTAAAAAAATGTGTTAAAGGAGTTATTAAAAGAATTAAAAGAGTTTTTAAAATCGTTTTCCCAAACAAGGCCCTTGCTTCGTTTTAAATTCGTTTTGCCAAACGGGGCCTTAATTACTAAAAACTTGTTTTTAAAGATAAATTGTTTTTGTTAAACAAGCCTTAGGGCTTTTTAAATTCCAATTGTTGTAACCTATGATATTAATTGCAAATTATTATAATAATTATACTCATTATGTATTATAAGTTATAAACTTTATATTTATGTTTATACTTATAATATATGTAATATATGTATATTATATTATATGTATATTACGTTAGTTTAGAAAACAAAGTTAGAAGTCTTAGTCTGTTAGAAACAAAAGAGTTACAGAGAAAGAAAAGAAAGAGAAACTAGAGAGAAAAGAGAGAAGAAGAAAGAAAGAGGAGGAAAAGGTTTTGAGAAATCAAAACTAGAAGTCTATCATCATCATCATATGAATCATCATCTTCTTCTAAGCAAAAGGGTATAATCCAATTTTAATTGTTATACTTCATTGTTTTTATTCTCTGTAAATTGGTTTTCACGATAAACTATAAATTGATGATCAATATGTGTTAGATTATGTATATAAACGATTATATATGAGTTATATGATAGTTTGAGGGATTCAATTCATGTAAATATGATGAACATGAAGAAATCATGTTCATAGTATTTTATTATGAGCTTATTTTGAAAATAGCCTTTAAATCATCAAAATTGGTATGTGTGTGTGTCAATTGTTGTTTAAATTGATCATGGATTTTTTTAATATGTTAAGAAATAGAGTTAACCCAATTGGAATTACATGATTTTATTGTAAAACGAATTCACAGTAGCAATTTTCGTCAAGAACGCTTAAGAATGTCGTTTTCTTCAAAAATCATGAAAACTGTGTTTTGATTATGTGTTGTAATGATTATTTATGTTATAATCATGTTAAGAGTCTAAAAGTTTGTTTTTATTAAGTTTCATGAGCATTATATTGAGAAAAATCGGACTTTGGTGTGAAGAAATAAGCCAAATTGGCTTATTTCTCTGCCGTTCGTGAGCTGGGGGAAACCCACCAGTAGTGGGCCCTACCCCAGCGGGCTTTAAACCTATAATGACCCGCCCCAGCGGGGCTACAAGCTGTCCGGAGTGGTTTAAGTAGTGTAATGCAAAACGACTTTGACCTCGTGTAGTAAAACAGGTATAACTTCTTCATGCGAACTCCGATTAGGGAGATTCAGGATGATTCGGAAAGATAAAGAGTAGACCTACAACTTTTATGCTTTAAGTTTTTGAATTTGAAGTCGATAAAAGGGGTAAAAATGGATATTTTTGTGACTGATGCGTATTCATAGGCAATCGGAGGGCATCAGACATGCACATACGCAAGTATAGTGCTGTCGACGATAATAGATGTTATTCTAAGTTATAAAACATTATTATTATGAATTATAAATGATGCTTAACATTAGTCAATGATGTAATGACAATTATGTCGACTTAAACAAATGTTAAGTGTTGATTATAAGAGAAATATAAAGGAATATGAAACGAAGGTTAACATGCTTAATATTAACAAACATTATACATCTAATGTGATGTAAAGACGAGATTTAAGAATTAACTAAATGTTAAGTGTATTAAAGGGGAACGTAATGAGAAGTAAAAGAAAGTTTAACGTAAAATAAATCGAATAAGCGATGAGGAGCCCTAACCGGACTTAACCACATAAATGGAACATTGTGTGTTAAACCTAAAGAAGTTGATAGTATATCGTAAAGTAGAGTTACTTAAACGATTACTAAGCAATGCTATGTGACTAATAAATGATGTGCATGATTATATAATTATGTAGGATTCATGAAGTGCAGGTAATTATAAGCTATTTTTCGATAATTGGTAATCTACGATCAAGGCAAGTCTTCCAGTTCCTATGTGCTACTTGTATTCAATTTTTATTTACATGTATTCATGGTAGCAATATGAGATGTTGAATTTACATGTTACTCGCTATGAATTGAAAAAGTCAAATTATGACTATATTTGGTTGAGTTATGGAACTCAACATGTGATATATGAAATGTTGAGCATGTGAAACTTATATTTATATTGAACTGATATTTATGCTGAGCATAAAATCTTATAATTGTTTTAAATTGAGATATATATTGAGCATGAACTTATGTGTTATGTGCGGCATGAAAGCTGTTAGATTTGCTGAGCTGTCGAGCTCATTCTTGCAAAATAAATATTTTTGCAGGCTAAGGATCCAAGGTAACGTTATGTGCTACTTCAATGACGTGGCTCAGATATAATGCACGAAGATTAAATATTTTAGCTAAAGTTGTTATTCCTTTTAACCTGTTTAATATTCTGGAGATGTACTTAATGGTTTATGATGTTTATTTTATGTTGAGTTGTAAAGTTTGAGTTATCCGAAGTTTAAAGGATATTGAATTAGGATGTAAAGTTTATATAATAACTTTGATGAAGCGATTCATGTAATATATTTGAATCAAAGATATGTAATGATAAAGGTTGTGATTCAGGAAAATATAGAAAGAAAATTTTAAAAGTTTTAATTATTCCGCATTTTATTAAGTTTATTACCGACTGATGACGTAAAGTTAGAAGTTTGATGTATTGTTAACGACCAAGGTCGAGAGTTCTGTTGTATGAATTTTGGGGTTGTTACACCCGAACTCAAAACTCCGATTTCAAAGATCAAGTTTCGATAGTGTTCGGCAATTGGGCCTCTTTTCAAATCAAACTCGGTTGAGTTGGTACAACCATTTTCAAATCTACCAACTGGCGACTCTGTTAAAACATTCAAATCGTCGACATAAATACATGTTGGCCTCTTTCCTAAAAAACCCTTCCAAACCTTTTTCCTAAATAAAAAGAATAAGGGTAGAGAGAACTTAGGAAGATCGATTTGAGGGAACCCGGGTTACGAACCGACCCGCTGGATTCTTAAATTTTCCAACGTCGACAGGTGGCGACTCTGCTAGGGACAGTAGAGGGCTTAGGTCACTTTCTAATCTCTTCAAACATTTCCTTTTTAAAACTATGGAATGCATGAAATCCTGCGTCTCCACAGTCAATGGATGAGTGAATACTTCGTCTTTATATTGAATGAATATGAATGAATATGAATGAATGCTTTTCTGCTTTAGTGCTTCGCACCAATATTAGTGCTTCGCACGAACTGTCATTGCATAAATAAACGGTAAGGCACGATGTATGAGAATGTATGTTGTGTGTCCCTCTCACAATGAGGATAACCCGGTCGGTGTTAAGTAATGACTCTGGGGATGATTAAGTCTCTGGGGGTGCCTTATGAAAATACACCACTCAGATTCGCTCCAGTTGAACGATCGGATTAACTTCCCTTCTAGTAGCTTGCGATGATCTGGGAGCCTTCATGCCAAAACAAAAGCCGCGAGAGCAACCTAAGATAGGTCAGCCTCTGATTAACCAAATCCGGAGGGAAGCTTCTTCATACCTTCCTCTTTCAATTCCATGTCAAGTCTCCAATTACTGAGGAGCACAATGTAAATATCAATAATGAAAGATTTACTTTCCCTGTCAAATACATGCCATCCTGCCATCAAAACAACTAACCTCGATTTTGCAGGATAAACACTAAAAAACACATCATGCATCCAATCCTTACCTACCTCAGGAAATTAACACGCTTACATTTTGTTGTAGGTGTAAAAATTGGTCCTGTCACCAGATCTAAATTCAAGAAAACATTCAGTCCATCCTCAGACATAGCTTCAAGTGCTCCACCAGAATCCACCCCTGTTCCAGGAAAGAATTTGAAGGACTGAAAAATCAGATAGCTGAGCTAGCCGGTTTTCTGCGAGAACAAAGTAAGGCCTTTAAAGAGAAACAATCTCAAGCTCATCTAGAATCAGGAGCATCTGGTAGCGGTGCTGGCGGTCAAGATGCAGAAAAGGCCGAAACTTAGATTCCTGGACCACAAAACCAGGACACCACCAACAAGACTCCTAAGATCATCCCCCTCGTCAAAGAGCAGGAAGCTGGTGACATTCTCAAGAAAATGCAACAGATGGAAGAAACCCTTCAATCTATCAAAGGAATTAGAGCATTCGGCAGTGTCAATTACGATGACCTTTGCATATTCCCCGGGGCTCGTTATCCCAAAAAATTTTAAGTCCCTGATTTCTAGAAATATGATGGAATGGGGGATCCTTACACACACCTGAAAGTCTTCATCGGAGAACTCGGATCCTATGCTGAGGATGAGAAGCTTCGAATGCAACTATTCCAGAAGAGTCTAACCGGAGAAGCTAGAGCTTGGTATGCTCGCTTGGACAACTCCAAAATTCATAGTTGGGAAGAACTGGCCCATGCCTTCCTCAGCCAGTACATTTTTCAATCACAGCTGGCTCCCGACAGATATCAAATAACCAAAATCAAGAAAAAGAAGACTGAATCATTTAGAAAATATGCCCAGCGATGGAGACGGGTTGCAGCACAAGTTACCCCAGCCATGACTGAATCTAAAATAGTCATGACCTTCATCGATATCTAAGAAGCGCCTTATTATGAGAGGGTCCTAGCAGGAATAGGAAAACCATTCTCTGAAATGATCAAGCATGGCGAGATGGCGAAAATAGGGCTCAAATCCGGGAAGATAAAAGATCTAACCGCCCTTGAAGCTGTCGCAGAACATATCCAATCCAAAAATTACGGGAGTAATCCCCGGAGGGTACATAAAAAGAAAGACGAAGAAGTCTCCTTAGTTTACAAGGACAAAATTCAAGGGGCGAATCAAACCACATGCCCGTTCAAAGGAGGAACTATACCCCTTTCCAAGCTTCAGCACAGCTTGCAAACCCTCAATTCCAGAAAAAACATGGAAGTCAGGCGTCGAAGAAATTTCACCCCACTTGTGACGCCCCCAAATCCGGGACCCGCCACTTGGTCTCTCGAATTCGGTTCGTCACGTGCTCATGGTAATACAATAATAACTAAAATCACACATCCACAGCAGAATATCTAATTTAGAATAATATACAATGATTTATTATAATTATTCTCCCAAGTCTCGCAACCTACAGTACTTAATAGATTACATAATAATATCAATTAACGACTTGTTACAAAATCTAACTTAAGCTTAAACATAATCAAATCCAGTCTTACTACATCATCTTAATACAACATTAAAATGTTTAAAAACATAAAAGAGACAAGCTAGTTGGTAGCCTTGCCCTTGCCCTTATCAATGCCCGAAGGTTCTCCATGCTCTGCCTTAACTGAAATATTTTAGGGAAAAGCAAGAATGAGCACAAATTGCTCAGCAAGTAATATACAATAAGGGTTTGTAATATAATTCTCAATTCTCGAAAAGGGTATGGCAAGGTTTGATAGTTCAAGGATAACAAGAATATCAACAGTTTTCAATAACAGTCGCTAAGGACAGAATAATATCAATGTGATTCAATAATAAATCAATTCAAGATTTTAAGATAACTGAATACTGAGCAGTCACTAAGGACCCTGAACTTCTACTAAAATTAACAATAATAAACTAAAAATCCAACAAAAATAGGTACAACAGGTGATCAGCCTAAAGTACCATCGTTATGCATAACAATCAATCATACAAGTGTGCATGTCGGTTCTCCGACAATTATATATTCCCTTCAAAGAAGGTTGTTCTTCTCAGTCAAATACAAGATCCCGCACCAATCGATTTGTTTGGGTCGCTTTTCAATAATATAAGTCTAGCCGAATCAAATGGCATAGACACTTTCACAATATTCAAGTTCAACATGAATAATAGCTTTAATGAAATAAGAGTTCAAGTATGCTAATTCAATTCAAACGATTAAGTAAAGAAACTAGCTCGCAATATACAAGGATAGAATACTTGCATAAAGTAAATGCGTCGGTTAGGATACTTACAATTAATACAAGAATGGGTTTAAGAAAACTTGCCTTATGCGTAGTTTACCAAAGTAAAGCTTATCAACACGTCGAAGTCCTATTGTAATAATATTTTTACATATGTAGGATATTCGTTAGCTAAGTATATGCGATATACAAGTTTGATATGTAATTCAAGTATACATATATAGCGCACACTTAGTCTTGTAACTCTGTACATACGCCATTACGTACTTATTCTTACGTATCATGAAATCAGATTATAAGTTACTAAATAATTCACAACTCTCGTTTGGCTTATCATTTGAGTTTATAAACACTTATCGAATTCATGATTCTATGTTAGCACATTCATTGACACTTTGAACACTGCATTTGGTCATGTATTACAGATTATGACAATAGTACATGCATGCATCAAATCTCAGATCATAATTGAAACAGTTATGGAATTTTTGCCTAAGGGCGCGGCCGCGCTTGGTTTGCACTAAGGAGCGGCGCGGCCGCGCGGCTCCTGGTGCAGACCAAGACAGGGCTGTTCCTTCAGAACCCAACTCAAAACGTCACGCTCATAAATGAAGGACTATGCCAAACACACATGTCGGGATACTTATACTAGTTTGACCCCATATCATGTTCAATATAGCTTGCTATTTTATTCTTGTTTAATCGAAGCGTTAAATGGTCAAGTAACGAAGTTTCTCACGTCTAATTATTTCACTATCGTCATGAGGTTACTAAGAATCATATACACATGTTCAAGCTACTTAAGTCATGCATTTCATGTTCTATGTTTTACTTCTTTGAAACTTATTCTTAAATCATGCTCAACTATTTCGTCGTACATAGGACTAGCTAGGCATACATGACAATCATATTTAGAGGCATATGATATCTTGTCACCATGGTCATAATTTTCAGAATACTTGTAACAAAACTTGCTTCCAACTATTGAGGTTTCTTTTGAAATCTTTTATTTAAACCATTCTATATGCAATGTAGCTTCACATACCATATGTCATGCTTTCATATTCATAATTAGATCATATAGGCATGCTCACAAGTTTATGACTCAAGTGTATATAGTTTAAGTTTGTATGTGAAACTCTAAGTTTTCATTAGCATGTCATCGACATTATTTAGGCATGCAAAACCACTTTACTCGTTCTACATCATGCTTGCATATATACATATCAAGAATACATAATCACGTCCACAAGTTCTTAACTCAAAAGCGTTTATGGTTTATCAAGTCCATATTGGAAACTCCTAGTAATTCTTTAGAGGGTTCTCAGAGCTACCCAATCATGCCAAGTAATTCCACATATATCATACTTTCATGCTTTCATGCGTGCGTACAATTGTAATCTAACCATACTAGCATGTTCTTCAAGTTAGAATTTAAAGTACACATGGTTTATTGAGTTTGTACATTGAAAACTCAAGTTCTCTTTTGAAATCAAGCTAGGTGAGTGATTATATGAAAGGCAATATAAACTAGCATGTCAGAGGCTTGAAATAGGCCTAACTAAGTTATATTAGCATGCTTCATAAATCAGATAGCATAACAAAATCACCAACAAAATTTGCAAAGGGGCGCGGCCGCGCGCCATTTGTACTAGGGAGTGGCGCGGCCTCGCGACTCCCGTTCCAGACCATAAACTTCTCTGCATTTGCAGAGTTCCAACCAATCTTCACATTTCCTCATGAAACATGCTTGCTAACTATTACATTGCACATATAACACATCTATATACTATCCTAGCATGTTAATCATCATTTCATATAACCAATTCTAACTAAACTTGCTAATTTCTATGAATTAAATTTTAAATGGGTTTAGAGATTATACCTCTTTAGCTTCAAATTGCACAAGACTTGCTTCCTAATCTCAGAATTCTCCCTAAGCAATATCCTTACTCTCTCTAGAACACTTAGTAATTAGTCTAGCAAAATGAAATGAGAAGGGGAGTGCTCAATTTATAGGGAAATGAATAACCATGCCAAGCCATTGTCCATGAAATCAAACCATTGGAGAAGGAGAAGAGATGATGATGGGCAACAAACATTAGGTGAAATAGTTGCTAACCACCCCCATCACCCACATCCTTCTTCATCATGAGCATCATTGGCTAGCTAGGAAGTTGATATGAGGGAGTAGCTTAGGCCTTTGGCCTTTCACGTGAATGAGAAATAGGGAAGGAATGGACACTCAAAATGGGACAAGAACTCAGCATTCTAGCAATAAAGGAAATACTATATATTATACACTTAACACACATATATACTTACCTTGGCTTAAATTCATTTAGGGCATACATGGACCTAGAATGTCACAACAACATTACATGGTAGCTCATTGAGGTATATGTATACACATTGATATAATCCATGTACATTTTAATAATATCACATTATGAGTTAATTAAATGGTGACATACTATATTATATCAAATCTCATTATTATTATTATTATTGTACTTATTAAAATAATTATTGTTATTCCTTATTCACATGCTTTAATATACCATATAGTATATATATTACATAGTCTTACTAAAGTGTCACACTACACTTCATATATTATATAGTCTCTTGTATTGTCACAATACACTTTATATACTATAGTTTGGTCTTATATTGTATAATGTACATGCAACATGTATTCTTATAAGTCCACCCATGTGGCTCACTTCCTTTTACTACATAGTTTTTATTTTACATAGTTATGTCAAGATGTCACATAATACATTATATTATATAGTTGCAGTTACTATACAATATATAATTACATAACTTTACACTAAACAATTAATAGAATAATTATTAACCTCAAACATTAGTTAACCATTAATATGATATCATCCTTAATTAATAATATATTATTAATTAATCATCCACTTCTTAATTCTCTCTTTAATGAATTAAATTACATACTTCTCATCACGGTGCCACACAAGGCATTTCTCGAGCTCATAATAAACTCCACATTCTCTTCTCAATTATCATCATTTCAATTTGACGTAATTAAGTTAACTCATCTCATATCACATAAATATTTATATTCAAATAATTATCCAACTTTCATTAATATATTCCTTTAAAATTATTTGGAAATTCTCGGGTATTACACCACTAGGGGATTCCCTCGAGAATGTGTTCAAACTTCTGACAGCTCAGAAGAAGATTGTTCAACTTCTTCCACTAACCAACACTAACGGAAGGAAATTTAACCCTAACAAGAAATGTGCTTATCATTCTGGATCTCCAGGCCATGACACCTAAGACTGTTGGTCTCTCAAGCACAAAATTCAAGACTTGATTGATAGCGGGGAAATTGTGGTAACAAAGCCTGACCAACCCCATGTCCAAGACAATCCTCTCCCACAGCACAAAGAGGAAAATGTCAACATGATCAGTACCTCAAATGGAGAAGGATCTAAGTACCTCCGCTACATTGGGGAACCAAGTTAATCCAATCTCAGTAGCCCAGAGAGTTGGGAAACTTTTGAGAAGCGATTCCTGATGGAGCAAGATATCAAGTCTCTCAAGGAATAAATCGAGCAGTTGGCTGAACTGGTTGTCTATCAGCATCAACTCACCAGGGAGATACTGAAGCAAATTTATCAATCCATTGGCAGTCATTCTCCTCCGACAGAAGTGAATTCCATCCCCAATAGGGATCATTGCCAATTGCACAAATAACCAATGGTAAAAAATGAGTATACCCGAGAAGGTAGAAAATTCTTGTTTCAAAGGAGCTTCACCAATCTGAATCAGTTAATGGAAGAAATCCTCCAAATGATGATCAACGAGGGGATGGTTGCAGATCTCTTACCCCCATTAAACCCTCAATCTAGAAAATTCAAACCTGACCAAATATGTCAGTACCATTTTAACTCTCCCGGCCATCATACAGAAGAATGCTGGGCACTTCGTAATCTAATTCAAGACCTGATTGAGAAAGGTGACCTAATCAGAGGAGATCAAATCCTCGATATTTCAGATAAAAATAGTCTCTGGATCCCCAATGCATGGTACCAGGACACAGTGGATGTCGTATCCTATGATAAGGAATCAATCCTCACACCCCTGGTACTGACAGGGAAGCGGGTCCAAGAAGTCCAAAATCCTGTGAAGGTGGCTGCACCTCAGCCTCTAATCTTGCCCTTCAGACCTCAGTATCCAATCATCAGTCTGAAGAAGGTCCCATGGAACTACGGGGACATTGAAAGATCTACTTCAAACAACATTTCCATCCTGTTAAAGGATAATCCATTGTACCTGCCTCAACGGGTGATTAAACCAGTTACCAAAGCAAAAGAAAAGGTGGCTGAAGAAAAGATCAGAGAGTTCCTCCACAAAATGGGACACAATGAAATCAAGATAGTGCAAAGCTTGAAAGACGCACCCAAGCAAATGTCTATCCTCGACCTGGTCTTATCATCAGAAGACCATCGTAACATTCTAGTGAAGGTACTAGAAGAAGCCCATCTTCCACATACGGTAGACACAGAGAAATTCCGTCACGTGATAGAACATATGTGACGCCCCCAAATTCCAGGACCGTCACGGGGTCGCTCAAATTCAGTTTGTCACGTGCTCATGGTAATACATCACAATAATAATAACTAAATATCACACAATCACAGCGAAAAATCTATTCTAGAATAATTTACAATGATTTATTATAATTATTCCCCCAAGTCTCGCAACCTACAGTACTTAATAGATTACATAATAATATCAATTAACGACTTATTACATAATCTAACTTAAGCTTAAACATAATCAAATCCAGTCTTACTACATCATCTTAATACAATATCAAAATATTTAAAAACATAGAAGAGACAAGCTAGTTGGTAGCCTTGCCCTTGCCTTTATCACTGCCTGAAGATTCACCATGCTCTGCCTTAACTGAAATATTTTAGGGAAAGCAAGAATGAGCACAAATTGCCAAGCAAGTAATATACAACAAGGGTAAGTGATATAATTCTTAATTCTCGAAAGGGTATAACAAAGTTTAATAGTTCAAGGATAACAAGAATATCAACAGTTTTCAATAATAGTCGCTAAGGACAGAATAATATCAATGTGATTCAATAACAAATTAATTCAAAATTTCAAGATAACTGAATACTGAGCAGTTACTATGGACTATGAACTTCTACTAGAATTAACAGTAATAAACTGAAAATCCAACAAAACAGGTACAACAGGTGATCAGCCTAAAGCACCATCGTTATGCATAACAATCAATCATACTCAAGTGTGCACGTCGGTTCTCTGACAATTTTATATTCCCTTCAAAGAAGGTTGTTCTTCTCAGTCAAATACAAGATCCCTCACCAATCAATTAGTTTGGGTCGCTTTTCAATAGCATAAGTCTAGCCGAATCAAATGGCATAGACACTTTCATAATATTCAAGAACAATACTAAGTTCGACATGAATAATAGCTTTAATGAAATAAGAGTTCAAGTATGCTAATTCAATTCAAACGATTAAGTAGGAAACTAGTTCTCAATATACAAAGATAGAATACTTGTACAGTAAAAGAGTGTAAGTTAGGAAACTTGCACAATCATAGATTTCCTTGCATAAAGTAAATGCGTCGGTTAGGATACTTGCCTTTAGCGTAGTTTATCCACGTTAAGTAAATCAACACTTTCGAATCCTATTTATAGTGTATTATAAGTATAGGATATTCATTAGCCAACTCATTCGGTACATAAGCTTGTTACTCAAATATACACACATTGTATTTCCTAGTCACACATCATTACATACTTATACACATTCGGTATGAAATTAAATTATGAATTCAAATAACATTTGTATAGCATTATGTTATTTTTAATCGAGTAGGCTTTCTTTAGCTATGGAATTACTTTTCTTAAGTTAATCATCTTCATACATCATTACTATCATGTGAGACTACTACAAATAGCAATTATATTCAAATTAGCAAGTTATAGAATTACCTATAAGTTAACCGTCAAAAATTAGATTCAATCATTAACATGTGATATCACCTTAGCTATCATGTTTATTTTAAACATATGAGGCGATTATATAACTCATTCCAGGCATGCTTATGAGTATTCATGTAACTATCGTAGTTATTAGTTTGAAAACATGTTTCGTTTACGCTAAACTTGGTTTCACGACATGTAACATAGTAGGCAATCATGAATGAGACTTTAACAAGTCTAAAAGTATTATCAAGTATGATCACAACTTTCAGAATACGAATCCTGTAATAACGTGTTAAGGTTCACCATCAAGGCTTCTATTTTATCAGTAAGTCTTACTAACATGTTCGTGTTACATCATGAAATCCGTATACATAAGTCAATAGGTCTGACACGCATTTCAAGGTTATATAAACATGCTCGAAAAATCAGAACCTAAAATCCTAATATAACTGTTAGAGTCCATGTAAACGCTTGTGTTTTCAAAATTATGGGTTCTCTTTTTATGTTAAGTAAACTATGGAAACATATATTGCATAAGAGGGACTCCATAAATCATGTTACATTTACTTAGTATGAATTATAATTTCACTGCTCTCGGACTGGACAAACAGATAGTCAAGATAGTTATTTTTGGTTTTCCTGCACAGCGGTGCTGCAGCGCGGTAACAACAGCAGCAAGCTGGCGCTGCGGCGCGGCAACATCAACATCAAGCTGACGCTGCTGCGCTAGTGGCGCTGCGGCGTGGGGACATTTTTGCACACTGCCAAAACCGACCCAAAACCTCCCATTTCATCGATTTCAACATACCCAGATGCTATTAGACTTCTTTAACTTACTAACATATATATATATATTCTTATATAACAATCAATCGCCATTTATCAATTCCCAATTTCATGAACTCCAACTAAATTCAGGAATTGAAACAGAAATCTCAGAACAGAAAATGAAAATAAAGAACGATGAGCTTGTGAGCTATATTGTAGTTCCAACATGTATGTAAGTCCCCAATACACTACACAAGCTTTCTACAATTCAATTATACTTCAATTTCATATGATCGAGAATTTGGATTTTTGACAGAAATAAGAAATGGAGTTTTTGTCAGAGGATGAAAATGATAAGCAAGGAAGAGGGATTATACCTCTGTAAATGAAATCGAACTTGCTAATAAGAACTCTCTCAGCCTCAGAGAATGCTATCAGTGATATATGTATATGCTCTCCCTTTCAACACTTAGCAAATCTCAGCAATTGAAAATATGAAAGAGATGGGTTTTATTTATAGAGAAATCCTTACACAGACAATGCAATTGTCCATTAAATTGAACCAATAGATTGAAGCTTTGTATATCAGCTAAGGAAGAGTTAGTAGAGTGGTTGAAGAACACTGTTGTGCCCACTCCCCATATCATGATTTGCTAGAATACTGAGTTTGAGAGAAGAGAGTAGGCTAGCTTCATGATGCATTTCACGTGTACAAGGTTTGTGTTTATTAATATGGGACAAGGCAATATCACTCTCAGCACTCTATCAATTTGTACCATGCAATGTTATAACATATATTATACACTTAGGTTAGCTCATATATATACATACTGTATATTTAGATTACAATTAAAATTACAATGTAATCCCAATAATACTACTATGTAATTCATACAATGTAGTAAATGTAATTTACACACATATAATCCATGTACATTTTATTACACCGGTATAATTTAATCGGATACTATCACATTTATTATTAAATTCTACAATCAACAATTGATTATAATATATCCATAACATATTATTTTAATGTATACTCATACACAATTGTCACCTAAGCATTATCATGTAGCTTTCTCAATTCAATATCTTTACTATATAGTTTACGTATAATTGTATAACCACATTGCACTACTTCATACAACATATAGGTAGCTATCGTACCTTATACATTTAATTCGCATGCTTGCATGTAACAATTAATACAACCTCATTTTATTCATAACTTACTTATTTGTTTTATTATTCATAATGTCAAATAAATAAATTATTCATCTTATTGATTAATTAACAATAATATTAATTAATCCATTCCTCATCGATTATTAATAACACCTAATTAATAATCATAGGATTAATTATCGCATTAACAAATATAATTCCCAGCATATTTATAACCAAGTGTTTTATTATTATTATTATTATATTTCTTGCAATAATAATAATCACATATTATTAATCAATCACAGTTAATATTCCACAATAATTAATTAATATTCTACAATTAATATAGATTAACTGTTTGCTTAAATTAATATAATCATTCTCATATTACGTCACTGTGCCACACAAGGCTATCAATGAGTTTATCGCAAACTCCATCAATTTCTCAATTATTATAATTATTCAATTTAATAGAATTGAATTAATCCTTCTCATAACACAAAATCATTTATATTAAATAAATTCTCATTTTCATTAATATTTTCATTTAATAATAGATGGAAATTCTCGGGTATTACAACATATCTTAAACTGCAATGTGATTTCCTTCACAGACGATGATATCCCGGCAGAGGGAAGGGGCCACCACAAGTCCCTGCATACAGCCATAATGTCCTTCGGATACGTGATCGGAGGAGTGCTTATTGATGGAGGATCTTCTTTCAACATTTGTCCATACGACATGTTGGAAAGAATGAAGATCAATCCAAACCGGATCAAAGCCAGTCATGTGGTCATCCGGGCTTTCGATGGATCTCGCCGCCAGGCTATGGGGGATATCGAGCTTCCTTAGAAATTGGTCCACACACCTTCTACATATCCTTCCAGGTGCTTAGCATTGCCACTGGATACAATTTGCTGTTGGGCAGACCATGGATCCATATGGCAGGGGCAGTGCCATCCACTCTCCATCAGCAATTCAAGTACATCATTAATGGCAGCCTCATCACGGTTAATGCCAAACCAGAATACCCTACCTATATACATAGGGACATGCTAGTGATTAGCCTGGACACGGGGATTTAACTTGCAAGTTTTTAAGCTCTCGAGGTGAGCGATACTCAATAGCTACCAATCGGGGCACCAGCCCTTAAGCCTAAAGTCTCTATTGAAGTAATGACCGTAGGCCAAGAAATGGTATCTTCGGGTTTCCAACCTGGCGAAGGGTTGGGAAAAGATAAGCAAGGTATCAAGATGCCAGTCCAAATCCCAAGTCAGATGGGAAGAGCAGGATTGGGATATTCATCCGGGTCAAGCCACCAGAATCCACACAAACATCCCAAAGCTCATGCCCCCACGATTCTGCTCCCAAAACTCACAAATGCCGGATAGGTGAAACCTACGAGGAAAGTCCCGACTACGGTATCAGCCATACTATTTCCTCCATCATATATGTCCATGAAAGAAAAGCCCTCAAGCCTGAGGCAAACAGCGAAAAGGGAAAATAAAAGATCATGTACGAAGGACGAGACCCATTCGCTAAGATGAGAGTCATTATCAACTATGAGGGTATGAATGACGAACTCCCCGATAGTGACGACGACCATGTCCAAATTCCTCACATCAAGAAGAGGAACAATCCACAGAAAAGCCTTGGCCTTATTCTCAAGGATGTCTCAGTCATTATCCAGGATGAGATGGACGAGCACAATTCTTCGATTCTCCCAATTCATGAGAATCTGACACTGGACAACTGGAACAGTGTCCCTTGCCTAAGTCAAAAAGGGTAAAGGGGCAGAGAGTACATCTGCCCTTAATCATGCTTTCATTTACTGCTTACTTTTGATTGCACAGCTGGAGTAGTAACTTTTATCATGCTTTGCAAATGCCATGTGTATTTAAGAAGTTGTATATATTAATGAAAGAATTTTTGTTTTCAGGACCCAAGCATTGGATGTGTGTGTCTTTGCTGATGAGATGCCAACCTGTCAAGATCACTCCGACTTGGATGTAGAATTGAACATCAACTTGATGGATATTGATAAAGAGGAGGAAGATGACTATGAGGTGCCAGAGGAGATCAAAGAATGGGTCAAAGACAAACCCAAACCAAACCTCGACAAAACCCTCACCATCAACATAGGAACCTTCGAAAACATCAAAGAAATCCAAATAGGTTCATACCTCACACCAAATCAAAAAGTCGACCTGATCGAACTCCTAACACAGTACCAGGAAGTGTTTGCATGGTCACATGAAGACATGATCGGTCTATCCACAGACATTATCATCCATCGAATGCCCATCAAAGAAGGGTTCAAACCAGTCAAATAAAAACTTAGGCGATTAAAACCTGAGTGGAGTCTCAATGTCAAAGAAGAAGTCGTTAAACAATTCAAAGCCGGGATTATTATGGTATCAACCTACCCCGAATGGCTATCAAACATAGTCCCCGTACTTAAACCAGGAGGGAAGGTACGAGTATGCGTGGATTACCGGGATTTAAATAAAGCCTGCCTCAAGGACAACTTCCCAGTACCTTTCATCCACATTCTAATCGACAATACTGCGTAGTATGGCATGTATTCCTTCGTGGATTGCTTTGTTGGTTACCATCAAATCATGGTTGCTGAGGAAGAACGGGAGAAAATAGGCTTTATCACTCCTTAGGGAACTTTCTGCTACCGATGACTATCCTTTGGCCTCATTAATGCTGGAGCAACGTATCAGCGAGCTATGATGGCCCTCTTTCATGATATGATGCACAAAGAAATAGAAGTCTATGTTGACGACATCATCATCAAATCCCGGAGGGAGGATGATCACATAGACCATCTTAGGAAGCTGTTCAACAGGTTACGCAAGTACAACTTCAAGCTAAATCCCGCCAAATGTGCTTTTGGCGTCAAAGCAGGCAAACTGTTAGGATTCCTGGTGAGCAATCGGGGCATTGAACTCTACCCTGCCAAAATTAAAGCCATTACTGAAATGCCCGTACGTCGTATAGAGAAGGAGATACGTGGATTCCTAGGAAGGATCAACTTTATAAGCAGATTCATTTCCCAGCTCATATCAACCTGTGAGCCCATCTTCAAGCTGTTAAGGTAGAATTCCTCCACCACGTGGAATGAGGATTGTCAACAAGCCTTCCTTGCCATCAAGAAACAGCTAACTGAAGCTCCTATTCTGATACCCCCAAGGGAGGGAGTCCTTTTGTTCATGTACCTGTCCGTCAATGCCAATGCAATGGGCTGCATGTTAGGACAAAAGGATGATAGTAGCAAGAAAAGAACCATCTACTACATCAGTAAAAGATTCAGTAGTGGGGAACAGAAATATACCCTGATCGAAAAGACATGCTGTGCATTAGCATGGGCCGCCATGAGGTTGCAACACTATTTGTATGGGCACACGACCTACCTCATATCCCGCATGGATCCGCTCAAATATGTTTTCAACAAACCAATGCTAAATTACCGACTGTCCAAATGGCAGTTAATCCTACAACAATTCGATATTGTCTACATGACTCAGAAGTTAATCAAGGGTCAAAGTATTGCAGAGCAACTAGCAGAAGCACCTTCAGGAGGGTTCGAGCCCCTGGAGACCTATTTTTCAAATGATGGGATCATGATAATTCAACAACTCTAGTTTGAGAATACAGTCCAATCATGGAAAATGTATTTCGACGAAGCGGTAAACATGGAAGGTGCCGGAGCTGGGGCAGTCCTCATCTTTGGTACAGGTGATCAATATCCTGTGGCTACCAAACTTTAATTTGGCAATACCAACAACACGGCCGAGTATGAAGGCTATATCATGGGGTTGAAGCTAGCCTAATCCATGTCTATCAAACACCTACTCATCTTCGGAGATTTCGAGCTGGTCATCAGACAAACTACTGATGCGTATCTCACCAAAGAACTGCATTTGCTGCTCTACCATTGGCAAGTCCTCAAAATATCTCAGGAATTCGAAGCAATAACCTTCGTTCACATTCCTCGGGGTCAGAATGACTTTGCTGATACATTAGCAACGTTGGCTTCATTAATCCGCATATCCGATAAGAGTGGATTTCCCAACATTCAGTTCACAATTCAGAAAGCCCCGAGATATGGGAATTATGTGGGAGAAGTATCAGATAAAATACCTCCTGCCAAGCAGCCTTGGTTTCAAGACATCAAAGAATATCTCCGTGATGGATCCACACCCGCTGGTGCAAGCCAATCAGAGCAAAAACGGATTCTCAGAATGGCCATGAAGTTCTATCTGAGCGGAGACGCACTTTATAAAAGGGATGCTGGAATAGGCCTGTTAAGATTCCTCGACAATGAGCAAGCCCAAAGACTAATGGATGAAGTCCATGGCGGAGTCTGTGGTCCACACATGAGCGGCCATCTACTGGCCAAGAAGATATTCAGAACATGACATTACTAGATCTCGCTCAAAACTGATTGTGATGATCACGTCAAGAGATGCTTTTAATGCCAAATACATGGAAATGCCATTCACGCTCCTCCAAATGAGCTGCATAACATGAGTTCACCATGGCCTTTCTCTATGTGGGGAATGGACGTAATAGGTCTAGTGGAACCCAAAGCCAGCAATGGTCATCAATTCATCTTCACTATGATCGATTACTTCACCAAATGGGTCGAAGCAGCCTCTTTTCCCAAAGTCACAAAAGAGGTCATCATCAGTTTCATCATAAATAATGTCGTCTGTCGATATGGACAACCGGAGGTGATCGTATCAGATAATGCCAAAAACCTGAACATTTAAATGATGGTGGATCTGTGCAGTAAGTTCCACATCAAGCATCTCAATTCCGTCATCTATCGGCCCAAGATGAACGGTGCTGTTGAAGCGGCCAACAAAAACATCAAAAAAATCATACAAAAAATGTCCGCCAATCACAAGGACTGGCCTGACCTGCTGCCTCTAACTATGTTAGCATACAAGACTTCAATGCACACCTCTACTGGGGCTACCCCCTACTCGTTGGTTTATGGTATGGAAGTAGTCCTTCCCATAGAAGTAGAGATGGAATCTTTGCGAGTGTTGATCGACGCTCAAATAGATGAAGATCAATATTTGCAAGACCGGTATCATCAGCTGTCTCTGATAGATGAAAAAAGAGCTACGACCATTTTCCACGGATAGTTATACCAGTAAAGGATCCCCAGATCCTACAACAAAAAGGTCCAAATTCGGTAATTCAGAGAAAATGACTTGGTGCTAAAGAAAATCCTGGCCAATCAGGATGAAGCCAAAGGAAAATTTGCCCCAAATTGGGAAGGCCCTTTCATTGTCAATGAAGTGTTGACTGGGGGCGTTATCAAACTGCAAGAGATGGATGGGACCGAGTTCCCCAACTCATCAATTCAGACACCGTGAAAAGGTATTACGTCTGAAGCATATGCATACCCGCATCCGGGTCCTATAAATTAAATTAGGTTCTGTTTTTCACTAGAAAGCCGGAACTACGAATGGCCTGATCTCCCTTAATCCTGGAGTATGTAGGTAGCCATTTCTGGTGCAGTCAAACCAAATAAAAACTCAAAAACTCATCAAACCAGACTCAAAATCCAAGATAAACTCTTTTCAAACCTCTCCAACCGAACTAGCAGGAACTACAAATAACCTGATCTCCCTCAACTAGGGAGTACGTAGGCAGCCATCTACGGCGCGGTTTGACCTTCAAGAAAAAAAAATAAAAAATAAAAGACCAGTTCGAAGACACCAAAGACAAATAAAAGCTAAATTCTATCAATCCTATCCTGGTTAACAGGCCTATTTAAGATACTCCCTGACATCTCAACTGTTAGTCCATCAAGGAGAAGCTCAAGATACATCAACAACTACGAGTCATCAAATAAGTGGTAATCACTCAGCAATGACAATACATCTCTAGTCAGGGAAGTGCATCAAAAATATATTTTTCTGATATATAAAATTGCTTTATATACATAATGCCCTGTACATGACAAAAATAGTTGATCTAGTCTGTGCAGGAAAAATAAATCTAGTCTATGGACCCAGGGACAAGCGGGTCAGCAATGCCAGCATGGCATCTCTCTCCGAAGATGGTGGAGCAGCCGTAAGTGCAGTCCACTCAGCCTCCATACGGCCCAAAACATCCACAGTCATCTGCAAGGTGGCATTGTGGTCATCAATATAAGCACTCATCTCAGTGACCAAACCATGGGTGTAAGATCAAAGAGCAGTACTATCAGCAATGTGGAAATCACGAGAAGCTATAGCCTCATCTCTCTCCTCAAAAGCTGCGTCTCGAGCAATCAAAATCTCCTCGATCTCAACATATGCTGCATCCCTAGTCGAGCAGATCTCGTCTCGCTCTACAACTGCAGTATCCAAAGCAGAGCGAAGCTCCTCCCGCTCAATCAATCCAGCATCCAAAGCAACCCTGAGACCATCCCTCTCAGCAAAAGCTAAATCTCTGCCAGACAAGGCAGCCAACATCTGTGCTCTAGATGAGTCTCACTCAAAGGTCATCCTGAATAGTGAGTCTACTAAAGCCGGATCTATCCCCACAAGAATGGTTGGGGAATCGCTAACCAGAGTAGCGGTCATGCCCGTGAACAGCTCATCCTTGGTAGGAGAATCTGGATCCTCCATGGGATCCTCCTCGTCAGAGTCCACACTAGGAGATGAAGAAGCCTCTTCTACCACTTCTGTCTCTGCCTCCAACCACGCAGAATACTCCGGAGAACAGCCCGGATGGCTACTGGAGAAATCAACCCTCTCCTGATGAGTCCAACACTCATATACTCTGACCAAGTGGTAGATGACTCGGAAGAAGCCGATATCCTATGATTAGCAGACCCCCCGAAATGGTGCAAACTCTGCAGCTGATCAAACTGACACATAACTGCCAAAGGATGATAGGTAGTCACTCCTCTCAAACCCGCTAGGGGAAAATAATCTAGGCCAGAGGCATGAGTGATAAAGCTATATGGGGATGCTAGCCCTGAGCATGGTAAAATCACAAATGGATGCTCAATATCCTACAAAAATATCGACCAAGACTCTACATCAATGTACTCCGCAGGCTGAAAAGAGAAAGCTCTGGATGTCTCATGAGTAAAGCAAAAACCCCTAGGCCTGAAGGATCCAATCGGTCGTATATAAGACATCAACCATATATACAGCAAGACCAAGCTGCCCCTAAAAACCCCTCTGGATGGGTACTACAATACGTGGCGGATCTAAATATCTCAGCCAATATCATCAGGATGATAGTGCTACCCTGTCTAAGGGCTCTAACCACTACTACCAATCCCACATCTAGAAGATCTAATCGCAATGACATCTAGACATATACCACAACACGCATCAGCAGCATGTCTATCCTGGCCGCATACCATGCCTCTGCTGAACAAATAAAATCTTCGACGTGGCGACCATAGCTGTCAATCTCGCCAAAGCGCTCAATCAAGAAGTCCATAGAGATCACGTGCCCCGAAACGATCTTATCCATGACTACACTTTGACGGAGACCGGACATCCTGATAAACGGCCTCCTTATATCACTAATCGCCGTCTGAGCGCACGGTAACTCTAAATCCAAGCCAGTAAATCTCTGGTACTTCTCCAGAGTCGGCGTCAGCTCACGCCGTCTGAAGCGGAACACTTGCCTGTCGATAATCTAGCAGGGTAGAAGGCCCTCAACAAATCTGACCAGAACCCAAAAATCCACAAGGGCCAATGAATGCCCCAACATCTGGTCCACAGTCCCCCTAGCAGGAAAGGGAAAACTATCAAACCAGGACCTCAATGATGCTGCCATCGCAGATGGTGGTAAATGCTCAATACGGCTGACTGTAGACGAATCATCTGTAGCATCGTACCACAAGATTGTCTAGAGGTCAAGTCAAAACATAGTTGTCTGAATGCATACACAAGACATAATATATGCATGATGACAGTAAATATGATGCAGAAGATAAGATATGGCAGGAATATCTACAAAAAGCTATCTACTGCATACAACATCCCTGTATCCTAATACAAAGTAAAAGGAAGAATACAGGGAAAATGAGGCACCACCACCCAACTACTACAGTGGTCTATCAAAATAATGGCACAAATGCCGAATAGCCAAAATAGTGGCTGACCAAAAAGTATTGATCCAATAGCTATCAGAGGAAGTCGTAGACATTAATGTCGAATCGATCAACCTATTCCATCTCCTCTGTCTGCCCAAAGCTGCTAGGATTAGGCATATCTGGGCGGTATAAAGCAGGATCTGCCCCTGTATAACTGCGGCTAAATGGACCTTAAGAGGGACCTGCTCCTGAGCTGGATGGGTCAAAAGAAGATGCCTCTGAAGGATCTCGACCAAGGTGCCTGATAAAGAAACGAGCCTGCTCTAACTCCCTGGTCAGATCTACTATCTAGTCTGTATGAGTCGGCTCCCTGAGGCAAGCTATCTAATCCATCATCATCACGGATCCTGGCACCATGTCTGCCATAAAATTGGTAGCACGGGTCTGAGCTTCAATAGTACGAGAGCTCCACCATCTGCCAAATGCCTCCTGGCTATACGGACCCTCTGATAGGGTGAAGCCATCAATGCCCTCCAAAGGGATGTCTGTCAAAGGCACAGTCAATGGCCAATGATGCCAAGCTAGAGGAATAATGGGAATGCAGATCTCCCCCGTGATGCTTCTAATAGCACGCACTCCAAGATAGAGCTCCCAACCTCCTTCCATCAACAAAGGTACCCTGCGGGTCGATAAGTCAAACTCCTGGCCAGTAGGGATACCTCCCTCGAATTCGACAGTCAAGTGCTCGGATGTGTACGACGCCCAGGTGATCAAACCCACCGTTAAAAGCTTCAACTGAAGATGGGCATGAGTGAATCCTCAGCAATTGGGACCTCTGTCAAAGTGGAGTGATGCCATCTCCGTCCTCGAGGATAGGTCTCCAGACCTAAAGTAGTAGTGGGCCGTAGGCAAGGAAGCCTCTCAAATGCCCAAAGCTGATCATGCAAATATCAAAAGTCCTCAGTGATCAAGACTGACAAAAATGCTAAAATCAAAAAGGTATAAAAAGATGTACTCACCAGCAAGAAAGGGTAAAATCCTAATCAAGCCTCCGCCGTACCCTCCGAAAGTATGTCCATACCCTGGAGAAAATAGGCAAAGGTATAGGAGCCCCAATCATAGTCACCGAGGCGCTCTACATGTCAAGTGGCGCTGATCAAAGCGAAGGACACAGTAGATAATTTGTCCACCACGAAACAACCTCTGATGATCGACAAAAATAATCGCCTTAGAATGCGATCTCTAGCCCTCTGGTCATCAGGCAGAGGCAACTGCAAAGTCCCATCCTGGGCATCTTTACTCAAGGGACCAGATCGGACTGCCCGACCCTTGAATGCTGTCGTCGGGACTCCCAACAGGGACCGAAAGATAGCGGGCAAAATGTCAGTCATGACAGGCACTGACTTGCCCTCAAACACAATGCTGGTGATAAATCTCCAGTCCATAGGAGTCATCATCACCTTGTAATCCAAAAAATAAAAGGACTGAGTCTGGTGGAACCAGCGCTCAGACAAAGCCCTCATATACCCCCAGGGGCAACGGTGGAGAAGGATCGAGAAAAAGGCCTGAAATCCCCACCCATCTACAATCTCCTTGTAATCCTCATACAAAGTGTGATACAGGGAGTGCACGCTAAACCAGTTCCCTCGAGGCTGTGTAAAGCCGGGAACCTGCATCAAAAACCAGCCCAAGTCAAAAACCTGTGCCCCAAGAATGGCAAAAAGGAAGAAAAGAATCCAGAGAGAAGAAAGACTTCAAGTCACCTCGTTGGAGTGAAGATATCTCGAAGGATGACAACTCAAATTGCCCAGTAGCTCCTGAGTAGGCACAACAATGCCTGGGACCTCCGCACGTGGAGCCTGAGCCAGAGCAGGAACGGCCAACGAAGCCTCCTCATCATTAATATCCAATGGCTACTCGTTCTGTACGGGACGAATCCTGCCCTCTACTAGTCTATGAGGCGCTCGAGCTGGACGTGGCTGTGGCACATCAGAAGCCCTCCTACGTCTAATATCCGAGGAGACCCTACTGGAACGGCCGGGTCTATCACAATCCATCTACGGCAACAAGTCTCCAAATCACCTCAGAAAGGGTGCGGTAAGCCTAAAACCTGTGGCTTATCATTTTCAATCAGTCCAGCATATATCTCTAGGTCCTAAGACATGCTTGGGTCAGTCAAAAATACCCAGTAAAGTCAAAACTGCATATTTTCAAAACCTAAAAACTCAAAACCTGCATGGGTCAGTAAAAAATTTCCCCACAGAGTCAAAAATGCATATTTTTTAAAGCCAAAGATTTTGGAAAAATTTCGCCAGAGTCTCCTTTGTAAAATGGACTATCCACATGCACACAGGCATGCCTAGGTGGCCACTCAGTAGCACACCTACTCAAAAATAGAAACAGTTCATATTTATAAAAAAAAAATCAAAAATCAACCTCACATGGTAGCCAAATTACCATGGATATTTTTAGTTGAAAATCCAGGCTCACTAGGCCTCAAAAAGGATGATTAAACTGATCAAAAAGTAAGAAAATTGACTGTCTCAGAACCTAAATTTTCTTATATCCAAACGTGCATTACATTAAGATATGCATACATATGTAGTCAGAAATTTTTTTATAGGTCATATAGGCATACATTTTTCATACATTGTGTTTGAAAGCACTTTAGGCTGTTCACATGCTTTTAACGATCAAAAACTACGAAAAAAGCATGTAAAACGTTACCTATGCTGCGCTGAACGCGTAGGAACTGACGGATTCAGAAAATAGCTGTCCAAGCTCCGTAGATCTAAAAAAGAAGATCGGAATCCTTTCAAAACTCAAAACGGGAAGCTTGCAAAATGAAAATCCTGCAGCACATTAAATAAGCCAGGTAGCCGCACCTCCACCTGCGGCTGTAGCACCTCCACCTGCGGCAGCCCAAGTGGGTCCCACTTCCCCTGGGCCCGGTTTGATTCGAGTTAAAACAGAGTTTAAACGGGCTGCCAAGTCAAATTTGAAGAGAAATCGCTACGCGATTGAGCGGTTTGGCCAGAAATCCTGTGTTTAAGCAGCGTAATCCTGACGGTAAGGGAAATTCCACAATATTCATCCCGGAACCATGTCCAGGGATCAACAAATCAAACTGCGAAAAAACTGCACAAGAATTGCACAAAACTGTCGAAGACTGTCATTTCTCAAAGTTTGGGTATTGACCGAAGCAGTTTCAGCCGTTGGCTCATCCCTAGAGAAGTTCAGGTACTGACCGAAGCAGTTTCAGCCATTGGCTCAACTCCAGCAAAATTTGGGTACTGACCGAAGCAATTTCAGCCGTTGGCTCAGTTCTAGCGAAGTTCGGGTACTGACCAAAGCAGTTTTAGTCGTTGGCACAGCCCCAGCGAAGTTCAGGTACTGACCGAAGTAGTTTCAGCCGTTAGCTCAGCCCCAGCAAAGTTCGGGTACTAACCAAAGTAGTTTCAGTCGTTGGCTCAGTCCCAGCGAAGTTCGGGTACTGAACAAAGAAGTTTCAGTCGTTGGCTCAGCCCCAGCGAAGTTCGGGTACTGACCAAAGCAGTTTCAGCCATTGGCTCAGCCCCAGCAAAGTTTGGGTACTGACCAAAGCAGTTTTAGCCATTGGCTCAGCCCCAACGAAGTTCAGGTACTGACCAAAGCAGTTTCAGTGGTTGGCTCAGCCCCAGCGAAGTTCGGGTACTGACCGACGCAGTTTCAGCCGTTGGCTCAGCCCCAACGAAGTTTGGGTACAGATCAAAATATAGTCCAACCATTGGCTCAACCTTAATAACGTTTGAATTATCGGCTCAACCCCAGTCAAGTAACAGAAGGGATCTGGTGACGGAAGCAATTATAATAATCCATCACAAATGATGGAATTTGTTATACACATCCTCGAAGGGATCATTGAGGTAGTATCAATCAGATTAACCTCAATCAGAATCTACAAAGCTATCGCGAAGAATGTCATCCCCAGCAGATCTAGATGTGGACAATCTGTGATATCTCATCTTCGACAACCTCATCCCCATCATAATCAAATAAGTTATCGAGAATGATGTCATCCCTAGCAAGAAATGACAAAATTAGTTCGCGGTAACTTCCGAACAACATCAATGGCGGTATATGACAACGTTATCCCCAGCAGAGTGATAACATAGGCAGCTAACAGAAGCCCCATTCCACTCAAAGACGCCCAGCCTTCGAAGCAGCTCTGGCACTTTTTATTTCCAGTGTCTACTCTTATCCATTCCATTACATTGCATGGACATGATAAAGAGGGGCATATGTAGAAACTCAAAATTTTCCTTGCCCCAATACTAACACTATAGGAGGGCAAAACCATCAATTAATACAAATTCGGCCACCAATGCCGGTCCTTCAATTCAAATTTGGCCGCCAATGCTGGTCCTTTAACTTAAAACCGATCGCCAATGCTGGTCCTTAAACCTAAATCCGATCCCCAATATTGGTAACCTAAATCCAATCCCCAATATAGGTACTCCAGCCAAATTCGATCCCCAATATCGGTAATTCAGCCAAATCCGATCACCAATGTCGGCACTCAATCTAGCTCCGATAGTTAATCGGACCGTCAATCCAGCTCTGATAGTTAAATCAGACCGTCCATCCAGTTCCGATAGTCAATTGGACCGTCAATCTAGCTTCGATAGTCAATCAAACCTTCTATCCAGCTCCGATCTCTAATCGGACCGTCTATCCAGTTCCGATAGTCAATCGGACCATCTATCCAGCTCCGATAGTCAATCGGACCGTCTATCCAGCTCCAATCTCCAATCGAACCATCCATCCAGTTTCGATCGACAATCAGATCATTAGATCAACCCTGATCTTAATATCGGGCCATCAGATCAATCCTAATCTCCAATCAAGCCATCAGTTCAAACCTCGATCTCAATATAGGGCCTTCAAATCAGCCCCGTTAGCAACCTGGGAGATACCAATCAACCCCGATCTTCACATTGGGCTGTCAAGTCAGTCCTGATCTCAACCCAAGAGGTACAAGTCAACCTGGACATCAACCCAAGATATGTCAAGTCATCCCCGGTCTCAGCCCGGGAAGTACAGTTCAGCCCCAGAGACAACCCTGGGAAGCCAGATCCATCAAAGGTCGTGCCGACACCACAGGCAACCCCGAAAGGGGCAAAATGGTCATGTTATTCAACTCTCAACCGATTCGATCAAACTCAAGCTGAATTGATGCCATCGAAGTCCGAATGAACTACAACAACGATCCCGAGTGCCAACAGTGCAAGACAGCTCAATGGATAAACTGTGGGGAATCGAAGACTTGGTTATGAACCCGTCTTCTTGGACCCGGAAAATGTTTTATCCCATGTCACTGTGACACTCTCGCCGAGGGCTTTCCAAAAAGGTATTGCACGCCTCAACCGGACGCTCCGATCAAAAGTTTGAAAGTTCTAACTTAAACTGCGGGTTGATCGAAGTGCATGTACTTCGAGACGATGGAACCCGACACCGCGGGCCCCACCTGGGGAGCCGTACCTCTACCTGCGATAGTCGCAGGTCGAGCTAAGGCTCCCTGGCCTATAAATAAATGTGCACCCCCCTTTATTTTCATTATTCAAAAATGCAGCGAAGCTTTGCCCGTCTGATTTTTCGACTTTTACATCTCTTCTAAACCAAAATATTTTTACTCCAACACGTAGACAAACCCATATACTACCACATATCAAAAAAACCATTGGTAGATTTGGACGTTTAAAGCCTACGATTTGGTAAAAAGTCCGTATCGCAGTCCATTGTAAGTATTTTTACGATCAGAAAGTAAATACTACTACTTTGCACTATTTTTCAGTTACACATGAAGTTTCATCTTCTAAATATGCTCGGAACTTAGTTCCGTGGCCGTTTTCATCAAAATTTGGTATATTTCTGTACATAAATGCAGTTTTTTACATTTCTACAACTCGGATTGACGATCTGTCAGCTCCAGCAGCTTCAATGCACTAACACACACATTTTTGGCAAGTCTGCCAGACTGGGTTGTCTCCCCAGTCCGGGGTTGGCCCTTTTGTATATATTTAACTGTAAATGTACTAACATTTCAATTCTGTCAAGCCCGGATGTCAAATTCGTGGTAGTTTATCGCTTTTATATATATTTACGCATATATAAGCGAATTTCACCATCACTGGTTCTCATATCAGTCCTGGTTGACTATATTTCTGTCAATATATATATTTATATATTTTCTATCACAGCCTGGATTATTTCGTGGCTATTTACAATTTTTTTTATAAATATATATATATATATATATATATATATATATTTAAATTCTAGTTCGGGCTTGCGAGTGAAAACCCATTGCCCTTTTACCGCTTTTGTATATATATAATTATATATATATATTGCTTTACTCAATTTATTTAACTGATGCATTTAACATTCATTTGTATATGAATCTGCACTGACATATCTACGGGCGGACTAGTTTTATCTAAATCTCGCCAATTCTAGCTTTCAACAGTTTAAACAGGTCCCGATAGAACCTGAAAGCTATAATGGCTGAGATTTCTTTAAATCTAGTTATTTTTATAGTTTTAGCTTTGAAAGGAAACTCGTGTCCCTTAGATCGCTATCTAGTGGGAATGAGAAGCTTTGTCCATTCGCAGCCAGGATTTATTAATGAATCCTTGGTTCCATTGCGACGTGATGATGCATATATGTCCACTTCTGTGCAAATTTGAACTGTGTAGGTTTATTGGCTACTCATATGTGAGCCAAGGAATCGTGGGATTCACGATCAAATCGATCGGGATCTGATTCCCACGATGGACAAACTTCAGTTTACAGATGTACCCTGCCAGTTTTTCTGTAAAATGTACATACACTGATCTTAAAATGGTTATCCGGATTTAAGGTCTCAATATAATGAAAAAATGTCAATTGTCATGTCAGCGTCCCTCCGATGGTTTTCATACCCATGAGAAGACCGACACTAATATATTTCTGTGGTCGAGGATGCTTCGCAGCCCGAAAAATCACCATTTACATGCAGCCTTAAGGCTATAAAAGATAAAATTTAGAAGTATCAAAAGGCTTCAATTCCTATGTCAGCGTAGGGGTTTGATAAACATCTTTCAAAACATCACTGTCAATTTAATTTCAAAGATTCTGCAAATCTAATCAAAATGCTTTTGCAAATCAAATCAAAGACTGATTTTCAAAATCAAATCAAACCCTTCGTATATAGGTTCAACGAAGCGAAGCATTACTTTCAAATTAATCAAATCATTAGGCCCAAATTTCAAACAGCATTCACTCATGCATTCACAGTTTTAAGGAAAATATTGAAAAGATGCGGTATCGTGTTTACACGGGAGTCGTGGGGTGCCTAACACCTTCCTCACACTTAACCAAGCCCCCGAACTCAAAACTCCAATTTCAAAGATCAAGTTTCGACAGTGTTCGGCAATTGGGCCTCTTTTAAAATCAAACTCAGTTGAGTTGGTACAACTATTTTCAAATCTACCAACTGGCGACTCTGTTAAAACATTCAAATAGTCGACATAAATACATGTTGGCCTCTTTCCTAAAAAATTCTTCAAAACCTTTTTCCTAAATAAAAAGAATAAGGGTAGAGAGAACTTAGGAAGATCGATTTGAGGAAACCTAGGTTACGAACCGACCCGTGGGATTCTTAAATTTTCCAACGTCGACAGAGATGATCTTATTTATTTATTAATAAAAGTATTAATTTATTAAAGGCATTTAATTATCTACATGATGCTATTTTTATAATATGTAAATAACCCATAGTTTTAAGCAATGCTTTTAGAATCATGATGTTGATCATGCTAATGAGATCTAAATTCTTAGAAAGCTTAAAACTAAAATAGTTCCCAATCGTTGGATTACTAAAAAGGGGATTAGTAAATCCGAATGATTGGTAAATATGTTAATTGCTCATTGAATGAGGATGATTAATCTTATGATCATTTGTGTAGAGACACTGAAGCAAGTATGTAGGTGCTTATTGGAGAATAAGTTCATTGAACGTGATTCGCTATGGAATACCTAATGGAGTTTTACTTGCCTGTCAATAGGAATTCCTAATGTGATAGTAGTACAAGTGATCCTTGGACTTGAGATCATCATAGTATCTTGTATGTAATGAATTATACTTTGACTTATTCCTTAAAAACCCTTAGGGTATATCAAAGGGTATGCTTAGGTATAATGAGTTACATATAGAGATAATGAATTATCAATAAAGAATCTATCACTTCTAGTAAAAGAAGAGATATGTCCTATGTAATTCGTTAAATGACAACCCAGTAGTCCTTGGCCAAAGCATAATGAAATTAGAAAGGAGTTTCTAATTTGCATTATTTGGAGTTATGCATTTTTTAATCGAAATACATATGATTAAATAAAATAAGACTTGACAGTAATTTCATGTCTTATATTTAATTGGGACATTGTATGGTGGAATGATTGAATTGTACGATAACTATTTACTCACAGGTTCTTTTATGATTAATGTTAAAATCTATATTATCTAGAAAGTCGTTGATCGCTAGGAAGGCTTATCCCTATTGTAGAATAAATATTATTTATTTAAATAGATTATTAGTTTAATTTATTTATTTAAATAAGATTAGAATTGTTCTAATTGATTTATTCACAACCGGTTTAATATGGAGAACCTAAAGGGTCATACCATAAAAGGAAGAATAATTATTTAAGAAAGTAATGACATAATCGTAATAATGCATTAAGTGTAATTAATTTAATCTATAGTGATATAATAAATTAAATAGCTTAATGTTTATTATTTAATATTTTAGAAATAGTAAATATAAATTAATAAGAGAAGTCTTATTAATATTATTACAATTATTATTATTTTAATTTCTAAAGGAGTTTAGGAATTAGTTTAATATTAGTACTCTCATTTATTCCTAATAAAATTAGGAGGCAAATTCATTAAAGGAATTTAATTAATTATTCCCATTGTGGTGGGAAGCCTAAATTAATTAAAAGAGTTTAATTAATTAAATGAAACCCTATATTTAATAGGATTAGAAGGGTTGACCAATATCTATATAAGAGGAGTCTTATAATAGATATCAGTTGATGAAATTCCAATTGTTGGAGAGTACTCATTTTCTATAGAGGATAAAAAACTAGGGTTTAGCCAACCACCCTCCTTCTTGATAGTTCATCTTTCTTGGTGGATCACCTCTAGAGGCCAAACACTTGGGTGGCTAACTTTGATCAAAGGAAGGAATCTAACCCGAAAATTCAAGGAGATTACGAAGAATAACGAGTTGAACTCGTACCTGTGGAAGCTTCATTCTACAAGGGTATGATTACATAAATTTTTATTTATCGTTTTAAATTAATAATTTGCATAAAGGATGATCCGGGTAATGGTTTTGTAGAAAATTTTAAACTCTGATATACCATGCTTCCGCTAAATTTTACAATTTGATTGCGCCATGATTTCATACAAACCCAACAACAGATGCACCTCCATCTCCTGAGAGGGATGCCATATTGGACTTGCTATCCCGTTTATCAGCGGGTTTATAGACTAGCTTTCATTTTCCTGCATAGACTAGGTTAACCATTTTTGTCATATACAAGATACATTGTATATATTAAACAATATTATATGTCAGAGAAATATATTTTGATTCACTTTCCTTTTGGCAATGTATTGTCATTGCTGAATGATTACCACTTTTTTCATGACTTGTTGTCTTAATGTGTCATGAACTTTTCCTTGATGGATTGACATTGAGATGTCGGAGAGTATCTTAGAAGGGCCTTTTGATCAGGTAGGCTTGATAGTATTTGGGTTTTATATGGGTTTTGGTGTCTTGGGACTGGTTTACAATTGGATTTTGTTTGTGTTTTTTCTTGAAGGTTAGATCGCACCGTAAATGGCTGCTTACGTACTCCCGTGGATGGGGGAGATCAGGTTATTCGTAGTTCAGGCTTGGCCTGAACGGTTGAAAAGTGTTTATTTGGGTTTAATCTTGGTTTGAGGCGTTTTTGGATTTTTTTTGTTTGATTTGACCACACCATAGCTGGCTGCGTATGTACCCCCATAGATTGGGTAGATCAGGTCATTCGTAGTTCAGGCTTCTAGTGAAAACCTGAACTGATTTGATCTTTTTTCTTATCTTTTTTCACAGGACCAGGATGATGGCTTGTAGACGCTTCAGACATAGTGCCTCTTCACGGTGTCTGAATTGAAAAGCTAGGGAAATTCTTTCCCATCCATTTCTTGCAATCTGATGGCTCCTCCTGTTAACACTTCTTTGACAATGAATGGGCCTTCCCAATTTTGGAAAAACTTCCCTTTGGCTTCATCTTGATTGACAAGGACTTTCTTCAAAACTAAGTCATTTTCTTTGAATTGCTGGAGTCAAACTTTCTTGTTATATGACCGAGCAATCCTTTGCTGATATAATTGCCCGTGAAACATGGTTGTAGCCCTTTTTTCATCTATCAGGGATAACTAGTGGTATCATTCTTGAAACAACTAGTCTTCTTCCATCTGAGCATCTATTAACACCCTCAATGACTCCATTTCTACTTCTATGGGGAGTATTGCTTCCATGCCATAGACTAATGAGTAGGGGTAGCCCCAGTAGAAGTACACATTGACATTCTGTAGGCTAGTAGAGTCAGAGGCAATAAGTCAGGCCATCCCTTGTGATTGACAGACATTTTTTTCATGATTTTCTTGATATTCTTGTAGGCCGCTTCGACAGCACCATTTATCTTAGGACGATAGATGATGAAATTGAGATGCTTGATCTGAAACTTACTGCATAATTCATTCATCATCTGGTTGTTTAGATTCTTGGCATTGTCTGATACGATCACCTCCGGTTGTCCATATCGACAGATTGCATTGTTTCAGATGAAACCAATGATTACCACTTTGGAAAAGGATGCAGCTTCAAACTATTTGGTAAAGTAATCAATCATTGTGAAGATGAACCGATGACCATTGTTGGCTTTGGGTTCTATTATCCCAATCACATCCATTCCCAAATAGAAAATATCCATGGCGAACTCATATTGTGCAGTTCGTTTGGAGGAGCGTGGATGGCATTTCCATGGACTTGGCATTGGTAGCATCTCCTGACGTGATGTTCACAGTTAGCTTTGAGACAGATCCAGTAATGCCCTGTTCTCAAAATTTTCCTGGCAAGTAAAGGACTGCTCATGTGTGGATCACAGACTCCACCGTGGACTTCATCCATTAGTCGTTGGGCTTGATCTTTATCCAAGCATCTTAAAAGGCCTATTCCAGCATCCCTTTTGTAGAGTGTGTCTCCGCTCAGATAGAATTTCATAGCCATCTTATGAATCCGCTTTCTTTCAGCTTGACTGCGACACTCCCAAATTTGGGTAATTTATTTTCACAGGATTTAGTGTTCACTATCTAAATAAAACACAACCAACTGCCCATAAATAAGGAATGCAAAATAAATTACAACCTTTATAAATAAAAATCTTCCTTTAAAAAGGATTACAACTTATCAAAACGTTCCCAGGGTTTCTAACCTTAAACGTTGTCAATGCGAAAAAATAAAACATCATAAATAATTTAAAGTCTTATTACAAATCATATCATAAATATGAACAAGTCTTCACTTGTTCATCTTACCTTTTCCTTTGCTGGTTGAGGGCTCGTCAACCTTCTCAACTTTGGCTGCAATGGTTATGTATATGCAAGAGTGAGCAAACAAAAGCTCACTTGAATAACAAATAATAATGATGACATATCACTGAATAATTTCAACTGAATTGAATAACATTTCTATCATCGATAATCAAAAATTGAATATAGAATTTAGAATTCATCTGAGGGCCATAAGACCTTGAACTATATCCCAGGTTGTAAGTATCTCTACTTAGACCTTTAACAGTCGTTAGACTATATGGACTCTTAACTCGTACTTAAGGGGATCAACCCTTCATACCATATATTGTGCACAAGCATCTTAACGCTTTCGCATGGTAATCCCCTATTACTAGGGTTGTTCATCTCAGTTTAATTAACTAGTCCGCACCAAAGAAAGTTTGGTTTGGATAAGCTAAAAGGGTAGTTTAGAGTTTAACTATCACCAACTAAGAAGTAGTTGAATCAACTTACAACAATTTAAGAGTTGGATAACAAAAGAATTATGAAATAACTATATGTCATAGCAATAGACATCATATTTGACAATCATGCTTTAAAAATAAACTTAAAGCATTTGAAAGATATGATAAAATCTTGCTTGAATAATTAAGTCAAAGTTACATTATTTTCAATAATGAATTTCAATAAGATACTTGTCCAATGCAGAATAAGAGAACTTGCTCAATCAAAAGTAAAAATAATCGAGTTAGGGTAAGAGAACTTGCTTCGTGCGAAAGCTAGCAATTAACAACTCGTTCCACAATTATCCAACGTACACGTAATTAACAATAGTAACATAAATTAGTAACCATATAGCTATATCACATCATTAGTTAAACCCTCTACGTTAACTCACCATCTTTTATTAGGTTTAATCACTAACTATCACATAACATGATTAAATCACACATTCACATCACACTTTATAATCAATCAAATTATAATTTAAAATCATACATTTCATATTAAAAATATGATTTAATATTGTCCAATTAGCATATAATTTTATTAACATGCTTTTATATTCATTGCGTTAACATTCTCATAAAATTGTACATTAAAATATAATTTTTTGGCTAATCTACATAGCTGGCGCTGCAGTGCCACACAATGAACTGCAGTCGGCGCTGCAGCGCTGCCACATCATCAGGGACTTTGCAGGCCTGGCGCTGCAGTGCTCCAGTTATACTCAGAACTGACGCTGCCGCGCTGCCACGTCAGCACTCTCTAAAATCCGATCTTGGCGCTGCAGCGCTGCAGTTAACAAACATAACTAGCGCTGCGGTGCCGTACCACGTCACCTGACTCTGTAGTGACGCTGCAGCGCCCAGTTTACTCACAAAGCTGGCGCTGCGGCGCCACGTCACAGTCAGAAGCAGACATCCTTGCGAATTGTGCAGAAAAAAGCCAATTTGGCTTATTTCCTGGCACCAAACTCAGAATTTAACTCACGTAATGCATATAAAATTTATAAAATGATAACTTTTGGTTTTAACATGTTTTAACATATATAAACATTACAACAATCAATTAAAAACTTTTAATTTTTTGATTTTGAAGAAAACACCGTTTTTTTCCAAAATAGTTCACTGTAAATTGCTATGAACATGATTTCTTCATGTTCATCATATTTACATGAATTAACTAGTTTAATTACTCGCACAAAATGATAGTAGTGTGCATACAAGCCAATCATGTATGATGATAAAGCACGTACTTTGTAAACAATCTTATTTATTTATTAATAAAATATTCATTTATTAAAGGCATTTAATTATATACATGTTGCTGTTTTTTATAATATGTAAATAACCCATAGTTTTAAGCAATGCTTTTAGAATCATGATGATGATCATGCTAATGAGATCTAAATTCTTAGAAAGTTTTAAAACTAAAATAGTTCTCAATCGTGGGATTACTAAAAAGGGGATTAGTAAATCCGGATAGATTGGTACATATGTTGCTTGCTCATTGGATGAGGATGATTGATCTCATGATCATTTGTGTGGAGACACTAAAGCAAGTATGTAGGTGCTTATTGGAGAATAAGTTCACTGAACGTGATTCGCTATGGAATACCTAATGGAGATTTACTCGCCTGTCAATAGGAATTCCTAATGTGATAGTAGTACAAGTAATCCTTGGACTTGAGATCATCATAGTATCTTGTATGTAACAAATTATACTTTGACTTATTCCTTAAGACCTTTTAAGGCATATATAGGGTATGCTTGGGTATAATGAGTTACATATGGAGATAATGAATGATCAATAAAGAATCTACCACCTCTAGTAAAAGAGGAGATATGTCCTATGTGATTCGTTAAATGACAACCCAGGAATCCTTGGCCAAGGTGAAATGAAATTAGAAAGGAGTTTCTAATTTGCATTATTTAGAGTTGTGCATTTTCTAATCGAAATACATATAATTAAATAAAATAAGACTTGACAGTAAATCCATGTCTTATATTTAATTGGGACATTGTATGGTGGAAGGATTGAATTGTATGGTAACTATTAACTCACAGGTTCTTTTATGATTAATGTTGAAATCTATATTATCTGGAAAGTCGTTGATCGCTAGGGAGGCTTATCCCTATTGTAGAATAAATATTATTTATTTAAATAAATTATTAGTTTAATTTATTTATTTAAATAAGATTAAAATTGTTTTAATTGATTTATTCACAACCGGTTTAATATGGAGAACCTAAAGGGTCACACCATAAAAGGAAGAATAATTATTTAAGAAGGTAATGGCATAATCGTAATAATGCATTAAGTATAATTAATTTAATCTATGGTGATAGAATAAATTAAATAGCTTAATGTTTATTATTTAATATTTTGGAAATATTAAATATAAATTAATAAGAGGAGTCTTATTAATATTATTACAATTATTATTATTTTAATTTCTAAAGGAATTTAGTAATTAATTTAATATTTAGTACTCTCATTTATTCCTAATAAGATTAGGAGACAAATTAATTAAATGAATTTAATTAATTATTCCCATGTGGTGGGAAGCCTAAATTAATTAAAGGAGTTTAATTAATTAAAAGAAATCCCGTGTCTAATAGGATTAGAAGGGTTGACCAATGTCTATATAAGAGAAGTCTTATAATAGATATTAGATTGATGCAATTTCAATTGTTGGAGAGTACTCCTTTTCTATAGAGGATAGAAAACTAAGCCAACCACCCTCCTTCTTGATAATTCATCTTCCTTGGTGGATCACCTCTAGAGGCCAAACACTTGGGTGGCTAACGTTGATCAAAGGAAGGAATCTAACCCGGAAATTCAAGGAGATCACGAAGAACAAGGAGTTGAACTAGTACCTGTGGAAACTTCGTTCTACAAGGGTATGATTCCATAACTTCTTATTTATCTTTTTAAATTAATAATTTGCATAAAGGATGATCCGGGTAATGGTTTTGTAGAAATTTTTTAAACTCTGATATACCATGCTTCCGCTAATTTTTGCAATTTGATTGCGTCACGATTTCGTACAAACCCAACACAAAATATATTTAATAGTTTATACATACAATTTAACACATATAAACCATATTTACATGAATTATCATGAAAACAAAATTATAGAGAAGTGAAAATATTTAGAACAAGGAAGAACATAATTTAACAATTATAGAGTTAGATTATTACCTTGTTAACTTTCAAAGAAGATGATGATGATGATTCTTTGTTTTTAAATTTACAAAGCTTATTCTTCCTCTTTCTTTCTTCTTATCTCTTTTCTCACTCATTCTTACTCTGATATTCTAACTTTAGCTTTTCTAACTTCACGTAGTATATCATATATCATATAACTGACATATAGATAAAATATACATATAATATAAAATATAACTTGATAAACACTTTAATCCTCTATTAAAAATATATCAGTTACTTTTTGTTTTGAAAATCAAAAGCCATAAGGCTTGTTTGGCAAAACCCATTTTAAAAATAGATTTTTTAGAACTAAGGCCTTGTTTGTAAGACTAATTTAAAATAGACTTAAGGGCCTTGTTTAGTAAAATTGAATTAAAACCCTTTTAGATTATTTTAATAACTCTTTACTACATAGTTTAAATGTCACACTTTATTTAATTAAATCTTAATATTCTAATTTAATTAAATTAAAGCTAACATCCATTATTAAATAAAATTGCCACATAAATTAAATTGCTACACAATTATAATTTACTCATTAATCATAACTCCATGTAACAAATTAGTAAATCTCTAATTTAATTATTTAAATTAAATTAAACATTACTATAATTATTCATTAAATCATTAATCTAACAAATCACCACATAACAGTTCATCTAATTTAATTATCTCAATTAAATTAGAACTTCACCACAAAATTACTTAAACATCAACTTAATATTAAACATCAATTTAATTAACATATTGCACTTAATTAAATTACTCCGCAACATAATCACATCAATTATTTATTTAACTCAATAAATAAATTAATTAAAATATTTATTTAATTTAATAAATATTTAAAATAAAATACAAAATCTCGTTTGTTACAATCTTCCCCCCTTAAAAGAATTCTGTCCCCAGAATCACAACTAAAAAAAACTCATTCGTCACATTCTTCCCCCCTTAAAAAAATTCTGTCCCCAGAATCGTTATACAAGAAATTAAACAAATAACTGGGGATAGGTTTTCATCATAACATTTTTGAGTTTCCACGTAGCTTCTTCAGCATTGTGGTTCCTCCAGATTACCTTAACAGAAGGTATCACTTTATTTCTAAGTACTTGCTCTTTTTTGTCAACTATCTGAACAGAAACTTTCTTATATGTTAAGACTTTATCACATGCTTGTAATCATGTTTGTACGGTTGCAACACAAAAATATGGAAAACGTTATGAACATGATCTAACTTCGGAGGTAACGCAACCTCGTAAGCTACCTTGCCAACCCTTCGCAGTATCTTAAAAGGTCTAATAAATATGGGACTCAGCTTCCCCTTCTTGCCAAATTGAATCTTCCCCTTCCAGAGAGATACCTTCAGGAAAACGAAGCTTCCCACTTCAAACTCTTGATTCTGACGATGATAATCAGCATATTTCTTCTGTCTGTCCTGAGCAGCAACTAACCTCGTTCTAATCAGCTTCACGATCTCAGCAGTTTGTTGTACCAATTTTTGTCCCAACAGTTGATGCTCACCGACCTCATCCCAGCATAATGGAGTCCTGTATTTTCTGCCGTATAATGCTTCGTAAGGCGGTATGCTAGTACTTGCATGGTAACTATTGTTGTAGGTGAACTCCACCAATGGTAGATGATCATTCCAGCTTACTTTGAAGTCCATAACATAAGCACTCAGTATATCCTCTAGAGTTTGAATCGTTCTCTCGCTCTGGCCATCAGTCTGAGGATGGTACGCCGTACTCATTCGCAATTGCGTTCCCAAGCACTCATGTAATTGCTTTCAGAAATTTGATATAAAACGCGGATCCCTGTATAATATAATTGATACCGAAACACCGTGTCTAGAAATAATTTCCTTAACGTACAGCTTCGCCAATTGATTCAAGTTGAATCTAATCTTTATAGGTAAGAAATGCACAAACTTCGTCATTCGATCCAGTATAACCCATACTGCATCATAACCCTTCTGAGTCGTTGGAAGACCAACCACAAAATCTATCATGATATGATCCCACTTCCATTTTGGAATCTCCAGCGGTTGCAGCAATCCACTTGGTCTCTGATGTTCTTCTTTGACCTTCTGACATTATAGACATTTCGCAACACATTCAGCAACGTCTCTCTTCATATTTGGCCACCAGAAATGTTGTCTGAGATCCTGGTACATCTTCGTACTCCCAAAGTGAATCAAATATCTCAAACTGTGAGCTTCGCTCAAAATTTCCTCTCTGATTTCTGGAACTGGCAGTACCCAGATTCTCTATTAAAACCGTAGCAGTCCGTCAGCATCAACCTTAAACTTTATTTTTTCATCATCGGTTATTCTCTTCCAAATTTTCTCACACTCCTCATTATGTAGTTGTGCTTCTTTCACCTTGTCCACCAAGGTTGAACCGGTAGTTACTTAAAATAGTTTCTCATTTGACTCCTTCGGATACTTAACTTCCAGCTCCAACTTAGCCATCTCATCCACCAACTGTTCCTGAGCAGTTAACAACACTAACTTTTCCCGGCCCTTTCTGCTTAAGGCGTCGGCAACGACATTTGCTTTACCCGGATGGTATAGAATCTCGCAATCATAGTCCTTGATAAGCTCCAACCATCTCCTTTGGCGCATATTCAAATCTTTTTGTGTAAAGATATACTTTAGACTCTTATGATCTGTGTATATCTCACACTTCTCTCCATATAGGTAGTGTCTCCATATCTTTAGAGCAAACATTACTGCTGCCAATTCCAAGTCATGGGTCGGATACCCTTTCTCATAGTCCTTCAGCTGACGTGATGCATAAGCACTGACTTTGCCGTTCTGCATCAGTACACAGCCTAATCTTTTATGTGAAACATCACTGTATACCACGAAATTTCCTGTACTATCCGACAAAAACAACACAGGCGCAATACTCAACCACTTCTTCAGTTCCTGAAAACTCTCCTCACACTTTTCCGTCCAAACGAACTTAACCGTCTTCCTAGTCAAATTCGTCAACGGAGTTGCGATTTTGGAAAAGTCTTGAATAAATCTTCTGTAGTAACATGCCAATCCCAAGAAACTCTTTACTTCTAACAGTGTCTTCGGCTGATCCCAATTCATTACAGCTTCAACCTTCGATGGATCTAGTGAAATCCCATCTTTATCAATTACGTGGCCCAGAAATTGAACACGTTCTAACCAGATTTTGCACTTCGAGAATTTCACATATAACTTCTCTCGTCTCAGCGATTCCAATGTCAGCCTCAAATGTTCCGTGTGTTCCTCCTTAGTTTTGGAATAGACCAAAATGTCATCTATGAACACCACCACGAACTTGTCTAGAAACGGCTTAAACACTCTATTCATTAGGTGTGACAACCCTAATTTTCAAAAATTATTAGAATAAGAAATTAATAAATAAAATTCTTATTACGAGATGTTTTGCGTTTGGATATGTGTATATATGTGTTATATATTGTGAAGTATATGATTTGGTGTGAATATAGAAGATATATATATATATATATATATATATATATATATATATATATATATTCATATATTGGAATGGTGAGGTTTAATAGTTAATTTAACTAGTGAAGAAACTAAATGAAATTATTACGAAAAGATAATTAAGTTAATCTAATTAAGTTGGGAATTATATTATGAAATAATATAATTTGATTATTATGCCTTGTGGCAATGAATGTATTATGAATTAAATTCCATAACTAATGTGAGTAATTCACTTAATTAAAATAGTGAGTTAATGTAAAATAATTAGAATAAGAATTTAATGAATAAAATTCTTATTATGACGTGTTTAATAAAATAAATATTTTAATTGAAATATTTATGGAGTAAAATAAATATTCAGTGGAAATTATTATGAAATAATTTATTTAAGGATGATGATATTAAATAAATTGATTAATATTTAAGTAGTAATTAGATGTATGGGTTAAATAAATTGTATTGAGATAATTTATGCGAGGAAAAGAATTAAATAATTATATATTATAATTGTATAATTCATTTGAGTTAATTAAAATAATATAGGGAATAAATACTAATTATTTTAATGGAAAAGTCTATTTTAAGTTAAGGGTTATGAATATAATTCCATAATGTATAAGTATAATAATTATACATATTATAATTGTACAATTATTTAGTTTAGCTAGCTAAGTAATTTAGTAGTATGGTTAAAGTGTGACACTTAGAGAAATGAAGATATATTATATAATAAGGCGATTATAAAAAAAAATTAGAAGGGGATAATTGGGTTTTAGCCAAACATGGCTTTGAGACCCTTGGTTTTTGCAACTGCTGAGACTTTGGGTTTTTGTAACGGGCTAGAAAATAAAACTTACGCTCAAGTTTCACAAGGCTAAGTTAGAGAGAAACTGAGGGAGAGAACTTTCTGAGAAAGTTGAGAGTAAAGAGGAATTCTGTGATTCAAGGAAGATGTATAAGATTAACCAAGTTTTCTACATCATCTAGATATTTTAAAGAAGAAATCAAAAGTAATTGTCTAAATCTAAAGTTTTGTTCTTATTAAACTTCACTGTAAATAGTGTTGGTGGATGATTTCTTAAGAAAATTGATTATATATGTTTTTGGGTATATATATTCTGTTATATATCATCTATAAGCAATTTTTAGGTAATTGAATTCATGAAGTTATGCTAAAGATGAAGAACTTGTGTTCTTAATGAAATATATATGTTATGGCGTAGTTGGAGTTAAAGTTTAGTTCTGAAATCATGATGAAAACCTTAAATTGATGATGTATTATGATAGTACTCGAAAAAACGAAAACAACCCAAGTTGAACGAGTCAAAACGGATGTAAAACGAATTCGTAGTGAATGAATTCGCTAAATATGTGTAAAATATGAAAAGTTAGCATGAACACTGAATTGGAACCCTTAAAATGAATTGTTAATATTTTTGAAGTGTTATAGTTATTATGTAGATGAGTAGTTCAGTGTTTTACGAATCCATAGAGTCGAAAACGGACTCAATTAGATGTGTATAACTCAATTTATGAAGATTAGAAGGAGGAAAGGGTCAGAAAATTCGTAAGAACAACAACTAGGTAAAAAAATCGCGTAGCATGCTGTCAGTGGCGCAGCTGCGCTGCACCCAAGGCTATTTGGGGCGCAGCTACACTGGAAGAGTTGTCAGTCCAGGACTATTTTGACCTCTTGTGGTAAAACAGCCATAACGTTTTCATATGAATTCCGATTGAGGAGATTAAAGATAATTCGGAACGAGAACGAGTAGACCTACAACTTTTGTTCTTTAAGTTTTTCAATTTGAGGTCAGTAGCAGGGGTCAAAATGGTCATTTTGGGGACTGATATGTATTCGGAGGCAATCGGAGGGCTTCGGGCGTGCACGTATGCAAGTGTAGTGCTTCTGACGATAAAAGATGTTATCCTAAGTTATATAACATGAATGTTAGTAAATATAATGATGGTTAACATTAATAAATGATGTATTAGATTAGTTATATAAGCACACTAAGCATAAACAAGAGAGACAATTCGGGCGAGTGACGAATGAACGTCGAAACGTCGTGACAAGTGTTAATGAACGTAAAAGGTGTTTTAAGTCAAATGAAATGAACATTATAAGGTATGAAATGGGGTTAGTATAAAACCAAGAAGTAGTCCTAGCAAGACTTAAACACTTGAATGAATTTTAAATATTACTAAAAAGAAATATAGTGAGATATAAGTCGAAAGTTAACACAATCAAATTGAACATTGTGTATTAATTAATAAGAAGGGTTATGGGGTGTAGAGTAATGTTTACATTATAACTACTATGCGTTGCTATGTGACTAATAGTTGATGTACATGATTTTATAATTGTGTAGGGCACGTGAAGTGCAGATAGCTGTAAGCTGTTAAACTGTTATTGGTAAACAACGATCAAGGCAAGTCTTTTAGTTCATATTTGCTATGTGAACTTGATGATGAACTGTTTTAAATCTTTATTTCAAATAGCATGATGTGTTATATATATGTTGAAAGTATAAAACGTTAAAGTCAATTTATGACTATGTTGATTTAGTAATGAATGTTGATTGAGTAAGGAACTCAATCTTTATACTTGTTATATGAACTGCAGCATGTATGTTATGTTAGTGCAATGTTTATGAGATGTATGTTGAGCATGTTGTTATGTGATATGTGATGTATGAAAACTGTTAGATCTTGCTGAGCTGTCGAGCTCAATCTTGTAATAATCACTTTTGCAGGTTAAGGATTCAAGGTAACGTTATGCGCTACTTGAAAGAAATGAATCAGATGTAATGCATGAAGATTTATATACTTTGGTTGGGTTGTTATTATTTTGGACCTTGTTTAAGGTTTCAGATAATATATTAGCTAATGTATGACGGTTAACAGATGTTGAGTTGTAAAGTTTAAATTTTATCCGATGTATAAGGGTTATTAAACCTGGTTGTATGTTTTAGTTATAATAACTCTGATGAAGCAATTCATAAAATAGATTTGAATCAAAGTTATATAATGATAAAGGTTGCAATTCAGGGTAATAAAGAAAGAGTTGTATAAAAGTTTTAAATATTCTGCATTTTTAGTGTTTTTAATATCGAATAATGATGTAATTATAGATTAAAAGTTATATTGTTAACGATCGAGAATGAGAATTATAAGGTAAGAATTTTGGGGTTGTTACATTAGGTCCATAAATGCCACTGTTGCATTCGTTAGACCAAATGACATCACCAAAAACTCGTAATGTCCATACCGAGTTCTAAATGCCGTCTTCGGTACATCCTCTCTTCTTACCTTCAACTGATGATACCTTTTTCTCAAATCTATTTTCGAGAAGTATCTAGCACCCTTCAATTGATCGAACAAGTCATCCATCCTAGGTAAAGGATACTTATTCTTGATCTTGACTTTGTTCAACTCCTTATAATCAATGCAAAGCCGCATCGATCCATCCTTTTTCTTTACGAACAATACTTGCGCTCCCCATGGAGATACGCTCAGCTGAATATACTTCTTGTCAAGCAATTCTTGCAGTTGAACCATCAAGTCCTTCATCTTTACTAGAGCCATTTTGTATGGGGCTTTCGATATCGGAGCAGTTCCCGGTGCTAAGTCGATCATGAACTCTATCTTTCTATCCGGCGGAAGTCCTGGCAAATCGCTCGAAAATATATCCACAAACTCCTTAACCACTGATATCTCTTCCAGCTTTGGACTCTCCTTACGAGTATCCATTATGTAGGCTAAATACTCTCCACAACCTTTCTTCAATAACTTCTTGGCCTGCATAATCGCCAGATAACTCGCTTGTCTAGGAAATTTGCTACCATAAAACACTAACTTTGACGGAGTCGTAAGGTTTACAGACTTCTTCTGACAATTAATTACCACCCCATGGTTGAACAACCAATCCATTCCCAGTATAACATCGAATTCCCCAAGTTTTATCGAAATCAAATCTACCAACAATTCATGAACCTTAATGACCAATCTACAGTTCTTGTGTACAAACCTAACAGGAATAACCTCCCTATTCGCAATCTCTATGTTCAAAGGTAAATTAATTCCTCCTTAGGTAAGTCTAAAGTCTTAGCAAAGTCATCAGATATGAATGAACAAGTAGCACCCGAATCAAATAATATATAAGCATTAATACTATTGACCGGAATAATACCTGACACCACATCCTTTGATTGCACAACATCCTGCACGGTCATGTTGAATGTTCTGGTGGTAGGTCGGCTCGACTGAGGTGGTCCAGCGATAGTCAAAGTGCTGCCACTGTTCTTTCCTCTTCCCTCTGTCGACCCTCTAGCTGGTTTCTTATGGCACTCCCGTGCCATGTGATCCTTAGACCCGCATGTGAAACAAGCTCCCTTCTTTGGGTTAGGACAATTCGGCGCAATGTGGCCTTCCTGACCACAGTTGAAACATACTCACCTTTCCCTCAAGCATACTCCAGTGTGATTTTTCCCCCATGTAGCACATGCTTCAATTCTTCAATTCTGCTAGCTTCCCTGTTAACTGTTGGTCCGATTAGATGATGACACAATTAACGCGCAAGTATACACGGTCAACAAGTAATAAAGAGTGAGTAAAGATATCATTCCCATGAGGAATTAACAGATAAAAGGTCGCCAAAGCACTAGCACATAATCATTTCAGTCTTATTTAAACGGGTGGTAAAGAGAAAGAATTAAAATTACTTTAAACTAGGCAAGGAAGTAAACTTAAACTAATTAATCCTAGAGTAAAATCAGATAATGAAGATAAGAGATTCCAATTTCTCCTAATGATTCGTCTAAGTCGACACACTTCCAAGTAGGTCAAATTAATCATTACAGTTGTTAGCCGAGAACACGAAGGTAAGAGAATGCCATCTTTCGATGCACCTAATCTATATCACGTGCAATCCACAGATGATAGAACGCACGTGAACGCCCACATTATCTAAACCCCTATATGTCTATGGTGCTTACAAATAAATAGGGTTTTAGGTAATGCCCTCTATTGACTATGAGCGACTCTTCAGTATATGTCTATCCTAAGCACAAATCATACGTCCAACGCCATGTGAACGTACAATCGCCTGCTACTACGATTAGACCTAAACCCACACTTCATCTTTCAATCCCATGTGGGTTATCACAGTAATTGGTCATGACTCAATTAAGCAATGAAAGTATACATCGCAATAGACAAACACATAGTAATCAAATAAGACCATCATGGAAGAAATATCAAATTAAACTACTCATTAGGTTCCATTGAAATCTCAAAATATGATTTAAGTCATAGATAACTCGAATATATTATCCACAAGTAGATTATACATTATCCAAATACAAATTGAATACAAGGAGAGTGAAGAGATAGAAATTGCAAATCTTTGTTCTTTCTCCAAGTGTGGATCTTCAATGTCAATCTCTTGCTTCAATTTTTTTCTCTAATCTAACCCTAAAATCTGACTAACTAACTAAACTCTAATCTAACACTAATCTACTCCTAATCTATACAAGAAATGTAAGGGAAATGGAAGAATAAGCTAGGGCTAGGGCTTAAGGCCAATATTTGATGGTTTTTCTGGCCACAAACGAGCCCCCTTATATCCCACTCAAAAGCCAAGTCCCGTTCAATTGAAAAGTTAGGTCTGGCACAGCTAGGACTGGCGCGGCCGAGCCCAAAAATGCACTAGAATCCGAGCGCCCGCGCCAAGGCTTTTCTACTGCAGAGTTCTCTCGTAAAACTGCCATAACTTTTGATCCGGAAGGAGTTACGAGGCCTGCCACCTGTCAAATCGAAGCTATCGAAGAGCTCTACAACTTTCATTCTTTGAGAATTGAGAAATAATGTATGGATGAAGGCTGAAATTGAACTCCAAGTGACAGCTATGCAATAGAAACCCAAAACCGTGGAGTTTAACGTCCGTTGGTATACGAGGCATAACTCTCGCCTCCGAACTCCGATTGGGATGATTCAAGATGTTTCAGAAAGCTTAGAAGACGCTCTACAATATGAACTAAGCTCCAATCCAAGAACATGAAATGAACATAAAACCCCCAAACGATGTCCGGATTGCATTTCCTTCCCATTTTTTGCTTCGAAGGCCATTCTTGCTCCTTTTGGCCTCTAGACTCGTGGCATCACCTTCATTGCTTCCTCACCCATGCTATCTTCATGCTTGAAGCCCATTTAAAGTGCTTTGTCCCATTTAAGCGTTCTTTTGCCCTTTTAAGCTCAATTTGCACCCGAAGAGTTTCTAAACCTGAAAATCACAAAATAAAGTAAAAACACATAAAACGCACAACGATACTTGAGTTTAAGCAACAGAATAAGTTGGTTACTATTCGAATAAGTGGTCATAAAAGTCACTTATCAAATACCCCCAAACTTAAACATTGCTTGCCCTCAAGCAACCAAAACAAAACTAAACAAAAGATGCAATGCAGTATCTATAATGTATGCAACCTACGCTATCATGAATGCGAATCCAAGTTCCTAGCCAGTATTGAACTTTAAAAGCAATGACTCAGAAAATCACGAGATAGTCGAATAGATAAGCTACCCAAAATAAGACCATAAGGCATATTCTGCAAATCCAAAACTGTCAGCACTGATGTATTGTGCGTTGTGTGCCTAGCAACCATTAGATATGCATTCAGATAAATAACTCACATACTATGATTCTTAGGGGAAAAACAAGCTTTAACTTAAGAAAAACAGTAAATCATATAAGTTCTAACTAAGACCATATATTACTAGAGTTAAGAGTCAACAGGTGGTTTTAATTAAGCTCTTATTACTCACGAGGGAGTATTTGCACTTTTTCGTGTACACATTTGACTGTGCAATGCCTAGTTCTCTTAGGCTTTTCAATGATATCCATGTAGCGAGCTTTCGACCAACGACTCCCAGACTAGACGGCCTTAGGGCACTGGGTGTAGAGACACCCCTAGGGCTTACTTGCTAGAATATCAAAGGCCACAGAACTCGATGTAGCCGAAGTGTTTATTTTTTTTTCTTTTTCTTAATCTTTTCTTTTGTTTTTTTTTCTTTTTCTTTTTATGCAAGGGAGTGCGTCTTACTGTCCATCTCCCCACATAAATCATGCATGTCCCCTGTTTCTCCCAAACTTAAGCTTTTAACAGTCTAGTTATTATTATATGCGAACTGAAACTCTTTTATTAAAACATAGTTTTTCCACCAGAAGACAAGTATGTAAACATTTAAACTTAGCATATCATGGTGTTTACTCTATCATGCTTACTGGTTACACAGTATCTAACAGGTAAGGATTTACATATATGACCATGAAATCAGGCTTATGTCTCAAATCAGTTCAACAATCAAGTGATTTCAGTTTCTTCACAGGCAACATACATAACTAACCAACTGAAAATTGGATTCATGCAGTATGCTCTAACACAGAATGCAAAAACAAATAATTTTTTTTAAAATTTTCACAAATTTTAACTATTTACAACCTACATAAACTAAATAAACAACCACAATATACAATATGAATGCAACTACCCTATATGCAAAATAAAGCCAATACCCCCAAACGTAAACTATTCAATGTCCTCATTGAAGGTAAAGGTAAAAAAGAAACTCCCCTATTTGGCTTCTGATGCTGCATGAAATGAAGTGGCATCCTCTCAGAAGTTTCCTCGTCTCTCTCTTCTCTTGGTAAAATAAACCCCGCTTAACACTATACTCAATGAACCAACCCAACTCTATATCAATCTTGCTCTGCTAGAGATCCCACACTCAAATCTCAATTGATCAGGTTGAGAGGATGAGGTGGATGAGAATTGGTACTTTGGATTGAGGAGGTAGGAGGTTTTCAAAACTAAGGCTTGTAGTGGAGGGGATTGCATGAGATGGAAGAGATGGGGGATTGCATGAAGGAACTTGAGGGTTTGGGATAAGAGGCTTGTGTGCTGCTGATAATTTACATGAAGTGATGCCCCCCCCCCAAAATCTGCAAGATTTTCCTTAAGTCAGACCCTTTTTGTGCTAGGCGCGGCTGCGCGCGGATGCAGGCTTAAATGGCCGCGACCGCGCGGCCTTCTATTTTTTGTTTCTGCAGCCTTTGCTCTGTGCACTTGATTGGCCCTTGAGCTTTACTTCTTGCAGCATGGATTGACCCTGAGAACGACATATAACATTTATTAAGCCCTCATACATTATCAAAAGTATATTATCTATTTACATCAAGAGAATTAACTATGGAAAGATATTTGCATTAAATTCCCTAAAATTCTCTAAAGGTGCGTATAAGCAATGCAAGTGCATCAAAAGTATGCTATAAGCTTTATGTTCCCAAAAATTATACGCATTTATGCCTAAAACCAAAAATGTAGGCATGAGCTCCTAAATCTACGAGCATTCAAAAATTTTAAACTAAATACTAAACTAATAAGAATTAAACAAGAGGGAGGGAAGTATGATAGAAAGCAAGAAATGGAGAATTAAACAAGGAGGGAGAAAGAGAAATGATGGGGTGCCTCCCATCGAGCGCTTAATTTATAGTCCTCTAGCTGGACTGTGTCGGACCACTGCTATCCGACTCCCCGACGATATTGGAGAACCCCTCCATCCATCAGAATTGCTATATGCTTTTGGAGGCTTCCCAATAGAGGAGGACTCAGATTTAAACTACCTAGCGTCGGATATGTATATGAATTCCCCGGATAAAAGGTCGGGGAGCTAGGCAATGGTTCCACTGTGTATGTGAAATGATCGGGGCATGGAGGCATAGACCACACAACGGATTCTTCTTCTATTCTCTTCTCTTCTGACCACCATAGTTTGAAGCTGGCGGACTCTCTTATATCATCTAGATCCGGCTTTGTAATGTGGCTTCCAAGGGGAAAAGGGTGTGCAAACTTGACTGGCTTGTTCCACGAAGGCTGAGAAGGCTCTTGGGGGATTTTCACTGTTGGTTCACATTCATACTCCACATCCCCAATTGGCTCCTCTATTTTCATTGCTTTCGGCTCGTCCAGTTGCAATTGCACTTCGGATTCTCTATCAGTTTCTGCACCCATGTCATAGCACCGATCTTTCTAAGGGTCGTAACTCATGGCATCATTCATTGGAGGTACAGGATCTTGCATTGTTGTCTCTTGTTCATATACCTCGTCCTTATTTAATGCCGTGCTAATCTGCTCCACCCAAATATGAAGATCCTCATTTGAATACTCTTGCTTAATCAAGATCTCCTCTTCTACTTTGTCCTCAGAATCTATGTACTGAAACTCACTGGAGTTTTGAGGTCCTTTGCTCACAGCTTCTACTACTTGAGAGAGCTGATTCTGAAGATTCTGAGTCTGTATCCCTTGCTCAATTAACTCCTCTTTCATCAAGGCCATGTTATTTTGATTTGCCCAATTCTGGAGATTCTCGCTTGACTACTCTTGCTAAACTGAGGTCTCCTGTGTTGATGCTATGGAATTTCCCCATAAATTGTCCAATCCTTCCTTTTCAGTTTCAGTCTCGGGATCCATGTACTGAGGCTCATTTGTTGAAGGATTGTTGATTAGGGCCATCTGGTTCAGAAAGTTTTGGTTCTATTCTTCTTGGCTCCTAATCCTCTCCTCTTGCTTCGCTAAGGCTCTATCCAGGATGTCCATGGTAGACTGTTCTCCTTGTAACCATGGGGATGGATAAGTGGGTTCGGGTGTAAAAATTGGACTCGGCTCACAGTATTGGTCTTGATAGTAGTTTCCGGAAGGGCTCGGGTGATACACCCAATCTTGCTGATAATTGGTGTACGGCTCACTGTGGAAGTACTCACCCCCATACTGCTCCTGTCCATAACTGATAGGCTCCTGATGGCTCATATAAGCTCTAGCACCATAGTCATATGAAGTCAATGGCTCTCGACTCTGTTGGGCTGAAACAGTATCCAACTTTCTCGAGAGCTCCTCTAACTGTGCTGAGAGTGTGGCAATTGGGTCGAGTCCATCAGTGCTTGCTTCCCTTAGTTGCTCTTGTCTTGTACAGTTCCATGGATAAAATTTAAGTCCATTGTACATGAGAAGAGAATATAGGAAGAATTAAAACAAAAATAAAAAGTTTAAATTAAGACTAATTTGATTGAAACTAATGTTGGCAAACAGTTATACAAATAATTCCCAAGCAATGGCACCAAAAACTTGTTGGTCCGATTAGATGATGACACAATTAACGCACAAGTATACGCGGTCAACAAGTAATTAAGAGTGAGTAAAGATATCGTTCCCACGAGGAATTAACAGATAAAAGGTCGCCAAAGCACTAGCACATAATCATTTCAGTCTTATTTAAACGGGTGGTAAAGAGAAGGAATTAAAACTACTTTAAACTATGCAAGGAAGTAAACTTAAACTAATTAATCCTAGAGTAAAATTAGATAAAGAAGATAAGAGATTCCAATTTCCCTTAATGATTCGTCTAAGTCGACACACTTCCAATTAGGTCAAATTAATCATTACAGTTGTTAGCCGAGAACACGAAGGTAAGAGAAGGCCATCTTTCGATGCACCTAATCCATATCACGTGCAATCCACAGATGATAGAATGCACGTGAACACCCACATTATCTAAACCCCTATATGTCTATGGTGTTTACAAATAAATAGGGTTTAAGGTCAAGTCCTCTATTGACTACGAGCGGCGCTTCGGTATATGTTTATCCTAAGCACAAATCATACATCCAACGCCATGTGAACATATAATCGCCCGCTACTATGATTAGATCTAAACCCACACTTCGTCTTTCAATCCCATGTGGGTTATCACAGTAATTGGTCATGACTCAATTAAGCAATGAAAGTATACATCGCAATAGACAAACACATAGTAATCAAATAAGACCATCATGGAAGAAATATCAAATTAAACTACTCATTAGGTTCCATTGAAACCTCAAAATATGATTTAAGTCATAGACAACTCGAATATATTATCCACAAGTAGATTATACATTATCCAAATACAAATTGAATACAAGGAGAGTGAAGAGATAGAAATTGCAAATCTTTGTTCTTTCTCCAAGTGTGGATCTTCAATGTCAATCTATTGCTTTAATCTTCTTCTCTAATCTAACCCTAGAATATAACTAACTAACTAAACCCTAATCTAACACTAATCTACTCCTAATTTATACAAGAAATGTAAGGGAAATGGAAGAACAAGTTAGGGCTAGGGCTTAAGGCCAATATTTAATGGTTTTTTTGGCCACAAACGAGCCCCCTTATATCCCACTCAAAAGCTAAGTTCTATTCAATTGAAAAGTCAAGTCTGGCACAGCTGAGGACTGGATCGGCCGCACCCAAAAATGCACTAGAATCCGCGCGCCTGCGCCAAGGCTTTTCTACTACAGAGTCCTCTGGTAAAACGGCTATAACTTTTGATCCGGGAGGAGTTACGAGGCCTGCCACCTGTCAAATCGAAGATATCGAAGAGATCTACAACTTTCATTCTTTGAGAATTAAGAAATAATGTATGGATGAAGGCTGAAATTGAACTCCAAGTGACAGCTGTGTAATAGAAACCCAAAACTGTGGAGTTTAACGTCCGTTGATATACGAGGCATAACTCTCGCCTCCGAACTCCGATTGGGATGATTCAAGATGTTTCGGAAAGCTTAGAAGATGCTCTACAATATGAACTAAGCTCCAATCCAAGAACATGAAATGAACATAAAATCTCCAAACGATGTCCGGATTGCATTTCCTTCCCATTTTTTGCTTCAAAGGCCATTCTTGCTCCTTTTGGCCTCTAGACTCGTGGCATCACCTTCATTACTTCCTCACCTATGCTATCTTTATGCTTTAAGCCCATTTAAGTGCTTTGTCCCATTTAAGCGTTCTTTTGCCCTTTTAAGCTCAATTTGCATCCGAAGAGTTTCTAAACCTAAAAATCACAAAATAAAGCAAAAACACATAAAACGCACAACGATACTTGAGTTTAAGTAACAGAATGAGTTGGTTACTATCCGAATAAGTGGTCATAAAATCCATTTATCATTGACCCCCAGCAGATACCCTATCGTTCCATTTTCTTTTCTGGTTGGTACCACTACCACCAGCTTTATTCTCGGTTTCATTCTTCTTCTTCTTCAGGTCTTGGTTATACCTGGTCAAGGCATCGCTTCCACGTTCCGCGATGATCACCTTTTCCAACACAGCTGCAAATGTATTCAGCTGGAATATGGAGACCTTAATGTACAACTAGGGCTTCAATCCCTGCTCGAACGTTCTTGCCTTTCTCTCGGTAGTACTAACCTGGTATGTTGCAAACCTTCCTAGCTCGTTGAATTTCGCGGCGTACTTTGGCACTGACATAGTTCCATGCTTCAGCTCTAGAAACTGAATCTCCATCTCATTTTGCGAGCTTACTGGAAAGTACATTTCAAAGAACATCTCCTTGAATCAGTCCCATGCTATCACACCTTCCCCTCCTCGAGTCTTGTTAGCCTGCCACCAGTAGCTAGCTTCTGACTTCAGCATAAATGTCGCGAATGCCGTCTTTTGGTCACTATTAATTTTGGCCACATCAAAGACCTTCTCCATTTCCATCACCCATGTCTAGGCCTCTATCGAGTTCACAGATCCTTGGAACTCCGACAGTCCTACCGCTTTGAATTCCTTGAATGTCGCGGCTTGTACTTGTGGCTGATTCGCAAGCGCTCCCGTAAGTAATTTTACCAGTTGCTGAACTAGGTTAGCATTAGCCTCATCGTTGTTGTTGTTGTTGTTGTTGTTTGTAGAACCCTATTGTTGTTTACATACTGGTTTTCTTCTAGCAGGCATCTTTCTGTTAAGTCATACTCTTATTAGATCCCTACTCATCTCTTCAATATTTAAGATCAACTTAAACATTTAAAATAAATAAATTCACACTTGAACACATAGCACTTCAATAAACTTCAATATTTTTATTCATTCATAATTTTTAAAACATAGAAAGGATAGCATCTTTGCTATTTAGATCATCTTTCCTGAATTGAAACAAGTTACAGGATTACATTATCTTATTATCCCATTATTATCTCAAATTCTTGGACTTACATTATTTATTACATAAGTAATCACATAGTTTATTACTCTACTATATAGGTATATTAAGATGTCGCACAGCCTCTCCACGTTCTTCTTCCATCACCCGAAACACTGTTTTACGATCCACCATATACCACTGCAAATCCTTGAACTAAGTTGGGTAATAAAAGACACGATCCTTAGCCCTATCTATAGCTGAATGAAAAGCATAGTCCGTCTCCTTCAGCTAGGCCTTCTTCGCCTGAACCTTATCCTCTGCACGATCTGCATGTTGAGTAGCCTTCAAACATGCATCCTCTGCTCTGGCACGCTTTACTGACTCTTCTTTAATGTCGTTCTTTAGTTTAGCTAGTGCATCATCTCTTTCACCTTCCACGTGAACTAAATCCCACTTCACATTTCCAAGATGATCGTCCAGTTCTTGAATCGTCTCCTCCTTCTGCTGTATGGTGGTCTAACTCACATCCACCAGCTCCTCTAGCTCTCCAACTCTACCATGCAGCTCAATGTTACGATCATAGACTTCCTCGTACATCACAGCGCTAATAGAGTTAGGTGGAAATTCCTCTTCAGGATCCTCCTCCTCTTCCTCTGACCCATACTTATCATCTCGGTCAAAGACTGGCTCATGCTCCTGACCCAATATTGTTATCAATAGAGATGTCTTTCTCTAAACCAACTGCTCCCAGACAGTATGGATGTCTCTGGACTCCTCATCCCTAGGCATCTGGGGTAACTCCTACCTAGCCTGACTAGACTCTCTAACATTCATCATCTTGACAATAAAATTTTAAAGTTTAATTATTATGTGATATCGATCGATACTCTTCAAACACAAAATATAAGAACAAAGCACATAAAGTATTTTTTTATCTTTAACTATCATCACTATCTTTTCGATCTCTTATAAGGCTACTACCTAAGGTTCCCCACCTATGGTTCATAACCTAAAGCTTTGATACCAACTTGTGACACCCCCAAATCCGGGTACTTCATTTCTATAGGATTTAGTGTTCACTATCTAAATAAAACACAACTAACTTCCCATAATAAGGAATGCAAAATAAATTACAACCTTTATAAATAAAAATCTTCCTTTAAAAAGGATTACAACTAAACAAAATGTTCCCAGGGTTTCTAACCTTAAACGTTGTTAATGCGGAAAAATAAAACATTATAAACAATTTAAAGTCTTATTACAAATCATATCATAAATATGAACAAGTCTTCACTTGTTCATCTTGCCTTTTCCTTTGCTAGTTAAGGGCTCGTCAACCTTCTCAACTTTGGCTGCAATGGTTATGTATATGTAAGAGTGAGCAAACAAAAGCTCACTTGAATAACAAACATTAATGATGACATATCACTGAATAATTTCAACTGAATTGAATAACATTTCTATCATCGATAATCAAGAATTGAATATAGAATTTAGAATTCATCTGAGGGTCATAAGACCTTGAACTATATCCCAGGTTGTAAGTATCTCTACTTAGACCTTTAACAGTCGTTAGACTATATGGACTCTTAACTCGTACTTAAGGGGATCAACCCTTCATACCATATATTGTGCACAAGCATCTTAACGCTTTCGCATGGTAATCCCCTATTACTAGGGTTGTTCATCTCAGTTTAATTAACTAATCCGCACCAAAGAAAGTTTGGTTTGGATAAGCTAAAAGGGTAGTTTAGAGTTTAACTATCACCAACTAAGAAGTAGTTGAATCAACTTACAACAATTAAGATTTGGATAACAAAAGAATTATGAAATAAATTTGTGTCATAGCAATTGACATCATATTTGACAACCATGCTTTAAAAATAAACTTAAAACATTTGAAAGATATGATAAAATCTTGCTTGAACAATTAAGTCAAGGTTACATTATTTTTAATAATGAATTTTAATAAGATACTTGTCCAATGCAGAATAAGAGAACTTGCTCAATCAAAACTAAACATAATCGAGTTAGGGTAAGAGAACTTGCTTCGTGCGCAAGATGGCAATTAACAACTCGTTCCACAATTATCCTACATACACGTAATTAACAATAGTAACATAAATTAGTTACCATATAGCTATATCACATCATTAGTTAACCCCTCTAAGTTAACTCACCATCTTTTATTAGGTTTTATCACTAACTATCACATAACATGATTAAATCACACATTCACATCACACTTTATAACTAATCAAATTATAATTTAAAATCATACATTTCATATTAAAAATATGATTTAATACTGTCCAATTAGCATATAATTTTATTAACATGCTTTTATATTCATTACGTTAACATTCTCATAAAATTGTATATTAAAATATAATTTTATGGCTAATATGCATAGCTGGCGCTGCAGCGCCACACAATGAACTGCAGCCGGCGCTGCAGCACTGCCACGCCATCAAGGGCTCTGCAGGCCTGGTGCTGCAGCGCTCCAGTTATACTCAGAACTGGCGCTGCCGTGCTGCCACATCAGCAGTCTCTGAAATTCGGTCTTGGCGCTGTAGCGCTGTAGTCAACAAACATAACTGGCGCTGCGACGCTGTGCCACGTCACCTGACTCTGCAGTGGCGCTGCAATGCCCAGTTTACTCACAAAGCTAGCATTGCGGTGCTACGTCACAGTCAGACGTAGATTGCTTCGCAAACTGTGCAGGAAAAAGTCAATTTGGCTTATTTTATCGCACCAAACTCAGAATTTAACTCACATAATGCATATAAAACTTTATAAAATGATAACTTTATGCTTCTAACTTGTTTTAACACATATAAACATTATAACAATCAATTAAAAACTTTTAATTTTATAATTTTGAAGAAAGCACCATTTTTTTCCAAAATTGTTCACTGTAAATTGCTATGAACATGATATCTTCATGTTCATCATATTTACATGAATTAACTAGTTTAATTACTCACACAAAATGTATATAATAGTTTATACATACAATTTAACACATATAAACCATATTTACATGAATTCTCATGAAAACTAAATTACAAAGAAGTGAAAATATTAAGAACAAGGAAGAACATTACCTTGTTAACTTTCAAAGAAGATGATGATGGTGATTCTTTGTTTTTGAATTCACAAATCTTCTTCTTCCTCTTTTTTTTTTCTTCTCTCTTTTATCTCTTATTCTTACTCTGATATTCTAACTTTAGCTTTTCTAACTTCACGTAGTGTATCATATATCATATAACTGACATATATATATAATATACATATAATATAAAATATAACTTGATAAAAACTTTAATCCTCTATTAATAATATATCAGTTACTTTTTGTTTTAAAAATCAAAAGCTATAAGGCTTGTTTGGCAAAACCCATTTTAAAAATAGATTTTTAGAACTAAGGCCTTGTTTGGTAAAACTAATTTAAAATAGACTTAAGGGCCTTGTTTGGTAAAATTGAATTAAAACCCTTTTAGTTTATTTTAATAACTCTTTACTAAATAATTTAAATGTCACACTTTATTTAATTAAATCTTAATATTCTAATTTAATTAAATTAAAGCTAACATCCATTATTAAATAAAATTGCCACATAAATTAAATTGCTACACAATTATAATTTACTGATTAATCATAACTCTATGTAACAAATTAGTAAATCTCTAATTTAATTATTTAAATTAAATTAAACATTACTTTAATTATTCATTAAATCATTATCCAACAAATCACGACATAACAATTCATCTAATTTAATTATCTCAATTAAATTAGAACTTCATCAAAAAATTACTTAAACATCAACTTAATATTAAACATCAATTTAATTAACATATTGCACTTAATTAAATTACTCCACAACATAATCACATCAATTATTTATTCAACTCAATAAATAAATCAATTAAAATATTTATTTAATTCAATAAATATTTAAAATAAAATATAAAATCTCGTTTGTTACAATGACTTACCCTGGTAGGCTTAGATCCATCCCGAAGATATTCTTTTATATCTTGGTACCAAGGCTGTTTGATAGGAGGTAGTTCATCTGATATTTCTCCAATGTAATTCCCATATGCAGGGGCCTTTGGGCTTGCAAATTTGATGTCAGGAATTCCCATCCTATGAGATATGTGGATCAAGGAAGCCAACGTTGCCAATGCATCAGTAAAGTCATTCCTACCTTGAGGGATGTAGATGAAGGTTATTTCTTCAAACTCCATGGATATCTTGATAACTTGTCGATGATAGGGTAGCAAATGCAATTCTTTGGTATGATACGCTCCGGTGGTTTGTTTGATAACAAACTCAAAATCCCCAAAGACTAGTAAATATTTGATACCCATGGATTGGGCCAGTTTCAACCCCATTATACAGCACTCATACTCAGCTGTGTTGTTGGTGTTGATAAACTGCAACTTGCTGGCCACAAGATACTGTTCTCCTGTAAAAGAGACAAGAACTGCCCAGTTCCGGCACCTTCCATGTTCACGGCTCCATCAAAATACATTTTCCAATATTGGACTATATTTTCTTGAGGGATTTATTGAATTGTTATTATCCCATCATCCGATAAATAAGTTTTGAAGGGTTCAAAATCCCCTGACGGTGCTTCTGTTAATTGATCCGCAATTCCCTGACCTTCGACAAACTTCTGAGTCACGTAGATAATGTTGAACTGTTGTAGGATCAATTGCCATTTGGACAATCGATAATTCAACATGGGTTTGCTGAATACATACTTCAGCGGATCCATGCGGGATATAAGATAGGTCGTGTGCCCATGCAGATAATGTTGTAACCTCATGGCGGCCCATGCTAACGCACAACAGGTCTTTTCAATCAAAGTGTACTTCTATTCTCCGCTACTGAATCTTTTGCTAAGGTAATAGATAGCTCTTTCCTTGCTTCTATCATCTTTTTATCCCAACATGCAACCCATGGCGTTGGCATTGAGTGACAGGTACATAAACAGGGGAACCTCATCCCTTGGAGGTACCAAGACATGTGCTTCGATCAACTGCTTCTTGATAAAAAGGAAAGCTTTTTGACAATCTTCATTCCATTTCATAGAGAAATTTTTCCTTAACATCTTAAAGATTGGTTCACACGTTGTCGTAAGCTGAGAGATGAATCTGCTTATGAAATTGATTCTCCCCAAAAATCCCCGTATTTCTTTTTCTGTTCGGGGTACGGGCATCTCGGTGATTGCTTTAATCTCGGTGGGATCCAGTTCAATGCCTCTGTTGCTCACCAAAAATCCCAATAACTTGCCTGATTTGACATTGATAGCACATTTGGCCGGATTCAGCTTTAGGTTGTACTTGCACAACCTGTTGAAAAGCTTTTTGAGATGGCTGATGTGGTCATCCTCCTTTCAGGATTTGATGATGATATCATCTATATAAACCTCTATCTCTTTGTGAATCATGTCATGAAAAAGGGCTATCATGGCTCACTGATAGGTGGCACCAGCATTGATAAGGCCGAAAGACAAACGTCTATAACAAAAGGTTCCCTAAGGAGTGATGAAGGCTGTTTTCTCCTTGTCCTCTTCAGCAACCATGATTTGATGGTACCCGACGAAATAGTCAACAAAAGAATACATGCCATACTGCGCCGTGTTGTCTATCAGTATATGGATAAAAGATACTAGGAAGTTGACCTAGAGACAAGCCTTGTTTAAATCCCGGTAATCCACACATACTCGTACTTTCCCTCCGGGCTTAGGCACGGGAACTATGTTGGATAACCACTCAGGGTAAGTTGACACTATGATGATGCTGGCTTTGAATTGCTTGATAATCTCTTCTTTGACTTTCAGACTCCACTCAGGTTTTAATCTCCTGAGCTTTTGCTTAATTGGCTTGAATCCATCTTTAATGGGCAGTCGATGAATGACAATGTTAGTAGACAAACCAATTATGTCTTCATATGACCATACAAACATATCCTAGAACGTAGTTAATAATTTAATCAAGTCTTTTCTTTGGTTTTGGGCGTCCATGCCTATCTAATTTTTTTTAGGGTTTTTGAGGTTCCGATATTGACAGTAATGGTTTGGTTGAGGTTTACTTTGGGTTTATCTTTGACCCATTCTTTGATTTCCTCAGGCACCTCATAGTCATCCATCTCCTCTTGATCAATCTCCATCAAGTCGAAGTCCAGTTTTATATCAAAGTTGTAGTCATTGTGAAAATTTGGCATCTCATCAGCAAGACTAAACAAATCCAACTTTGGAATCCTGAAAACAAAATGCTTTCACTTTAATATATGAAACTGTTTGATCATACAAAGAATTTAGCAAAAATCATGATAAAAGTAACTACTATCGCTGTGCAACAAAATAATCAGGAAATAAAACCACACTTCAGGGCAGATGGACTTTCTGCCCTTTTACCCTTTTCGAATGATGCACAGAGTACTGCACAAATTGTCTAGAGTCAAGCCCTCATGAACAGGGAGGATAAAGGAGTTGTTGCCATCTATCTCCTCTATGATGATGACTAAGATAACATTCATATCAGGGCCAGTGCTTTTCTTTGAACTGGTCTCTATATCCCTGTTGATGCGAGGGATTAGGACTTGATCTTCTAAATAGTCATCATCTGGGATATTGTCGTTCATACCCTCAGTGTGCACTAGAAAATACATTTTTGCAAACGGGTCTCATCCTCCCTGCAGGAACTTTTCATTCCCCTTCTTACCTTCCTTATCAGGCTTCGGGACTTCTCATTCATTATCCAGCTTGACCTGATGAAACAGTATACCTGACACAGTAGTGGGAATCTTATTCATCGGTTTCACAAATCATGCATTAGTGAGGTTTGGTAACAGTATGGTAGAGGTAGGAAGCGGTGGATGCTTGTGCGGGTTCTGGTGGTTTGATCCAGAGGAATAGCCTAATCCAGCCTTTCCTATCTGGCTAGGGATTTGAACTGGACTTTTGCTTCCTTGCTAACTTTTCCCTAACCCTTTTACAGGGCAGAAACCCAAGGATATCATTTCTTGACCGACCGTCATTACTTCAGTGGAGACTCTTAACTTTAAGGCTGGTGCTCCAATAGGTAGGTATTGAGTGTTGCTCACCTCCAGAGCTTGAAAACTGATAGGCTCAACCCCTTCATTGAGACTGATTATCGGTATATCACTTTGTATACAGACAAGATATTCTGGCTTGGTATTTACAGTTATCAGATTGCAATCAATGATGTATTTGAGTTGTTGATGAATGGTGGACGAAACTGCTCCTGCCATATGTATTCACGGTCTTCCCAATAGTAAATTATATTCTGTGGTAATGTTTAGTACTTAAAAGGATACGTAGAATGTATGGGGGCCAATTTCTAATGGAAGCTCGATTTCTCCCACAGCCTCTCGTCGAGAACCACCAAAAGCCCTGATGACTACATGACTAGTCTAGATTCAGTTTGGATTAATCTTCATTCTCTCCAATGTGTCATAGGGACAGATGTTCAAGGATGATCCTCCATCTATCAGCACACCTCCGACCACATATCCTGAGGACATCACTGCTATATGCAATGACTTGCAATGACCCGTCCCTTCTGCGGGTATATCATCGTTAGTGAAAGATATCACATTACTATTGAAAATGTGCTCTATCATGTGATGAAATTTCTCGGTATCTACCGTCTTCAGCAAATGTGCTTCTTCCTGTACTTTCACTAGAATCTTACGATGATCTTCCGAAGATAAGACCAAATCAAGAATGGATATCTGTCATGGTGCCTCTTTTAATCTTTGCACCACTTTGACTTCATTATGCCCCATCTTGCTGTGGAATTCTTCAATTTTCTCCTCAGACACTCTTCCCTTGGCTTTAATGACTGAGTTGATGACTCGCTGAGGCAGGTACAATGGGTTTTCCTTTGATATAATAGCAATGTGATTTAATGTTGATCCTTCATCTTTCCCATAGTTCCATGGGACTCTTTTTAGGTTGACTATAGGATATTACGATCTGAATGGCAATATTAGAGGCTCGGGCATAGCCAATTTCACAGGATTCTTTCCTTCTTGAGCTCCTTTTTCCTGAAGTATCAGGGGCGTGATGACTAGATCCTTCTCACAGGAAATGACATCCACTACTTTTTTTAGATTCCATGCCATGGGAAGAAAGATTGCTTCCTCACCAGGATAGCCAAAATCTTGGTTTGCCTTCAGCAGCTCACCGCTTTCAATTAGATTTTGAATTAAGTGATGAAGTCCCCAACAATCCTCTGTGTCATGACCAAGCGTGTTGGAATGATATTGACAGATCCTATTAGGTTTGAACTTCCTGGATCGAGGGTCCACTGGGGGTAGCAATTCTGTGACTTTCCCTTCATTGATCAATATTTGGAGAATTTCTTTCATAGGCTAATTCAAATGAGCAAAATTCCTTTTGAAGGCGAACTCCCTGTTAGCTCAGAACATCTCTTCCTTAGCATCCTTGTCTGCCCAGGGTTCATGCTCGTGGAATCGGTAATGATCTCTCCTGGTAATGGGACTAATTTCAGGCGTCGAAAGATTTGTTTCTTGCTGAGTGGTCTGATTTATCAATTGTCGCATTATCTGATGCTGATAAACTACCAGCTCTGCCAATTTCCCAACCTGTTCCTCAATAGATTTGATTTCTTGTTCTATCATGAACTGTCTTTCTAAATATTCTCAATTGTTCGGCCTATCTTTGTTTGCTTGGGATGACTCTCCGACATAATAGAGGTATTTGGATCCTTCTCCGTTTCCCATGCTGATCATATTGACGCTCTCCTCATTGTGTTATAGCAGAGGGTTGTCTTGAACATGTGGTTGTTCTTGTGTCGTCATCACAATCTCCCCATTATCTATCAAGTCTTGGATTTTCTGTTTGAGAGACCAACAATTTAGGCTATCGTGGCCCGGTGCTCCAGAATGGTATGCGCACTTCTTACTTGGGTCAAAATTCTGTCCGCTTGAATTGGCCGACGGAAGGAGCTGGACAATCTTTTTTTGTGTTGTTAGAAGTTTTAGTACATTTTTTAGTGAGTCCCCTAAGGGTGTGAACGTTCTTTGGCGTTTAACTTCTCCGATCTTTTAAAAGGGAGGATTCGAAGATTGTGTAGAAGCTTGGAGAGGGGAATAATTTGTCCTTTGATTGGGCAAGTTTGAATTGCCTCTCTGATTTTGTCCCTGAAGTATCAAGGACACATCCTCCTCTTTCTTTTTGTGGACTCTCCTAGGATTATTCCCATAGCTTCCAGCTTGAATATGTTCGGCCCCCGCCTTCAAAGCGGTAAGGTCTTTGATCTTTTCAGACTTTAGACCCATTTTGGCCATTTCTCCATGTTTAATCATTTTCGAGAATGGTTTTCCTATATCTACTAGGACCCTAATAATATGGAGCTTCTTGGATGTCTATGAAAGTCATGACCATTTCTATTTCTTTCATTGATGGAATAACTTGGGCAGCCAGGCGTCTCCACCGTTGGGCATACCCACGAAAAGACTCATTGCCTTGCTTTTTGACCTTGGTCACTTGATATCGATCCGGAGCCATCTGAGATTGGAAGCTATATTGATTTAAGAATGCATGGGCTAATTCTTACCAACTATGGATCTTGGAATTGTCAAGTTGGACATACCAAGCTCGGGCTTCCCCAGTCAGACTTTTTTGGAATAACTGCATTATGAGTTTCTCATCCTCAACATAGGATTTGGGTTCTCCAATGAACACTTTTAAATAAGTGTAAGGATCTCCTAATTCGTCATACTTTTCAAAATTCGGGACTTAAAATTTGTCTGGATATCGAGCCCATGGAAATATACACAGATCCGAGTAGTTTACACTCCCAAATGCTCCAGTTCCTTTGATGGACCGGATTGTTTTTTCCATTTGTTGGACTTTTTTCCTAATATCACCAGTTTCCTAATAATTTCTGAGATTGGTGATTTTAGGGGTTTTGTTGGTCATATCCTTGTTTTGAGCCTTAGGTATCTGAGTATCTTTCTTTTTGTTGGTGTCTTAACTGCCACCTTATGTGGATGATTCTATTTGAACGGGTATTTGTTTAACCTGAACACTTTTGCTTTGTTCCTTTAGGAAAACAGCCAAGTCAGCTATCTGGTTTTTTAGTCCTTCAAACTCTTCCTAAGAGACAGGGGTGGATTCAGGTTGGGCACTTTCGTGAAACACGGTTACTGCATCTTTTCAATTCCCCTATTTTATTTGCAGTGTGTGTGTGTGTGCTTGCAGTAATTGGGCCTAAGTGCTTTATTTGAAAGTAGTGTCGTGCTTCGTTGGACCTATATACGAAGGGTTTAATTTATTTGAAAAGTCCAGTTTTAGACAAGATATGAAAGTGATGTTTTGGAAGATGGTTTTCAAACCATTTTGCTAACATAGGAATTGAAGCCTTTTGATACTTCTATTTTATTCTGCATTCGGCTGATTTTGATTTTATTATCGGGATGCGAAGCATCCTCGACCAAATAATATATACACAAGTGTCGGGCTCCTTATGGGCATGAAAGCCATCGAAGTGACCCGAGCACTACAAATCACAATTTACTATACTGAGACCTTAAATCCGTATAACCGTTTTAAGGTCCCTCTGATTTACATTTATAAAAAGACAGGCGAGCTATATTTACAGGGCAAAGTTGTCCATCGTGAGAATCGGATCTAGATAAATGTGGTTAATCGTAGATACCGTAATTCCTAGGCTCACATAATATTATCAAAAAGCCCTCACAGCAGAGATATTGAAATAAAATGCAAATTAAAATTTAGACATCGCAAGACAGAGGATTCATCAGTTAAATCCTTGCATGCGCGTAGCCAAAGTTTCCCGTTCCCTCTAGATACGGATCTAGGGTCGCATAGTTGCTTTAATATTTATAAAAAAAACTAAAAAGAAAACTATATTTAGACAACTTTTAAACCGCTTAAAAGTGAGATATGGCTAGATTTAGATAAATCTAATCAATAAACTCTACAGTAGAAAAGATTTACATCAAATGAACCGTTAAAATAGATATTTAATCACATTAAATAAATAATATATATATTACTTATATATATATATATATTAAAGCTGGAAAGAGCCACGGATTTACAATCCAGGCGTGACTAATTAATGTAAATATATATATATATATATATATGCTTATATATATATTAAAGCGGAAAAGATCACGGATTAGCAATCTAGGCCAAACGAGTTAGTATAAATATATATAATTATATATATATTAAAGCGAGAAAAAGTCACGGATTAACAATCCAGGCTAACGAAGTTAGTTTAAATATATATATATATATATATAGTTATATATATATTACAGCAGAAAAAAAGCCACAGATTTATAATCCAGACATGATTGAATTAATGTAAATATATATATATATATATATATATATATTAAAGCTGAAAATGCCACAGATTAAAAATCCAGCCTAAATAACACTTATAAATATATATATATATATATATATATATATATATATATATATATATACTTATATATATATTAAAGCAATAAAAGCCACAGATTTAAAATCTAGGCTGAAATAGCACTTAAAAGTGTATATATATATACTTATATATACATAGATGAAGCCAGAAAGGCCACGGATTTGAAATTCAGGAGAAACTAGAAGCTATAAATATATATATATATATATATATATATATATGTTAAAGTAGTAAAAAGCTTCAAATCACAAGAAATCTTACAGTGTATAGTGCTAGAGGCTTTAAACCACTTGATAGGCTTGTAAACTCTGTTTCCACTGGTTAACATTTGATATGTTAGTATATAAACGTATACAAATGTATTGGAAGAGTAAAATTGAAGTTCGGAGCACTGTAGGTAGGGTTAAGAGCTGAAATGGGCGGAATTTTCTTTCTTTTTCTCTTTTTCTCTTTTTTTTGGCTGTTGGGGGTCTCTATTTATAGACCAAAGTAGCCGTGGGTCTACCTACGATAGTGGCGGGTCTACCTACGGCTCCCCGGGTGGTCCCCGGTCCTGTGGATCCCGTTGTCTCAAAGTACGTGCACTCCGACCAACGCGCTATCTACTTCGAACATTCATAACTTTCAATCCGAGAATCTAATTGAGGCATGCTATACCTTTCCGGAAAGCCCCTTCCGAGAGCCACACAATGACATGGGATTTGACCTTTTCCAAACCCAGGAAGATGGGTCCATGACCAGATCTTCGAGTCTTCACAGTCCGTTCGTTGAGCTGTCTTGTGCTGATTTTACTCAAGGTACGTTATGGTTCTGAATGACCTTCATGGCATTGATTTGTCTTGATTTTGACTTGATTGGATGTCAAGGTGGTAAAATGTCCATTTCACCCTTCTGGGGTTTGTCTCTAGGATTGACAGGGTTTTCGACTATTTCTTAGGGTTGTCTCCTAGGTTTGATCCCATCCGACTCTGTTCTTCGTCAGGGTCATCTTTGAGGTTGACTTGATATCACAGGGTTGTCTATGGGGATTGATTTGATGCTATGGGGTTATCTCTGAAGGTTGGTTTAATCTCCCGAAGTTGTCGCCGGGGTTTGGCTTGATCTCCCGGTGTTGTCGCCGGGGTTTGATTTGATCTCCCAGGGTTTTGTCGTCGAGGCTTGGCTTGATCTCCCGGGGGTTTTTTGGGACTTGATTTGATCTTTCGGGGTTATCGTCGGGGTTTGGCTTGATCTCCCGGGGTTGTTGTAGGGGCTTGGCTTGATCTCCCAGAGTTGTCGTCGGGACTTGATTTTATCTCCTAGGGTTGTCGCTGGGGTTGGATTTAATCTGGACTTCCAGGGTTGTCTCCGGATGGTAAAATTTCTTTTTACCCTCCTACAGGATTTGTAACATGAATGCAAAATTTTGAGTGTCTACAAAAGGTAGGGCTGAATATATGTGTTTAGCATTCGTGATTGAACATGTGTGTGATAGTTGTGTAGGATTGTTGGTTTATGTATCGAGCATGTATAACTAATGAATGTGTATATATACATAACTATTATAATATAGGACATTGAGGTGACATTAAGTTATAAGACCGTAATCTACGCAAAAGGCAAGTTTCCTAACTTCATTTGATTTTCATATTGAATACAAGTTCCTTAACTTACACAACCTTGGATATTGTGCATGTTTCTAATTGTTGTTATATCAACTATATATTTGAGCAAATACACTTTGTTGACGTTGGGAAAAAATCTTTGGCAATCCCCCTTTCCCTATGTGTTTCTACCCTTTATGTCCTCTATTTTATTTGTTTGATCTGAAAGGTGAATTTTTAGGAAAAGGCCGACATATAATGTGGATGATTTGAAAAGTTTGATTTTACAGAGTTGCCAGTTGGTATGTTTGAAATGGTTGTACAACTCAACCGAGTTTTATTTGAATTTTTTTGCAAGTAGGCCCAATTACTAGACTCTGTTTAACTTGGCCTTGGAAACCGAGGTTCATAGAGTTCGGGGGCTTGATTTAGCGGGGGGAAGGTGTTAGGCACCCCCCGACTTCCGTGAAACACGGTTACCGCATCTTTTCAATTTCTCTATTTTATTTGCAGTGTGTGTGTGTGTGCTTACAGTAATTGGGCATAAGTGTTTTATTTGGTAGTAGTATTGTGCTTCGTTGGACCTATATACGAAGGGTTTGATTTATTTGGAAAGTCTATTTTTAGACAGGATATGAAACTGATACTTTGGAAGATGGTTTTCAAACCCTTTCGCTAATATAGGAATTGAAGCCTTTTGATACTTCCATTTTATTATACATTCGGCTGATTTTGATTTTATTGTCGGGATGCGAAGCATCCTTGACCAAATAATATATACACAAGTGTCGGGCTCCTTATGGGCATGAAATCCATCGAAATTCCCCGAGCACTACAAACCACAATTTACTATGTTGAGACCTTAAATCCAGATAACCGTTTTAAGGTCCCTCTGATTTACATTTATAAAAAGACAGGCAAGCTATATTTACAGGGCAAAGTTATCCATCGTGGGAATCGGATCTAGATCCATGTGGTTAATCGTAGATCACGTGATTCCTAGGCTCGCAGAATATTATCAAAAAGCCTGCACAACAGAGATATTGAAATAAAATACAAATTAAAATCTAGACGTCGCAAGACAGAGGATTCATCAGTTAAATTCTTGCATGCGCTTAGACAAAGCTTCCCGTTTTCTCTAGATACGGATCTAGGGTCATGTAGTTGCTTTAATATTTACAAACAAACTAGAAAGAAAACTAGATTTAAATAAATCTTAGCCATTCTAGCTCAACGGTTCTAGTTTGATAACTTTTGAACTGGTTAAAAGTGAGATAATTTAGATAAATCTAATCAATAAACTCTACAATAGAACATATTTACATCAAATAAACAATTAAAACAGATCTTTAATCACATTGAATAAATAAATAAATAATATATATATATATATATATATATTACTTATATATATATATATATATATATTAAAGCTGGAAATTGCCACGGATTTATAATCCAGGCATGACTGATTAATGTAAATATATATATATATATATATATATATATATATATTATATATTAAAGCGAGAAAAAGCCACGGATTAGCAATCCAGGCTAACGTAGTTAGTATAAATATATACATATAGTTATATATTTATTAAAGTAGAAAAAAGCCACGAATTTACAATTCAGGCATGACTGAATTAATGTAAATATATATATAGTTAGTTATATATATATTAAAGCTAAAAATGCCACAGATTAACAATCCAGGATAAATAACACTTTTAAATATATATATATATACTTATATATATATATATATATATATATATATATATTAAAGAGATAAAAGCCACAGATTTGAAATACAGGCTGAAATAGCACTTAAAAGTGTGTATATGTACTTATATATACATAGATTGAAGCCAGAAAGGCCTCAGATTTAAAATTCCGGCAAAACTAGAAGCTATAAATATATATATATACTCTCATATATATATGTTAAAGTAATAAAAAGCTTCAAATCATAAGAAATCTTAAAGTGTATAGTGCTAGGAACTTTAAACCACTTGGTAGACTTGAAAACTTCGTTTCCACCGATAAAAATTTGAAATGTTAGTATATATACGTATACAAGTTTATTGGAAGAGTAAAATTGAAGTTTGGAGCACTGTAGGTAGGGTTAAGATCTGAAATGGGCGGAATTTCCTTTCTTTTTTTTGGCTGGTGGGGGTCTCTATTTAAAGACCAAAGTAGATGCAGGTCTACCTGAGGCAGCCGCGGGTCTAGCTGCGGCTCCCTGGGTGGGCCCCGGTCCGGTGAGTCCCGTTGTCTCGAAGTACTTGCACTCCGACCAACGCGTTGTCTGCTTCGAACCTTCATAACTTTCAATCCGGGAGTCCGATGGAGGCGTGCTATACCTTTTCAGAAAGCCACTTTCGATAGATACACAATGACATGGGACGTGACTTTTTCCAAATCCCAGAAGATGGTTCCATGACCAGATCTTTGAGTCTTCACAGTCCGTCCATTGAGCTATCTTGTGCTGTTTTTAGTCGCGATTGACGTTATGGTTTTGCATGACCTTCATAGCATTAATTTGGCTTAATTTTGACTTGATTGGATGTTAAGTTGGTAAAATGACAATTTTTCCCTTCCGGGGGTTGTCTCTAGGATTGACAGGGTTTTCAACTGTTTTTCAAGGTTGTATCTGAGGTTTGATCCCAGCTGACTCTGTTCTTCCTCAAGGTCATCTCCGAGGTTGACTTGATATCAAAGGGTTATCTTTGAGGATTGATTTTATGCTTCGGAGTCATCTCTGAAGGTTGGTTTGATCTCCCAGGGTCGTCGCTGGGGTTTGGCTTGATCTCCCGTTGTTGTCGCCGGGGTTTGATTTGATCTCCAGGGGTTATCGCCGGGGCTGAGCTTGATCTCTCGGGGTTGTCACCGGGACTTGATTTGATCTCCCAGGGTTGTCGCCGGGGTTCGGCGTGATCTCCTGGAGTTATCGCCGAGGCTGATTTGATCTCCTAGGGTTGTTGTCGGGGTTTGGCTTGATCTCCCGGGGTTGTCGCCGGGGCTTGGCTTGATCTCCCAGTTTTGTCATTGGGGTTGGATTTGATCTGGACTTCCAGGGTTGTCTCCGGAAGGTAAAAGATAGTTTTTCCCTCTTGCAGGGTTAGTAACAGGAATGTAAAATTTCGAGTGTCTACAGATGCCCCTCTTTATCATGTTTATGCAATGTAATGGAATGAATAGTATAAAGATTGCTAGACACTGGAAATATGATACAGGCAAATGTAATGCAATACATAATATGCTATGTCATGCATGCTATATGCTCTTGTGGGGTTAGTTGCCACGGGTATTCCATCACTGACTGCTCCAGCCATTTTAGTTGGGGATGGAGTTGTCTATGATGGTTTTAACTAAACTCTCTTGATGCCTACTCGAACCGTAGTTTGCAAGGTTTTCATCATTGAACTTTCTCGATGCCTACTTGAATGGTAGCTGCAAAGCTTTCATCACCGACCTTTCTCGATGTCTACTCGAACGGTAGTTTACAGAGCTTTCATCACCGACTTTTCTTGATGTCTACTCGAATGGTAGTTTACAGGGCTTTCATCACCGACTTTTCTCGATGCCTTGTTGGGTTGAGGCTAACGGTTTAAGATATCCATCAGTGCTATGGAGACTGATTAGACGAATTATTGTAGATATGTTTTCAAGATCTATGTGGGGAAGATTTCTATGGTTGATACCCTTGAACCTTTTCAAATTCAACGTCGGGGTTATCACCAACGTTCATTGTCTTTAGATATGCTTTTTACCTTTACCTCCACTGAGGATATTCCTCTTATAACGAGTGACCTCATTGAGGATTCATGATGCCTATCCTAATGATAGCTTACCCCAGTTTACATCATTGGATCTTTCCCAACGATACATTGGGGTTGTTGCCAACGGTTTAAATTGTTGTTCGGTTGATGCCGACGTTTCTGTCGGGGATAGAATTCTCACTATCTACTCGAACAATAATTGACAATGATTTGACCATCATCGATCCTCCTCAATACCTACCTGAATGGTAGTTTACAACGGTCGATTGAACTGATTTGATTCATAGTCGAACGGTAGTTTGCATGGTTTGACCATCACCAAACCTCCTCGGTGCCTACTCGAATGGTAGTTTACAATGGTCGATTGAACTGATTTGATTCCTCAACTGGGGATTTGTATAACAGATTCCATCATCGTTTCTCCCCGAGAAGAATAGTTTTTTTACGATTTTCATCATCAGATCTTTCCCGATGCTACGTTGGAGTTGTGGCCAATGGTTCACAGTAACTGACAGTCTGACCTTCGATGAAGCAGTTTTCAACGGCTTTCACTATCGGCTCTCTCCCGATGCTACGCTAGAGTTATGGCCAACTGTTTGCAATATCAAACATACCTGATCTTGATGTTGGGGGTATAATTTTGATAAGTTATACCCTCAGACAATTCTGGATACTTTGACGCATTCAAAATCCACTGTCCACAGCGCCGGACCTTCCCGATGCTTTAACAGAGGTAGTTTTTAGCAATTTTCGTCATTGGCATTCCAAATACCACATCAGGGTTCATAGCAATGGCGTACATGAAGATTTTCTTTCTTCAGAAGTTTAACACCTGGATTCAAGGTTTTAGGCCTTTTCCGCTCAATCGCGTAACACTTTTTTCCTTGATTTGACTTTTCAGCTTCAAGGAACTCCGCTTTAACCTCATTTGGACCGAATTAGAGGGGGTGGGACCCACCTTAAGGTGCCTCATGTCTACCTCTGGCTGTCGCAGGTAGAGTCGCGGCTCCCTACGAGTATATTTTAGTCCCCACGTGGCTTTCACAAGTTATTTTAGAAAATTCAATAATTCTTTTTCACATCTACTAAGTTTGGGCTGCTTTTTGCAAATTTCGTCATCGTACAATCGTTTTGCACAACTCTGGTAACGTTTACATCCTTTCTTTTCAGGTTTTGACCGTTAGAACTTTAAATTTCATATAGAATGTTTCTAAACATAATATAGAGAATATGTATACTTATACGACTTTATAAAAAATTTCAGACTTAGTAAATGTGTATGTTTTACTATGCTGAACGTTTTGATGTGAAAAAAATTGATTTCTGAGATAGTCATTTGGCTCCCTTTTTGGCCAGTTTATTCATCCTATTTGAGGACAAATGAGCCTAGATTTTCAAATAAAAATACACATGGTAATTTAGCTTCCATGGGGAGTTTGATTTTGATGTTTTTCATATATATGAAATGCTCATGATTTTGGGTAGGTGTGCTACTGAATGGCCACCTAGTCATGCCTATGTGCATGCGGTAGTCCATTTTACAAAGGAGACTCTGGCAAAAAAATTTCAAAAGCCTGATCATTTAATGAACATGCAATTTCAACTCTACTGGAGATGTATGTTAACTAATGCATGCTTTAGGATTTAGAATATGCATAAAACAATGATTTAATTTTAATAGGCAGTAAGTTTAAGGCTTACCTCACCCTTTCTGAGGTGATTTAGAGATTTTGTTCAGGTTATGGATTCAGATTGACCATGTAGTTCTAGCAGTGTCTCTGCATGTGTGAGGAGGAGGAGATCGTCTGATGTACCTCAGCCTCGTCCAGCCCGGCCGCCTCGCCAGTTAGCTGAGTCAGTGATTCATTCTATCCAGGTTGATAGGCCGGATGACGTAGACGACGAGGAAGATGTCCCCTTTGTGGATCATGCTCCAGCTCCAACTACCTCATGTCAGGAGCTTCCAACCATCATTGTGACGATTCTGGAGCTCTTGGATGATTTGATGCGCCATCCTTCTGTTAGAGTTTATGCCCTAGAGGCCAATTCTTTGATGTAATTGCTTAACATTTTTTGATATTATATTTGATTGAATAAATGAATTATTTTATTATGGTTTTATTTACTGCGTTATATAAATGTTAGCATAATAAAAGTCCTTAGAATAGTGATACAAATTATATAGCTTCAAGTATGTGACTTGAACATGAGATCATATAATTACAATTAGTATCATTACTCTTAAATGTCCCTAGTCGAGTATCATTGTTAATGGGACAACAATGATACATTGAAACTAGTATATGGATTGACTGATGGCCAAATCTCATTGGTCATAAATATATGAGATATTGAGTCAATGCATAGGTACATGTTAGAGAACAATGTACTGGACAGACCCACCATGAGAATTTTATATGGAGCATTATGCAGAGTGTCATAAGCAATTCTCATAGTGACAATGATGTAATGATCCTCCAACCTAAAATCACTATATTACTACACGGGAATTTATGTACTTTGATATCATCAAAGGTCACCTTTAATAGGGTGGACAATAAAGGTGATTATTGGGTACATCATGAATCGTGTGAGAAATATGAGTGATCTAGATGGAATTTAACCCTCCTATATATATTAGGGGTGATATCCATAGGCCTCTTGATTGAGTAGGACTATAAAATACATGGTCATGCTCAAATAGTGATTTGTTTCATATAGTCTACTCATTGATCAAGAAAAATCAGATTAAATTATGAAGAGTATGACACATTCCATGCCTCGAGTTTAATCTAGGATGTCAAGGTTAAAAGGATTAAATTACATTGAAACATTGGTCACGAAAAGGTTGCATCGAATCACCGATCTTATTATTATTTGGGTAGCAGTGATGCATTACTAGATGCCGCTCACTGTTTATACTTTTATAATATGATTTTAAAATTATTGCCAACATAATAATAACCTATAGGGTCACACACTTAGAACGTAATTAAAAGAAAATTAATTTAAATTGTAAGGATTAAAATATGTCAATATGATTGATAGTATTTAAAATTACAAATTTAAATTAATAGGATAATTTGTATATATATATATGTATATTAATTAAGTAAGACTTAATTAAGATATAATATATATAAATTCTGATTTTACTTTTCTAGTTGGATTAGGTTTTTGATTAATTCCTTTTAACTGCTATATATATGATATATCAGCCGTTTTAGGGTGATATTATTAAAAAAACCAAAACCCTAGCCGCTCTTAGAGAGAGACTAGAGAGAAAAATGCGAGAAAGTTCAGATCCTTGGCGGCTAGTACCGTAGTTCTCTTTACTGTAGATCGTGTGATGATTCGCAGGGCGTTCGTGTGGATACCGTTGAGGCGCAGTTCCGTTGGATTGCGTTGAAGATTCGAAGTTATTCCAGAATTTCCATCGTCTCCATTCAAGCTTGGATAATCGGTAAAATAAATCTAAACCTCAGAATTAATATGTTTTCACATGGATCCTGTTTTAGGGTTTCAAAAAATTTTAAATTTCGCTGCATTTATGTGTCAAAATTCCTACACCTTCGATCTATCTTCATGCCAATAAGGTGACCGAAGTTTTTATTCTGGACTTTTCTTCCTTTTGATATTTCAGGACAAAGGTTTAATCTAGATTTGCAATTTGATGCAGGTTTTCAGCTTTACTCAGCTCAGGGGGAACTAGTTTAGTGTCCATTCCTTGTATCATACTCTTCATTCGGAGTACTAGGCCATCGTCAACTCGTGGGGTTTCGAGGCCTTCTTCTCTATTCCTCCCCGTCTTTGCCCTTAAGGTTATCTGTAGGCTTTATCTGAGCATTCGTTCCACCAAACCCAGTCTCTTCACTTGTTGGACTGTGAGATTATGATGACACCGATGGATTGGTAATTCATCACAGGGTTAGAGTTTACAGGTGAGCCAGTACCTTTGGTGGCTGACGTTTCTCCTGCTACCGTTCGATCCTTTTTGGGAGTTCCTGTGATGGCCATCAAGGGTCAGACTATCCGTTCAGGGTCCTTGAGTGTGGATGCCCAAAGTGGGGCTTTGACTGAGCCTTTGCCTGATGATCAGAGGGTTAGAGATTGTATTCTTTGGCAACTATTCTTGGTCATCATCAGGGGTTATTTCATAGAAGATAACTCCTCGGTGGTCTCTTTCTCTCTGGTTAGCGCTACTCGAGATGTGGAGCGCATCAGAGATTTTAACTAGGGCACCTTCACCTTCGCCTATTTTCTTCATGGGTTGTGCCTATGCTCTGAGGGCGCGATGGAGGCTTGGCTGGGTTTTTATCCCTTTCTACTGGTGAGTAATTTTCTTTCACCTTTCAATCTCCCTCATTTGTGTTTATCAATCTTTGTCACTGATGACATTTGATTTTTTCACTTCCCGTTTTGGGCATATGAGAGGCTCCCTTACCTACGCCCGGCTACTACTCTAGGTCTAGAGACCTATCCTTGAGGACGATGATGGTATTATTCCACCTTTACAGAGGTCCCTATAGCAGAGGGGTTCACCCATTTCCGCTTGCAGTTAGAGTTATTGACCACCGATTCCATCATGTGGGTTCCTTACACCCCAGATTATCTAACAGTCAGTTTTAAGGATGGATTCTCGATCGGATTAGAGTTTATATTGTCCACTCGTCGGAATCCCCTTTTGACTGATGGAGGCTGGGAGCTCCACTTGGGAGAGAGAGCTATCAGGAGCGTTACAAGAGAGATACGTATTCTATTCCCTCCTCCTACTAGGCATCATTGGCCCTTATCTCAGCTAGTCACAGACATTCCCTTGGCGGGGCTTAGATGGATTCACTCTATCAGAGGGTCCTCACAGTCAGGAGGCATTTTATCGCTGGTGGAGTCTCGCACTATTGGGTCTCAGACTCGTGCCACTAAGTACATGGCAGACATGGTTTCTTGGTCTGTTATGATGACAGACTGGATAGCTTACCTTTGAGAGCCTACTCATTTGGAGTAGATTTCTAGTTTGACCCAGCGGTTGGAGCGGGCATAATTTTTCATCAGGCACCTAGGCAGGGATCCTTCAGAGGTAGATTCTTTTGATCCTTCCAGTTCTGGAGCTGGCAACTAAGGAGGTCCATATTCTGGCAGTTATACTGGTGCAGATCCTCCCCTTTATCGACCAGACATTCCTTCTGGCAGAGATTCAGTGACTTAGGAGGAGTTACAGCAGGTTGATCGTCTAGATGCAGATATCATAGACTTCTTTTAATAGATTTATCGTTATATCTTTTGATAGGCCTCTATTAGATTTTGGGCGGTTGTGCCCCATTTCTCAATATCTCTTTTGATAGGCCTCTGTTAGTCATTGGGCAGTTGTGTCCCATTTTCCTGTATTTTTATTTTGCATTTTAGTAGTAGACAGAGATGATGCTTTCAGTAGACAATGTATTTAGAAATGCATGATATTTCCTATCTATTGTGTAGACACTCAAAATTTTGCATTCTTATTACTAACCCTGCAGGAGGGTAAAATTGTCTTTTTCACCCCGGTCACTATACCGGGATGTCAAGTTAAACCCTGGCAACACCGAGATGTCAGTGAAGCCCTGGTGACCATACCAGGATGTCAGCAGCCCCGGTGACAACCCTGAGATGTCAAGGTCAACCCCGATCACTACACCGGGATGATAAGTCAAACCCTGGAAACACCAGGATGTCAGTGAAGCTCCGGTGACCATATCGGGATGTCAGTAGCCCCGGCGACAACCCCGGGATGTCAAGCTCAACCCCGATCACTACAACGGGATGTCCAGTCAAACCCGACAACATCGGGATGGCAAGTGAAGCCCCGGTGATAATAATGGGATGTCAAGCAGCCCCGACGACAACCCTAGGATGTCAAGATCAACCCCGGTCACTACACCGAGATGTCAAGTCAAACCCCGGCAACACCGGGATGTCAAATGAAGCCCCGGTGACCATACCGGGATGTCAAGCAGCCCCGACGAAAACCCTGGGATGTCAAGCTTAACCCCGATCACTATACCGGGATGTCAAGTCAAACCCCGGCAACACCGAGATGTCAAGTGGAGCCGCAAGTAGATCTGCGGCTGCCGCGGGTAGACTCGCTCCCATCCGGTCTTTAAATATAAGCCTCCCCCTTGCCAAAAAAAGAAAATACTACGCACTGAAACTCCATCCATTTCGTTTCTTAGCCTGACTTATAGTACTCCAAACTTAAATTTTATTATTCTAACACGCAGGTATACTCATATTCTACGACATATCAAAAATTAACAGGTGAAAACGTCCATTTGAAGCCTACTAAGTGGCAAAAAGCCCGTGTAGCAGTCCATTTTAAGTATTTTTATGATCAGAACTCGTCTCCTACTTCATTACGTATTTATACACGTGCACGTTAAGTTTCATCTTTTGGTTTTTCCAGGAACTCAGTTCCGTGGCCATTTTTACTTACTTTTTAGTACATTTATGTGTTTTCTTGCATTTGCACAGCCTGGATCGTTGATCCGTGGCTTTTAATCACTTATATATATATATATGTATTAACATTCTTGGCTTGGGTCATTTACTTGTAGCCTTTTTGGCTTTATTATATATATATTTGACTGACTATATATATACTAATTTTCAATTCTTTCAAGCCCGGATGGCAAATCCGTGGTAGTTGCTGCTTATATATATATATATAAATTTTTCTGACTTCGTTTGGCCTGGATTGCTAATTTGTGGCCTTTATTGCTTTAATATATATATATATATATATATATATATATATATATATATACTAACTGTATATATTAACATTTATATTTCAGTTTGGCTTGGATTATTTCGTGGCCTTTTTTATCGCTTTTATAAATATATGTATATATATATATATATATTTCTATTATGTTGAGCTTGGATCATTCCGTGGCTCTTTTATAGCTTTTATAATATATATATATATTTACATTCCGTCGAGCCCGAATTAATTTGTGGCTCATTTACTGCTTTTATATATATATATATATTCATCCTGTCATGCCTGGATTAATCCGTGGCTCTTTTACAGCTTTTATAAATATATATATATATATATATATATATATATATATATATATATATATTTACATTTCTGTCTGGGCCTGGGATTAGAAATCCACCACCCTTTACAGCCTTTTATATATATATATATATATATATATATATATATATATATATATATCTACATTCCTATCCGGGCCTGTGATTGCAAATCCGTCGCCCTTTACAGTTATATATATATATATTTACATTTCTGTCCGGGCTTGAGGTGTGAAATTCATCGCCCTTTACAGCTTATATATATATATGTTCTTTATTCGTTGTGATAAAATATTCGATTCAATGATTCATTTGATATGAATTTGTTTTAATATAAATTTGATGGTTTAGATTTCTTTAAATCTAGCCCTTTCTACCTTTCAAACGGTTCAAAATAGATCCAATCGGAACCGGGAAGCTAGAATGGCTAAGATTTGTTTAAATATAGCTTTCTTTCTAGTTTTGTTAAATATGAAAGCAACCTCGCGACCCTTAGATTTTTATCTAGTGGGAACGAGAAGCTTTGGCTACGCGCATGCCAGGATTTGACTGATGACTCATTGGTTTTTGCGACGTCTGGATGTAAATATACATTTTCTGTAAATATCTGTACTGTGCAGGTTCTCTTAGCCTCCCTTTGTGAGCCTAGGAATCGTGGGATTCATGATCAAACTGATCAGAATCTGATTCCCACGATGGATAAACTCCACATTACAAATGTACCCTGCCAATTTTTCTATAAAAATGTACATCTGAAAGACCTTAAAATGGTTATCCGGGTTTAAGGTCTCAAACATAATGAAATAATGGTTTATCGTGCTAGAGTCACTCCAATGACTGTCATGCCCATGAGAAAATCGGCACTTGTCTATATTTTGTGGTCGAGGATGCTTCGCAGCCTGACAATCACCATTTATATCGAGCCGAAGGCTAAAAATGGAAGTATCAACATGCTTTAATTCCTACATGAGCGAAAGGGTTTGAAAACCACCTTTCAAAAATATCATTTTTATATCTAGTCTAAAAAGGAATTTGCAAATCAAATCAAACCCTTCGTATATAGGTTCAACGAAGCACGACAATACTTTCAAATCAAACAAGCGTAGGCCCAATTTCTTCCAGCATTCACATCCATATTGCAAATAAAAAGGAAAATATTAAAAAGATGCGGTACCGTGTTTCACAGGAGTTGGGGGTGCCTAACACCTTCCCCCCACTTAACCAAGCCCCCGAACTTAAGAATTTTGATTTCAAGATCAAGTTTTCAATAGTGTCCAGCAATTGGGTCTACTTGCAAACAAAACTCGATTAAGTTGGTACAACCATTTCAAATCTACCAACTGGCGACTCTATAAACCTTTCAAATCGTTGACATGATACATGTTAGCCTTTTCCTAAAAAACTTCACCCTTCATAAAATAGATAAGGCAATAAGGGTAGAAAACAACAAAGACTTAGGAAAAGAGAAAGATCAGGTCCAAAGTCAGACCAGATTTTTTCCCGACGTCGACAGGTGGCGACTCTGCTGGGGACAGCAGAGGGCTTAGGCCGCATTCAAATCATTTCAAAATTTCCTTTTATATCTGCGTGTGAGTTGATGCTGCATTTTACATTGAATGGATGTGCATGAATGCTTTACTGCTTTATATTAGTGCTTCGCACAATGTCATCATTTCATACGGTGAGATGCGATGTATGTGAATGTATGCTGTGTGATTCCTCCACCAGTAGGCAAGACTATTGGTGTTTGATTACTGGACTCAAAGAAGACTAATTCTGTGAGGCTCAGGAAAAACACCACTCAGATCCTCTCCAATTTAAAGATCGGATTAATTTCCCCTCTAGTAGACTGTGAAGATCTGG